>OW026311.1:4294576-4894576 GCA_932273695.1 Apotomis betuletana
AAAATAAATAAATAAATATTAAGGGACAATCTTACACAAATCGACATAGTCCCAAACCAAGCAAAGCTTGTACTATGGGTAATAGACGACGATAAATAAATACATATATAGATAACATCTATGACCCAGGAACAAAATTTTCGAGTTCATCACACAAACATTTGCTCTGGCCGGGATTCGAACCCAGGACCGCCGGCTCAGTAGGCAGCTATACTACAAACCGAGCCAACCGCGTCGTCAAATGACAACGCGCCAAATGTCGTTAAAAACAATCAGCGACGAGTTCCTCTAGAACCTTTAAGTAATCAAGTTAATGGTCCTTTATTCAGTAATTAGGAGTGGATAAAGATCCCTGTAACATAAAGAACCCTCAAAGGACCTTTGGTGCCATCGCACACTTAATTTTCTTAAAAATCTGCCTTTGACTTTAAAATATTACTCGCTTTTTCCTGTAGACATAGAGAAGGATTTAAAGGTATATTCATGGTTAAGGGTTGGATTTTATTAATAAATGGGATCTAGTTTGAAAAAATATCGTATTCATCTCAATAAGAAAGGAAATTTCTTTACAGGCCTAATAGGGCATAGGGCGATCCGGTGACTTTGATTATGAATATATATAAAAAGTCATTATTTTTAGGGTTCCGTACCTCAATCGGAAAAAACGGAACCCTTATAGGATCACTTTGTTGTCCGTCCGTCTGTCTGTCTGTCAAGACCCTTTATCTCCAGAACGCGTGCTAGAGATGGGCGCTCATGGGTAAATACCCGATAAATACCGGGTAAATACCCAATTTACTACTACTACTGCCCTGCAGGTATCGAGTTGAAATTAAAACCATATACCCAAGTCTACGGTCCCTTGAAACTGTGAAAAAAATCAAACTACTACGTTAACGTGAAAAAAAGATATGCTTATGTCGCAAAAAACGTACATTTCGACACTCTCAAGGGAATCAAAATGATAGGGTACTTCCCGATGACCTAGAACTATGAAATTTGGCAAGTATATACTACAAATACTTGTAAAAATCTGAAACTTCTGGCGTCACAAAGGTTCATAGTCTGAGTAAGGCGTATGCTTATTTGTCACTGTCTTAGTATAACGTAACGTAACGTTCTTACATTTTGCGATTAACCATTGTAATAAAATTGTAGCATGTGGTATGTAGCCTAAATAACTAATTAAGTATTCTAACAAACACTTGTGTTAACCAAAGCCAAAAGCGGCTAAGCGGTAACCACTCGAGACCTAAATCAACCCCACATTTAACTTTTGTTACAAAAGTTTAATTCATTTGAGCATAAAATAATAAAACCGTATTAAAACATCCCTTGGGCCTACTTTGTGCGAATTGTTAATATTTGGGCTAGATAAATAGAGTTTGCGATTAAAAACCTTTTTTACGGAGCTAATTTTGCTTAGGGAGTTTTATTTTTAACTAGGAGGGCGCCCGCAACTTCGTTCGCGTATTGTTCTACCATTGACGGGTAAAAAGTATGATTTAACCATCTTTGGATGTCCTGCTATTCATGTACCAAAATTGGTTAAAACTTGTCCAGCCATTTCAGCGTGATGAGAAGACAAAGGAATTTATGAAAACAGATAGCGCCATGCCATACAAAACAAATGACGATCCTGCATCACGCTATTAAGATTTTTCCTGATATCATCATGACCCCTCTCCATAGAAAACCAATTTTCAATACGAATCTTGAATTTTATATTATAATAGTAGAGATTTGGCGTTTTTGACTGACGTGCCTGAAGCGGAGATGGCACGACTTTGCGCGACAGTGGCAGCGGTGCGCGGTACGTGTCTCTCGCTCACTCGTATGGCCGCGCCTCTGGTCGCGCAAAATCGTGATATCTCCATAACATACCATTCGTCGACATGATAAAGTCAAACAATATCCAGTACAAAATTATTGTAAAGTTGCTTGCTAACCGCACCTGTAATGTGATGTTCATTGTTCCATTTTGAGCGTCACGTTACAATATTGGGATAATTGTCGGATTTTCTGCCTGCTACGCGGGGAATTAATCTCACTTCTTGGCCAAGAGAAGACATGAAAGTCGTAACACTTGAGACACACCACGGGCACAGGGCAGGCACTGCCTACTAACAACTTAATCTAGAATGTGAGTGTGTGCGTAAAAGACGCACAGGGCTGCTTCAAACGCAATGCAATTGCATTTCAAAATTGTCTACTCACTGCGGGGGTGTGCGTGCCCATTCTGTATATAGTACTACTATAAAGTATTCTGTATCACGGACGGTAATTAGTAAGGCCTCAGATACCTGCGTTCTGAGACGTTCACTAATTCACCGTCAGTCACGTAATGTAATACACGACGTGCGTGCTTTTTATCAAAAAATAAAATATTAAACGTCTTAGTCTTATGCGAAATCCAATATACGAACACTTAATGTTTACCTTTTAATTGTCAAGTAAATAACTAGTTATTGCTCGGTTCTTCTGCGACTCGTAACCTGAGACGAAAGTATAGGAAACACATATCTGTCGAACTTTTCAATTGGATTGAACAACTTTCTACCGAGATTTCACCCGACGATATTCACATTACACAATCCCATTTCTAAACCTTCCTTGACAGTCATTATGAACCTTAACTTCTTTTTGATAAGGTTGAATTTATAACGTCAGTATTTATTGAAATATGAGCTTGCCACAGTAATATTTTGCAAAACAGGCCTCTTGAAGTCGAATAAGGTAGAACAATACGATTTTATTAAAACCTTGCCTTGCCTTTTGATATCCGAAGCCTTTTGTACACACAACAGTTAGCATTTAGTGTGTACACTATGCCGCTGGAATATTGGAATTTATTGGAAAGTAACCTACCCATTTTAATAAACTAGGTACGGGATAGGCTGTTCTAAATAAATTAAAAAATTTGGCGAAAAAAGTACAATACACACAATACACTTAATACTCCGGTTTCCTACGATTCTGACCAGATCAGTAGTTCACCTTGTTGAGGGGCTGCGTCTTCCAGAACCACTCAAGAACCAAGCCACAGGGCCATCAGTCAACGAGCTAAATTTTCCCCATTCACGGCCGTTTGACTTTGGCAACATTTAAAGCTATGTTGAGTATCTTGCTACGTCTGCGGATCTCCTTATTTCTGAGTCTGACTTGCATGCTCGATCAGTCAATGCAGATCTTTGGAAATGCCCTTTGTTTAGCAGATGATTGATGATTGTTGTGTGATGTTAACAACAATCGAATTATAATTTTCAAGTTAGTCTATTATAACTATTTTCATAGTCTGATGTCTTACGGTATCTTAGTGTGGGGAAGATCCGCTAAATATCGACAAAATTATTATTCGTCAAAAATGTGCACTGCGCGCGATATACAATTTGAAACCACGGATATTGTTTACTTTCGAGGCAATCATGTACGCAAGAAAAAAGAAACAAAATTTTCTAAAACATTGTGACCCAGTTCAATACAAGAAACAAAGAGAAACTAGCCATACGTCGAATACGACTTGCAAAATTTAGGAAATCATTTATTGGGCAATCAATAGGTATTTTTTTACAATAAAATACCTCATACCATGTAACATACCTTCCAGACTATAAATTATTGTACCGAAGGAGTGTCAGATTATATAACAGACATAGATATTTGGGAATGTTATATTTATTTAATGTACATATTGACCAACATATTATGTACCTAAGTGTCTCTTTGTATACCTACAAAAGGAATAAAAAAAGTATAATTTCACGTTTTTATCCAGTAAATTGTATCGAGCAGGTATACGCCAATTTAGAAGTAGCCCATGGTAAGAAACCTTGTGGTTACGCCATTCACAAGGGATTAAAATATGGTTTCTTACATAGATGTTCGAATGCTTTTACAAGCGTTATTTGTCATTCCTGTGGGGCCAGCATATCTTGCCGTGACGTTGCTAGCATGGGCGTATTTAGGAGGTGGCCGGGTGGGCCGTGCCCACCCCAGGATTTTGGGATACCGATAGAAATTCATGGCTTCACCTCAAAGGCCTGGCCAGGCGCCCACTCAGGCCCCATCTAAAACATAATGTTGGCTAGTCGCGCGATTCAGCACCTCCTGTCTTGCTCGCACGGTATTAAAAGGGAAGTGATAGTATTTCTCGCACGACAGAGTGTTGCGTGTCAAAGTTATGCTAGACGAACTGCTTGTTTAGGCCATGGAAACCGTGAAATCTCACAACTTTCATACGCATCAAATGCAGTGTAACCAACTCTGAAACTCGTCAAAACCCAAGGGAATGTGTAGAAAGGCTACGTATATTATGATAATAGGTTTTGGTAATGTTCTGCACGACGTTGTACAATAATACCTATGAATTATGAATATTATGATTTAACAAGGTCGAATGGACTGACCGAATCCATTTCAACTCAGAACTTGGTTTTCAGTATTAACCGACCGCAAACCTGAGAGACAGTGGCCGTTGTTGAAGGAGCCGCCTTGATGTCGTTTCTGCCTCTTATCAAGCAAAGTCCACAAATCCAGAAAAAAATATAAAACGCCTTTTATTCAAACGCTTATAAAGGCTATTTCAATAACATCTGGAAAAAGATGGAATACATTTTGAGTAATAATTATAACTATTTAGAAGTGAAATATTAGGCTGGCCGGATATTGATAATATACCTAGAGAATAGAACTTTTGCTGCCAAAGTTGGCTGGCATCTTCGTCGACAAAACTTCCAATCCAACTATTGGCTGCTCACCAAACTGAGGCGGGGTTTATTTTGCGAAAGCCAAATATAACTTATCATCAAATTTAGCTGCTCAAAGGAATACTTCAAAAAGTCATAATTACGATAGTAGGGTAAGTAGGATTTAGATTCATAATATAGGCTCGTATAAAATTCTTAATCCTAGTTGTTGATATATGTACCTACTGCTATTCTTTATTCAAACTAATAACTCTTGATTCATACATAATTGCTGTATTCATAAGTCTCTATGAATACAAAAATACTTGTCTGTTTTTTCACATTTTACGTATTACTAAAATACTATTAAGACCGCCTTACAAGTCTATTATCATCCCATAAGAAGTAAACACCCCTGTACAGTGACAGATTCCCTTATAAACCCGCTACAGCAACCGTCATTGCGGATAAACCCAAACAAACAAGTAGTAGCTGAGCAAACCACTAACTCTATTTCGCCGACCTCACAAAATAAGTAACCTACAGTATATTCGCTTAACATAGGTACGCGTAACTACGAACGAAATTTACAAATTATTTACCTGTGCTTTAAACAGAAGATATTAACCGCAAGAATCCAATCTCTTGAAACTAAAAGTGTTTTTCTTCGGTAAGACCTAGACGGTCATACTACCATTGATGTTGAAATAATAATATTATTGCTTTGCTAATATATATATATATAATTAATATGGATTTCCGCAAAGTAACGCCTGATTCAATTACTTACCATTGATGTCATCTACTTATAAGAAAAGAAGCAAGTTGAAATTCCTTAACCTAGGATCGAATAATAATACAAGGAACTGTAGTTCGGCTATTACGGCCTCACACCTCGTTTTACTCACTTTAATTGGAGTGGAGTTAAGGTTAGGTTTCACTACTAGTAAATCAGATTTTGTGTGGGAGTACAAATAAAGTAACGCTACTAACGAGAATGTCTCCTCGCGAAGAGGACTAAGTCGAGCCTGAACTTTTTCTTGATTCCTGATCCTCGTCATTACATCGCTCTTCAACTCCAACTTCTTCATTGAAGACCAGGTGCCGCCATAGCTGTTTCATCACCGGCGCCGCCTGGTGCTGATGAAGTTCGAAGTACTTGCACCCGCAACATTCACAAAATAAGCTTCCTTTCCTTTTTTTACAACAATGTTTAGCAATTTTGTTTTTGTTCACAGACGGCGATTGCCCTCAGTATCTCTTGATGATGGTAAGTGATTAAGTTGTCGAGGATGTAGCTCTATGGTTCAGCAAAAGCCTATTCACTCGTGCCTTAATCTTGTACGAACTTTTTAAGAAATGCTCAACTAGGTTATTTTACTATAAATGTAATAAAAAAAATAAAAAATATTTAATCTGTTTATTTCACTATAAGTCTAGGTACTACAAACTTCCGCTTAGACTCTAATCTTAGATTTAAAGATTTAATCAAATTTTGGAAGTAAATTTTATCCTACTGTTAATTGTCTTATCAAAATGAAACTGCACGTATTTGTAGTTCACGTCACAATACAATAATTTAGTATCTTGGAGCTGTTTTGATGATGAAGACAGAAGATGGATGTAGAATCTAGCTCCTAAAAACAGCACACTATAATCTAATCGTGTGTGGGCTCATTTAAGGTTGATGAGAAATTAATGTTTGTGTCTTCTTTAATAGTGATTTTAGTGCATTATACTGGAAAGGTGTCTTACGCTGTATCGGCACGGTCGGACCCTTTTTATCAATCCCTATTTGCCGTAGATTAAGCCGGCGGAGTTGGTTTGTTCACCTGTGTCTGTCTATCACGTTTTATTTGTCTTGCGTACAATTGTAAATAAATAAAAGGACCTTTAAGGGTTCAACAAGTTTCAAATACAACAAGGTCGTCAATTTGTAAACAATAATAAACAACTGTTAATTCATTTGGCAATAATATCTTGCTCCACCAGTGGAGTACCTATTTAAATTATCTGTATTCAGAATTACAGTTAACTTATCCATATTATACATCCTAGATATCAGAATACGACTGCCCGACTTTTTGCGTCGTGATTTATACAAACAACCTTTGAGATAGATATAGTACTCACACTCAGGACCCTTTTGCAAATATCAAAAAATCCTCTGATCGTGTTTTATTCTGTGCTTCCAGTAAACACTAGAGATCAACTCTCTGCCACAGAGCATGTCACACACAGCTCACGTGGGATTCACGACGGCGGCGAGGACATTCAGAATGCATCTCCCATTGGGATTGAACTGGTGTAGATGTGCCTATAAACTCTGGATATGCTTCCAAGTTGATATATAGCTAACTGGTGTAAAAAACCCTGTTTGAAACGTGGGTGAAAAGGGTGAATATGGCTCTACAAAATTTGAATTTTACACATTATGTTAGGATATTTAAATATACCATGGGAATTTATATTTTAAATATTTCAATTTTAAATTTTAAATTTCATGATCACAAGTTTAATTTCATTATTTTAATTTTAATTGTTATTTAGTTTTATTTTCACATAACGTGATTTTATATTTATAAAACATGTATCCTCATCCTTATGGCAAAACATAGTGATACACCCTACATACTGGTTTGTGAATGTTACATTGTTTTGTTACATTTAAAATTGAAATAATGGTATTAAAATTTAAAATATAAATTTAAGAATAATTTATTTGATCTTCAATTTGTAGTCTCTATCAATTATAGTGTTGGTTTATCCTACAGTGACGCAGCTATGGAGCAATGGAACGGTCTTATGCTTTGCAGCGCACTTTGCAATAACGCCACTCGTCTTCTCCTCAATTGAATTTCAAGTTGAAATTTATTTAAACTTTATTGCACATAACAAAAGTCAGTACTAACGAAGGACTTAATGCCAAATGGCATTCTCTGCCAGTCAACTGTAGGATCAAATAGAGATACTAGAATTTGGTGAAAATCAGAAATCAAATTGGAATATTTCGTATATCATCATATTATGTGATTTAGTATTTCTCGTGTTGAATTTCTCGTCATTCAAGTAGCCATTTGACGACATCTATACCCACATACAGATATATGACTTATAGATATGACTTAAAGTCATAAGTAAGATTTTCGCCTCTGTTGACCCAGAATCTACAGTGTCGCGAAAATATTCCTCCTTTATTTGTATACCCAGTGATGAGTCTTCAAAGACGAAGACAACGTCATCAAGTTCGTTTCGGCTTGTTTGCTTTAAACATTGATTTGTTTACTTCCTAAAAAGGTGTCTTTGTATTTACATAATATTATGCTTTTGCTGGCGGTCTCTCGGTGATTTAGGTATGAAATGAAGGTCAAGGTTCAATATAAACTGCTAAAATTCCTAAATACTATCAGATCCTACAGTAATAGCCCTTTAGTCATTTCAGAACACTTAATAGACTGTATCTACACCTACACCCATACTTCACTTACTTAACAGCTTTGGAAACTCGGATGAAAATAGGTCTAGTTTAAATAACGTAAAAATAACTCCTTCAATTTACCTCACCTCTTAGCTCGAAAACTCAGAACGGAATAGCTTTTATGGAATTAACCCTTAAATGCATGATGATATATATTTACACTTTACTGAAATGACACAAGTCAAAATCTGAATATTGTCAGTAAAAACTTTGTCAAGATTGTCCCGAAATCTCAAACTGACGTGGATTTCATTACTAATTACGTCATTTCAGAAATAAAATTAGTGTAATTGTATGCATTTTAGGGTTAAAAAAAAATCTTTGTAATTTTAATTATAATATTTAAAACTCACGTAAAAATTGTCAGGTGCCCGACCATGTTTCGAACTCGTACGGAGTTTATAGGACTTTATCAGGGGCCTTAGAACCCGTTTTGTATATACTTCGCGGGCTGGTTGTCCGCCAATCGACGTCTTACAATGCGCCTATTTTGCGTAAAGGGTTGATGGCACTGGTTGATGTTAGAACCCGTAAGTCCCGCAGTTAGCAAATCACTATTCTGGAACGACGCGAAGGCCGCCACAGACGTTCGGAATTTTCGTTCGGTTTCCGTACGGAATGACTTCATCAAGCGAGACATCGCCACACGACAGACATAGAGACACTTTTTGACGTGTCACTGAACTTGCAGACTGCACACTGTCTGTCTCTTCCCTATCACTTTTATTGCTTAACGACATACACATGACTGATGGTGTTTTGATATTATCCTACGTAAGTTTAAATAAGGTCATTTGTATTTAGTTTTTCAATGATTAGAGATTTTAAACAAGCATATAGACCTGGCAAGCAACGAGCATCATTGCAACTCGCTACAACTTTTGCTGCATACCGCAGATCGATTGTGTTTACGTGTCTTCATCGGTAATCAATTCCTTTACATATCATCATCATCATCATCATCTCAGCCATAGGACGTCCACTGCTGAACATAGGCCTCCCCTTTGGACTTCCATATATACCGGTTGGAAGCGACCTGCATCCAGCGCCTTCCGGCGACCTTTATAAGGTCATCTGTCCACCTTGTAGGTGGACGTCTCCTTTACATATATTTATACAAATCCTATACCTACGTAAGCTGTTAAGAATATTATGGAATTAGGGCCTCGTCAACGCCCAGCTGACTAATAATGTTACTAGTATAAATGTAATGAAAGAGAATATTAAAATCTACTTATTATTAAACCAAGACCCCATTACAGAATATACGAGAAAATGTCGGTTAATCCCAAAGCTTAGTGCCTGATTGTAGAGTTCAGAACTCCCATTGTAACTACAGATAGGGAGGAGCGTTACATTTCAATCGCCGTGGTTTTTATTCCTGTTAAAAAAAAACACTGTGAAATTATACTTCACGCCTGTTGTCAAAATATACTCACATGAAGCTGTCTTGCTAAGCCTGTGCTACACGTCAGTCGCATTACCAGTACAGTAATAATAACAACATGTGGTGTATGTTAGTCAGTCTGTGTGTCACTTCATCAAAGTGTCGAAAGGGACTCTACGCGTTGGTGTCGGCTAAGTGCACGCCTCCCAAAGGTCCGGGACACCATATTCTTGTGAGCGCGTGCGGTATACAAATAATAAATTAATTATATATACAAATACATATTTTTATTTCATGAACAATAGTTAAACATTTAGTAGGTATGTAGACACCTGATACAGAAGGATAATAAATCCATTATTTCCTTTTCGAGCATTTAATGATATTAACAAATATACACAAAGAATATTTAATGAAATTTGACACATACTGTCATTTGTAGCCTAACGATATAACACAGTGAATTTTTCATCGTGACTTTATTTACCAACCGTATATATCCCGTTGAGTATTGGTAGTACGAGTATTTAGGTACAGTCTGAACTGGCAACTGGAGTCACTGTAAACTATTCATAACTTGTCCCGAGCTGGCTGAACTTATACTACAACCAGACAGGTTGGCTTATAGTATCAGGAATATCGGATATTAGTATGCATAACGTGGTATCCTTTTAAAAATAAGTATCTTATAGATTTACTCGATATTTGTTGTAAAAAAAAACAATTCAACGAGTTCGTGGATGGCAGAAAGAAATGGATTCACCTATAATCTATCCGGATAGGTATTTAACTAAATGTAAACAAACCATAAATTAGGTGCTTTATCAGGCCGATATTGGTTGGTAAATTTTGTATATAATACTAACTTTAATAAAAAATAGAATATATATATTGTTTTAATATATCAGGTTATAGAATAAACCATACGATACCCAATAAAGACTATGTATTGTAATTATTTCCTAAGTACACTAATTTAATAAAAATTTCAATATGCCACCAAATATTTTACAAATTGTGCAGAACCTAAAAACCTAGGAAACTGCAACCTTTCTTTTTCTTCAAATAACATGAACATGACACTTGACACTTCTCGTGTATGTATTCGTTTTCGCATAATATACTAGTCGGGACTTTCGCTTGCATTAGTTTTCTTGTTAGTTTGTATTGTTATTGATCATATTGTTATTTCATTTATTTTGTTCATTATTAGTGTTATCAATTAGTTGTTATTGTTGTGTTAGTTATTATTTTTCTGCTGAAAATGAACGAACCTGTACCAGGTACAAGCCGGGCTAGCTCGGATGGATGACACAGAAAAACGGTTCATTATTAATGTTGGGGATGCTTCGTCATCATCTTCGGTATCATCAAAATTAGACAGCAATAGTAACACTTCATATTGAACTAATGATTACTGAACTCTTTTATTTAATAATAGTTTGCCGCAAAGGTAAAAAAATATCAATTTTTTTAGAAATAACGTAACGTGTAGTTTACATACCTACCTGCATTAGTGTTTGCGAGCAGTTACTACAGAAAAAAAATACAATAAAATATATGTCTATTCATACACAATATCTGTGTATTCATTTCTTTTAAACAGAATCAATATAAAATATCCATATAAAAAAACACGAATTAGAAAAAAAGTGAAATTGTTTAAGTGGAGTTCAACAGTGATTTTCTATTAAATATGTTTGTAGGTGCGTTTCAGTTGGTAGGTCCATCATACCTAAACGGCTGTACTTTCAACTTTATAATACATCACACCACTGCAGAGGCCGGGAAGTCATTTCGTGAAAGAGCAAGCTTTGGATGGACGAGGCGAAGTAATGTAGAGATAATTAATGCTTTTTTTGGGGAAAAACACTTGATTTAAAAATTATGTAATAGGCATGAGTAATTTTTTTTGAGGATGTCAATCGATTCCATGTTTTTATTGGGATTAATTAAATGTCTATATGGGACTGACTACACTTAGACTGCTTTGAAAGTCAGAAATGACCGTCAAAGTTCAACATTCCTACGGAGCGCTAAAAACGCTCCATAAAGAGCCACCTAATCGTGACTGTTATAATGTTATGAATACCAATATTTGCATGGAGACAATAGGTAAGTACGAGTAACTTGTCATTTTCACAGTGAAAATGTGCGTTTATGTTCATGGTTGTCATACAATTATTGTTGATTTCTATTAAAGCAGTAACGTCTGCTAACGTAAACCAAATGTTTACAATGAAGCGATTTAAAAATCCAATGGTTCAACAGGATTCGAACCTGCGTCTTCAACGGCTTTCCGGGCCAACACGGGCGTCCTACCAACTGGACCACCGAACCAGATGCCAGAGCCATTGAATCTTTCAACCAGTTGCTTCTACATGCCTTAGGGTGGCATCGTAGCGCCATCTACCGTAAAGATTCAGACTTTAGTTTAGTTTCTTTTAGTGCTGCCATCTATCAAGGAAGTTAAATTTTTATTAGACTTTTCTAACATATTTCAAACAATATTATCTTTTTGTAGTAAGTAAGTAATTATATTTTTTTTTTATTGGAGTATTTTTCTTTGTTTTATGACATGTTGAGCTAATTTTATCGGGAGACTAGTCGGCTATCAGATTAGTACCTGTATAAAGGGAGAGGCTTTTGCCGAGCATTCCCACGGGCTAATAAGACAAAATCATGATCTTTTTTTCCGCGCAATCCACGCTACTTACTTACGAGTCATTGAGCACAGAATTCACTAGAAACGCTGCCAACTAAACTGCTCGAATATTCTCATTGTTGATTCACAAATTTACATACTTTTTGTTCGCAATCTCCATTTCATACAACAAGCAATCTGCAATGAAATGAAATATGCAGTTACTTAAATTAAATCAGTAAATATTAAGTCAGTACGTTTGGCTTGAAAGTTACGCTTGAAAGTACTAATAGGTACTTTATTCCTCAAAAATGGTCGGGAATGTTGACTTTATTGATAAAAAATCAGGACACAAAGTGCATAGTTTATGGTCAGTCAAAATAAAACAAAAAACCTTGCCGGCTCGGTTTGCTCCATCATAATGTTGTATTATTATTTATTTGTTTATTCCTTTATTTGTAGAGGTACAAACTTAAAAAAAAGTTAAAACGGCCATATAAAAAAGGCATAGGTCCTAATACGGAAGACCAGTAGCTGTGACTTATCGCAACTTTTCAGTTGCTTCAAATAGCTCATCGCGTTTTCTAAAATACACTTCTACTTTTTTTATTTAAAAATAATAAAAAGGCGGCAATGCAAGAATTCAGTTTTCACATTATAGTGGCTAATGAAACTTATCTGTACTTATTTTGTTTTCTCGCACCATTTTTGAGAATTTTGCACTATATTTTGTCTCAGCAATTGCTGGCTTCGTATACAATTAAACGGACTCCCAAGGTCGACCCTCGCTTCCACAATAATGTACTATTTCAAGGTACACTACGTAGTTTTAGATATATAACGTAGTTAATTGCTTTATAACGTTTGTCCGTAGATTCTTTTGGGCATTATAAATATTTTAAGGAATTTAATTTTTTTCTTTAGCTTTCATCAACAATGATCAACATTGGTTGCGTCGTGGTTATGCCCAGTGCATTTCTGTGATAGTACCTAACGTTTCTCGTATGATATACTGGGCGTGGTTCGTACGGGCCTTGCACACTTTTGTGATTTGCGAGCGAGTTTTCAATACCGACGCGGTAAACTCGCTGCGTGATCGCCTTCATACAAAACTCGCTCGCCAATCGCAAGTGTGTAAGGGCCTTACAGGAGCAATAAATTAAAACATCGATTCTATCCTTCAACCTTTATTTAGCAACTTTTGAAAATATTATTAAATAATAATTTCTAAAAGCAATGTTATTCCATTTATTGCGAAATGTTTGTAATTTACTCGTGGCAGTTATGTTAAGACTGCGCCGAGCGTTAGCGACTAAACCATAGAGCGCGGGGAATGCGTATTTAGATCGGCGCGCGGCTCGGCACTTTTTGATAAATCTGGACCTTTAATACCAAACAATAATTGAAATATTTGATGCGGAAAAATTGTAGTGTAAACATTCATCTTTTATTTGAACTTAAAATCAGAATAGATTTCCACACCACACTTAACGCCTGCTTACGATTTTACAATTTTCGTCGAACTTTACTTAGTTTTCTAGGGTAAAATATTAATAATCTTATAATTTTTCCACGGAGAAGTTGTTAACACATTCTTCGAAGTGAAATATATAGTTTAGAAATGGATTAAACAACTAGTGTTGACGTTATCTACTAAACGGCAACTGCCTATTTTTTCACATTTCGCTCGGCGCAGTTTTAATGATAAAGGGATGTCAAATTTGTACACCGTACATTGAAATACCATTTAATTTATGATAACAAAACGGGACTTAATCGTGTTCAATAAGTGTTTAATTACCTCGACGTTTCGAACGTTATGTTACGTTCATGGTAATTTTTAAATCTTTTTGTGTAATTATTCTAGAAGTAAATGGTTAAATAACATAATAATATTTAGGCTCAACGGCTTTACGGTTACTACGTTAGTAAATATGGATTGTAAAGACAATGGAGATTTCACGAAAATCCTACTAATTTTTATCACGGTCAAGTGCCTTACATTCGAAAACTGAAGAATTACTTTCGTAAAAAAGATACATATGACCCATTTGAGTAGGTACTGTAGTGAAATATCTAAGCAACCTTTTTCCCTATCACTAATGCCAACACATGCCAGCGATAATGCGTGGATACATTACGTGTGCTGATAGAAACGTCGCCACATTGTCTCGAGTTAGGTCGAGTACGAACATTATCCGTGGGTGCCATAATGGTGGTATATTCTTAAGTGACATTGTGTAGTGTATCTTACGATCAGCAACAAAAGTAGATGACATTTTAGTATTTCGCATTGCATACTAAAATTGTTAGTACGAATGTTCATTTTGTATTTCCGACGAAACCAGCATTCTGGATATAATATTTGGATGCATGCTTTTAATTAACTGCTTCTGAATCGAATATGTTGTAAGCTCTATTTAGAATATGGAGTGAAAAGGGAGGAGTGGAATCTTTCATAGGAGAATATTTTAAAGTGTCCAGCGGTTAGTAGTCAATAATAGTTAAAATACCGTCCGCAGTAGCGCTTGAGTAGCAATAAAGTATAATAAAATTCCAAGTTCTCGACGGAGCGTGGAGTGAACTGTGTCGAATTGAAAATTTCAATATTTTAGGTGATCAGCGTACGTCCTACTTAGTTCCTTTAAGTATACAGGTACAGAAAAACGTATGATTTAGTTTTATTAAAAATGTATAAACAAACCGTTGCTATGTCACAGGACTACTTTCAGCCACAGTAGCGCCACTAAGTTAAAACCTTTCAGCGGATACTTTTGGATATATGAACTTTCAGGTCCTCCCTAATTTAAAACTACACTCCATAATTTAAAAAGTTTTTAGACCCGAATGCGCCTTTGACACTGGGAGGCTTTCAGAAATATCGGGGATGGTTTGGTGTTGCTACTATTTGCTTAATAATTATGGTATCTATTCTCTAAAAAAAACTGAACGTTTTAACAATAAATGGCTGTTAATTAAACCAGTTCCTTAATTAAAGGCTGTAACAAACTCACATGTATTCTCATACTGTGTATTGTATACCCTTGTATACACGGTACGAGAATATAATTGGCCTGCGTTATTATGTAACAACAAATGAAGCGACATAAAACGAAGTAAGGATCTAAGCTTCTTATTAAGCTTCAAAATCATATTCTTTAAATTACTTTTTCCGGTTTTGAATAAGTGTCGTTCGATTCAACTTTACATAATATAATTCAATTATTAAATGTGCTGAATAATAAATACTTTATAACCTGTGCAATTCACTGCTTGATGAATGAAACGTTCAATGATAAAGCCAGTTCTCAATTCTCATGAATTTAATAATTGTGAATTTGTGACAATTAACGTAATATTAATTTTCACTGTCGAATATTAAATTGGTAAGTTCTGGAATTACTTTGTGTGGCTGACAACGCTTTTGCAGGTACAACATTATTATATATTATGTGAAAAACTTAACTAAAGGACTAGGTGTATATAGTAGTAACGTCTCTGTATACAACAATTGGCGTTCTATATTTGAATTTTTACGTAACTACCATACTATTTTTTAACATCACTACATACACCTAGTCATTTAGTTAAGTTTTTCAAGTACAGACAAAATCGTCAATGTTTTTTCTCTTTTTTTTTCTTCGCCGAGCGTCAAGATTGTCTAATAGTGTTAGTATCGGTAACCAGCAGTTAGTAGTAGTCAAGCTATCATCAGTGTAACAAAAGTGGATGAAATGGATTGAACTGAAACGTCGTTTTCACTTATGATATTGGAACATGACAACATGACTAGATTGATTTAGGCATGGAACTTGACACAAATTTGCAAAAATATCAAGTAACGCATATAAATACGCAACACGCATAAAAAGAAAATAATAGTACAATATTGTCGAAGCGACGGAAGTATGCAATTGCTGGCTGAGTATTAATCTTAAACGGACGACATTAGGAGTCTGTTTAATTTAATACGAAGCCTGCAATTGCCCTTCCGGCTGGGACAAACAAAGGTGCGAGAAAACAAAATACTGTCTGACACAAAAGAGTAGAAATTAAAAAGTGGCAATACCGTCGTGTCATCCCTTTCTAATCAATATAAGAAAACGGGGACGTCAATACAGTATTGCCACTTTTTAATTTCTACTCTTTTGTGTCAGACTGTAAGTTCTGATAAGTTTAATTAGCCACTATGTGTCAAACTGAATTCTTGCATTGCCGCCTTTTTGTTTTATTTTTATAAAAAGTAGAAGTAATCTTCTTCCAAAAAAGTATTTGGGGTAATTAAAAGATCGCAATAGGTAAGTCTTAGCGACTGATCTTCCGTTTTGGCTGTTTAGGACCTATGTATGCCTTTTTAATATGGTAATTTTACCTTTTTTAAAGTTTGTACCTCGACAAATAAAGGAATTTCATCCAACATTAGGGTCGAGCAAACCGAGCCGCAGATTTCTTCTCTCTAATATTGTTTTTGATAACATCGCCATGACCTGCATGCCACGCTCTTAACGGTATCTTCCATCTTCGATCTCAATGTAGCGTTGGATAAACCAAAAACCATTCGGGTATACACGAACGCGCCTGTAGGTATAAACCAAGTACGCGTATCCCGGTTTACGGCCGTGAAGCCCCGATGGGGTATACTGCATATTGGCAACACATTTTCTTAAGCAAATATCCAATGTGACAAGATAGCTGAGGTTTTATATTCGAGATTTCTGACTGGTTTTCTTAATGGAATTGCATGCTATGTTTCGCTTTGACTTTAATGTTGTAGCAAATTTTGGGGTAAGGAGTACTGTAAATTAGTGTCTAATTTAGTACTATATTACAGATAATTATGAATGCTTTTAGTGCTGACTACATTTTTTTTTTTTTTAATAAATAAATATTAAGGGCAATCATACACAAATCGACCTAGTCCCAAACTAAGCAAAGCTTGTACTATGGGTACTAGACGACGATATACATAATATATAAATACATATATATAGATAACATCCATGACCCAAGAACAAATATTTGCCCCGGCCGGGATTCGAACCCGGGACCGCCGACTCAGTAGGCAGGTGTCTACAAACCGAGCCAAACGCGTCGTCATTGCTTCTGCAACATTGCTTCTGCATTAAGGATAAATTTTATAGAAGGTACTGCAACCTCGACTGCGATATTTTGTTCCAAGGTACTTACTTCATTAGTAATTAGTAAACAAAGTGTACATAAACATGATAAACATATTTTATTGATGGTTTACATCAAAAGCCCTTTAAATTTTATACTAATTTATATTTTAGATCTGTCGGTAGCTATTCGCATATATTTCGAAGTTTCTTAAAGCCTTAAGTAGAACACGACAAAATGCTGCATCATTTTAGTCTACGTACTCGGGGTATATAAAATGCAGTTTATGCAGCGAGTGTTCCGATCTGTTTGCATGTGATTTTTGCGTCAAAGCTTTCGATTTGCAGTTTTATTTACTTTAAATACTGAAGCAGACTCATTTTAAGCCTTTTTAACTTTTTAGAATCTTGATTAATTTTCTACTTGCTTTAGCCAGAACATTTGGGTACGTTTCGGATTTTGTTACTTGCATGACGAGCAGATGTTAATTGCAAAATATAATAATATGATTGAGAGGGAAGAATTAACTTCCACTTAGCAAATCTACTGAGGTTTGATATACCATTGCTTTATATAGTGTAACGAAAGGTATCATGTTGTTTTAGATAATTACCAAATAATATCATGTAATGGAAAATATAATATGTAAGTTACATATACCATTGTTTTTTATACTGCAACGAATGGTATAATGTTGTTTTAGATAATTACCAAATAATATCATGTTATGGGAAATATAATGTGCGGAACCTCCCAAAACAAATATTGTCATACTTACCAGGAGGGATCGGTCACTATATTATGTACCAATTAAGTATAGTTTTCCAAATAAACATTTTTGATTTCGGCCTTCGTTCAGCAATGGACGTATATAGCTAGATAGAAGCTATTATATTATTAATTAAGAACAAGTACAGTGTGTGTAAACAACAATAGAAAACGATATTTACATGATAAAAACATTGGGCAAGTGCGAGCCCGACTCGCGCATGAAGGGTTCCGTACCTATACATATATATAATCTATAATAAGTTTGTTGTATGGGAGCCCCCCTTAAATATTTATTTTATTTTATTTTTAGTATTTGTTGTTATAGCGGCAATAGAAATACATCATCTGTGAAAATTTCAACTGTCTAGCTATCACCGTTGTTGAGATACAGCCTGGTGACAGACGGACGACGGACGGACGGACGGACGGACGGACGGACGGACAGCGAAGTCTCAGTAATAGGGTCCCGTTTTTACCCTTTAGGTACGGAACCCTAAAAAGGTACAACCATTACCTGCATTCTTACTAAGTGGCTTTCCAGTAAAAATGTTTCAAGCAAACTTGCAAAGTTTTTCAGGGAAATGCAAGTTTTTCAAGTGGTTTTCTTTGTGTTTGTCGCGGCTTGGATAATGCTGCTTCCACTCCTAGTGATGCAAAACTGAATATATTAAGGTGGCAAGCTTAAACAAAACTTCTTTAAGAAACTTTTTATGCTACGCACTTTAAAACATGTCGTTTAAAATATATAAACAAAGGTTTGATCGAGTCGAGAAAACAACGTTGCATTCAAAAACGCGTATGCTGACAATGGAAAAAATAGCCCTATATAGGCAAATACCTCCTCTTTGATTTTGCCGTTCAACTATTTGTAATTGAATAAAAAGGAAAAATCATTTTTAGCATTATATTTCCCACTAAAATAAGCGTTACGACAAAAAAACATCACTGAGTAGTAGACCCATTGTAGTGTCATCAGATTTTTTTTTGTTGTACATTTTGCATGTTCAGTAAATGTTTATACTTCCTTTCAAATTTCAAGAAAACATTATAATTAATATTTGTATAGAATCTTTTTATCGATTCATATTTTTTATGTGGTAATACCACATTTTTTATTTTTATAAATAATGACACAAAGGTAAATTAAGAAAGAAAAATTTAATGCGATCCCCCGCTTCGATTGTAGTAGATCGCATTAAATTTTTCTTTCTTAATTTACCTTTGTGTCATTATTTATAAAAATTATAATTAATGTTAAATTGTTTATATAGAAGCGCAACGCTACGCTACCAGATGTTACTGCTTTAATAAAAAATATATTGTATTGTATTCTGGAATTCGACTCGCACTAAACGGCTATTTTAGTATAATTAGATCTTAAACCGATTTTGCTTTCCGAATCAAATACAAGGTAATTTGTAAAGTAATTTGATTCCTATTCATATCTCAAACAAATGCAAAGTAAATTGATTCATATATCTCATCGTATACACTTTATTACATTGTCGTCTATCGGTTTTGGTAGTATATTTTCCCTACAGCAAATTCAGAATTGACAGATTTTTAAAGTGAATTTTAACATGTGAACCCTTATAACGTAAAGTGCTTTGATGTCAAGCGCAGAACTCGATGGGTACATTCTGTATGATAAATGGTGTCTGTATGTTTAAGATAAGCATACGAATAGCTACAGATATATACGGGGCGTCTGAAAAGTTCTAAGCCTAAGATAGAAAAAAACAATTTACACAAATGAACTCGTGTTTATTTTTCAATATAGTCTCCTCCTAAATCAATGCATTTTTTACATTTTTTATACAGTGCTTTTAGGCCATTAAAAAAATAATCTTAATTTTGCCCTTCAAAATGCTCCTGTACAGCCGCCTTCATCTCTTCGTCACTTCTAAATCGCTTTCCCCTCAACTCTTTCTTCAAATTATTGAATAGAAAATAATCGCTTGGGGCTAGATCTGGGCTGTAGGGTGGGTGGTCAATTTCGTCAAAACCAACTTCCTTCAGAGCACGCCTCGCAACATTAGCGGTGTGAACGGGTGCGTTGTCTTGCAAAAACAAAATGCCTTTCCTTAGTTTACCCCGCCTTTTCTCAACTATGGCTTGTCGCACCTGTCTTATTAGATTTGCATAATAAGTTCCGTTTATCGTAGAGCCTTTTTCTAAATAATCGATTAAAAGAATGCCATCACAATCCCAAAATACCGTAGCCATTAACTTAGAGGCCGACTTTTGCACTTTAAATTTCTTCGGCGGCCTTTCACCCTTTTCAATCCACTGCATCGACTCAGACTTACACTCCGGATCATACTGTCTGATCCATGTTTCATCAACAGTTACTATTCGGGAACAAACTTCATCTAAATCATCTTCGCACAATTCTAAAAACGCCCGAGAAGTTTCCACACGACGTACTTTATCGAAGGCCGTTAGCATTTTCGGTACCCAACGAGCACTGACTTTACTCATGTACAAATGTTCATGTAAAATTTCTCCGACTCTTTCTTTACTAATACCTAAGACCTCAGCTATTTGCCAAACCTTAATTCTTCTATCTTCTAATACCAGCTTTTTGACTTTTGCTACGTTTTCTTCGGTCACTACCGATATTGGCCGCCCTGAGCGGGGGTCGTCTTCGATCGATTCCCGTCCGAGTTTAAATAAGCGACTCCACTTTTTGACTGTGGCATAAGAAGGCCCAGAATCACCGTAAATAATAGCCATTTCCTCAAAAATACACTGCGGTGATTTGTCACTTTTTGTAAGGAATTTAATTACAGCACGGTGCTCAATTTTCGTAATATTCGTTGGTAATTCACACATGATGTACTTTTCCGTTGAATATCTCGAAACAGAATAATAAAAACGTGACATGTTATTTTTTAGGGTTCCGTACCCAAAGGGTAAAAACGGGACCCTATTACTGAGACTTCGCTGTCCGTCCGTCCGTCCGTCCGTCCGTCCGTCCGTCCGTCTGTCACCAGGCTGTATCTCAAGAACGGTGATAGCTAGACAGTTGAAATTTTCACAGATGATGTATTTCTATTGCCGCTATAACAACAAATACTAAAAATAAAATAAAATAAATATTTAAGGGGGGCTCCCGTACAACAAACTTGTTATAGATTATATATACATAATATAGGTACGGAACCCTTCATGCGCGAGTCGGACTCGCACTTGCCCAATTTTTAATAATTTGTTTTTAAATGGCCTTTCTAGTGGCCAGTATCATAAACGCATATATAACCTCGAAATACCTTAGGCTTAGAACTTTTCAGACGCCCCTCGTATATATGTTTATGTATATAAATATATATATATATGGTTTTAGAATGATGATACATATAAGATTTGAAGCAAAAACAAATGAAATTGAATATGAACCAAAAAATTGTTAAAATATTTACGTCACATACGTACTCACACGAATGTACAATACAAACATACAAAAAAAACCGGCCAGGTGCGAGTCTGACTCGCATACCGAAGGTTCAGTACAAATCTTATCCCATTTTAACTGGCCGGGTTAAGTTAAGTTTGCAACTGGTATATGTATGGCGCCGCATAGAAATGAGGTGCAAATTTAACGCAACCGCTCACGTTTGTTGTATTGTATGGGAGTGCCACTTTTTTTGTTCTGTTTTTTGAATTTGTTGTTATAGCGGAAACAGAAATACATCATCTGTGAAAAATAAAACTGTCTAGACGTCGATCACTATCATGGTTCATGAGATACAGCCTGGTGACAGACAGACAGATGTACGGACAGTGCTCTGAAGTCTTATTTATAGGGTACCGTGTTTTTTTTATATAATAAATATCGGACAACCTCATACAAATCGATCTAGTCCCAAATTAAGCTCAAGAAGGCTTGTGTTATGGGTACTAGACGACGATATACGTACTTATATATGTAGATAAATATATTCTTAAATACATAGAACAACCATGACCCAAGCACAAATATTCGAGTTCACTACACAAATATTTGCCCTGGCCGGGATTTGAACCCGGGATCGCCGGCTCAGTAGGCAGGTGTCTACAAACTGCGCGAAATGCGTCGTCAACCCTTACCCTTTACCCTTACTTCAGCTATTTAGCTTTTTAAGGTTTTAGGGTTAACCCTTTGGATAAACCCTAAAAACTAAACATTATAAATAATTGTAGCCTGTTCTATATTACTGATAAGTTTTATGGAAATCTATTACGTATGTAGTTTTTGCAAACGGGTCGTAGGTACATCCTCGCAATCATTCACTTCTCTGGCTACCGACGTTGTTTAGAAGTAAATTAAGAATTTTTCACTGAAGCTCAATCAAGTAATTGCGAGCAAAAAGGATTTCACAACGTCCGCGCCGCCGGTTACATGGCGGTCGGTAAAAATGTTTTTTTCTCAAACATGCAATATAATGTCGTCATAACGTGCATTATAACAGGCTTCGAAGTATCACGTTTCATGAACAGGCTAAACAGCGGAATTATATATTTTTTGTGTAGTGTATTTTTTATTTCATTGCATATGTTTGAGAAAAGCACTATATACATGCCTTAGCCGTGAAAAGGGCTTGCCGGGTGAGTAGGTATAGACGGATAGTGATACGGCGTCTGCAGTTCGAAAAGTCCTTGGGTTGTTTTTGTTAGTCGCTGTGTTGTGGTGGTAGGCTTGCCGTAGCATAAGGCTGCGTTTCCACCAGAGATGTGCGAGGATGCTTAGCGAGGGATGTATTTTTGTTAACCAATGGAATCAGCAGCACTGAGCAAGGATGAGTGAAGCTATTCCATTGGTTCTTAATACACACTACATCCCTTGGTACGCATCTCTGGTGGAAACGCGGAAACGCGTCGCGCGGACGCTCGGAACAGCGGATGAGTACCTAAAAGTTCAAAATTCTTAACTTTATTTTGCAAGTAGGCTACAAGAGCTCTTTTACATGTCAGATTTTGAGTTTTTTCTCATTGTAAACCCGGTTATAACCGGTTATTTGTATGGTAAAATAACTAGGTTTGCATTCCCTAAATGCAACAGAAAAATCAGTGGGCATATTTTACAGGGAGATGTATATTGTCTCCGGATCTAATTAATTACAATAAACTTAAACTATACTTTCAGAGATGTAAACGGTCTCAGGCGTCAAAATTAAAATAAAATAAAAAAGCAGCCTAGCTGAAGCAACTGGTCTCATGCACTGTCATTAAGTTGTAAATCATCTATCTGGGCTTTATATTTTTGTGGGAGGCAAGTAAGAAAAGTAAAACAAATGAGTTGGTAAAGCCGCGCTCCGTTCAGTTCTCGGTAAATCTCATATCGAAGGGGAGTTTATTTGATTTAACAATCAAAAATAAATAAAGAAACACATAGTGTTTTATTATTTCAATTCTTATCTTATAATTAATATTCTGTTTAATTTTGTTTTCTCCGCTACCCAAAGGTTGTCTGCGCCTATTGTCTACCGTTGTTTAATTTAAGATATCTCATGACGTAATAATTTTCTTCTTGGTGTGCAATAAAGTATTGATGTATTGTATTTTGTGCTACAATAAAAATATGGAAAGAACTTTCCCACGCATTTAATTTCCCCTTTTTCCAACTCGACTCCAATTATGCGTTTTTCCGACTCTGATTATGCGTTTACACTACCAGTAAAAAAATTCGTTAAATTAATGCGACAAAAAAACAACTTTTTATTCTCTTCCAAATTTAAAGCTCCACTTTGATCCGCGGCCTTTAAAATTTCACCGCAATCCATTTTCCCGATAAATTGTCGATGGTATCAAATTGTCGGTGCCCGAAGGATAGCCAGGGGGCTAATGAAGTCTCTCGCTTGGGAACGAAATTAATTGAGACCCCCAACTCTAATTGGAACTTCTTTGGTGCGTTATTAGACCGATGGCTGGCGGGAAACTGGAAAATAGCTAGATAAAACAGTTAGGAAAGTGTTTTGTAAATCCCATTAATATTTGAACTTTTTTGAAAATTTTCGTGAGTCATTTTCGAAAAACATCAACATCTGGCCTCCTAGTCACTACATAGTATAAAACAAAGTCGCTTCCTGCTGTCAGTCTGTCTGTCTGTCCCTATGTATGCTTAGATCTTTAAAACTACACAGCGGATTGTGATGCGTTTTTTTTATTGATAGAGTAATTCAAAAGGAAGGTTTATAATGCATAATTTATCAGCATTAAACCCGTGCGAAGCCGGGGCGGGTCGCTAGTCAAATCATAATTCAACGAGACGTACAACGTTGAAACGAAGCGCAACGTTAAATCTACGTCTTACAACAGTGATTAAACATTGAATGTCTGTAATGTTTAAGTACGACTACGTATATTTCAACATCACGATGACACCAGAACATCACCACAACGTTCCACGTCACGACCACACAATAGTCGTGCGGATTTTTTTTTTTGAGGATGTAAATCGGTTATAATTATTTCTTATTGGAATCAAATGTCTATATGGGACTGACTATACTTAGATTGCTCTAAAAGTTATAAATGACCGTCAAAGTTCAACATTCCTACAGAGCACTATAAAAACCTCCATACAAATTGCCTACCGATATGAGGTCATCTGTGGATTGGGTACCAATTTGTTGTAATTCAACATCAGTTGCATTGTGTTTTGCCCTATTATGTAGTAGTTAACTAGGAGGCTGTGTGTTCAAATAGAATATGGCGGTAGTCCAATATGCAAGGCGGCATTATTCCAAACTAAGGCTGGATTTAACCAAACTTTTATTCCAAGAATAACGCTTATTCTTGGATAGTAATGTTAAAGTAATATGGAGTTTTGACATTAATATCCGATATTAAGTGTTATTTTTGGAATTAAAGTTTAATCTAACGCAGCTTAAAGCGTTGCCATAGCAATTTTGTCTCGTTATAGGCGTCACTTTTTGAGGAAAAAAAGATTAAAAAGATATTTACTTATAAAATATCATTGCATACATACGTCGTCTAAGTAAACCTCTCAGCACAATAATGCACTTTGATTTTATAAATACTTCTATAACGACTCCAGGGGGGTAATTCCGTCAATTTTGGAGAGATGATGGAGATCTCTCCATCGCATTGCCATCCGTCATAGACTGGTAGTTCAATCCAAAATTTTCAAGTCTAACGGCATTTTGTGAGCCATTTTGGCAGCATGACTTTTCTGATGTAAAAAAGCCTGCTGAATTCGATTCTGGATGTTGCCAAGCCGAATTTTGCCCCCCTCCCCCCATTTCCCCCCTTTTTACCTCAAAATATGCCCCTAATCACGGTTTTTACGGTTTTATACAAAAAGTATTACAGCTAGAAAAAAAATGTCAAAGACAAGAATGATCTCTATAAAATTTCCTATAACATGGTGTATAAACTTTTTTAGTAAGCCTTATGGTTTGTGAGCAATATCTTCCCAAACTTCATAGACTGGTAGAAAATTCTAAATATCGGCTTCCTTTACCGTGCTAACGGCATTTTGGGATCCATTTTGGCAACATGACTTTTCCGATGTAAAAAAGCCTGCTGAATTCGGTTCTGAATGTTGCCAAGCCGAATTTTGCCCCCCTCCCCCCTTTTCCCCCCTTTTTGACCTCAAAATATGTCCCTAATAACGATTTTTACGGTTTTATACAAAAAGTTTTACAGCTAGAAAAAAAGCGTCAAAGACAAAAATGATCTCTATAAAATTTCCTATAACATGGTGTATATTTTTTTTTAGTAGGCCTTATGGTTTGTGAGCAATATCTTCCCGACCTTCATTATTTGAGCTGCTGGTCGCTAGACGGCAACATCTTCGTCAAATTGCCCAATGGTGTACGGGAACGCCTCGAGTCCGAGGAGGACATTGTCCGTCTGAAGGGATCTCATACGAAGTTGTTGCCGCAATCTTCGACGCCTAACGCCAATGCTGACCCCGTTGAAGCCGAAGAGGAGAGCGTGCCTGGCCCCAGTGGCCAGTCTGGGAGGTCTCGGCGTGCCGCAAAACCAGCACCTTAGGTCTGAAGTGTCGTGTCGCGTTATCGTTCAGTATTTTATTTCGTATAGTGTTTTCTTTCGTTTCTTTGTATAACTTCGTCATAGCAGCAGGCGTATACATAGTTACAGCTATACATGACATAATTGGCGTCCACCATCATTTTTATACTTTCATTCATGTACCCACTTTCTTGTTTTAGCTTAATCTAATCTGTCTGTATACTGTTTAGTGTAATTATAGGTTATTTTGTTGTCAATGTCACTTTCAATTGTCATTTGACGTTTGTTTTTCTATTTGACTGAAGTTTGTTCGAGTCTCATTTAATACCGCCTGTTGCTATTTTAATTTTAATTTTGGTTTTTTTTTGTTTTAACCGCAAATTATTATGACTTTTGTTATCTCTCACAGGTAAACCGGCAGGATGAGCAGGATTTTGTGTTATAAAGACAAGTATCTTTGTAATATTATTATAATTTTGTTATATATATATATATTTATATTTGTAATATTTATTGTTTATGTCCGATGATGAAATTTTCTTTTCTGCCAGTGATGATAGTGCTGCTTTTCTGTCTTTAAATTCTCTTGACGCTTCTCATACTTTAGGTGAACTCTTATCTAATGAATTTCAGAATTCTTGTTTTTTCAACGTGTGCCATATTAACGCCCAAAGCATACCTTCTCACTATGCTGGTTTGATTGATACGTTTCAGTCTGAATGTATCCATGCAATACTTATATCGGAGAGTTGGTTGAAGCCCACGCTAGACTCGACATCTTATGCTTTGCCTGGATATGTTCTGATTAGGAACGATCGAACAGGTAAGGGTGGCGGTGGTGTGGCCATTTATTTGAAAAGTTCCATTCCGTACAAAATTTTAAATACCTCTCCGTCCCTTTATTCTAGCTCCGCGGAATGGATATTTCTCGAACTAAATGTTAAAGGAGTCAAGGCCGTTCTTGGTGTAGTTTACTGTCCCCCAACCATTGATTACTTTTCTAAACTTGAGCAAGTATTTGAGTACATAAGTTCGGATTACACACATCACATAATTATGGGAGATTTTAATACCGACCTTTGCACTAATTCCGCACAGCGCGATAAATTTGAAACAATTGTTCGGTCTGTCAAATTCTCTATCTTACCTCTTGATCCTACCCATCACACCGCGACCTCTGACACGTGGTTGGATCTTATAATTACTTCTTCGCCTGATGATGTAATAAAGCATGGTCAGCTGTTAGCTCCCTGCTTCTCCCATCATGACTTGTTGTTTGCTTCGTACAAAATTAAACCACCTAAATGTAAGCCTGCCTTGGTTTTGATGCGCAACTTTAATAAAGTTGATACAGACATTCTCATGAGTGATGCAAGAAGCATTGACTGGACCCCTGTGCTATCCGCACCTACAGTTGAATCCAAAGTTGCTTTGTTTAACACTGCTATTTTAGAATTATTTGACACCCATGCCCCACTGCACCCCGTTAGAGTTCGGCGTCCCCCTGCTCCTTGGATCACTGAGGGCGTACGCATGGCTATGAGAAGGAGGGACCGTGCTTTCAGAACTTATAAACGTGACCGTACTGACGACAATTGGAGTATTTTTAAGGCAGCTCGTAACCGATGTAACCAGATGGTGCGAACAGCGAAGCGCCGATTCATTCACCAGAACGTATCCACTTCTTCGATGGCCGATGTCTGGAAGTTTCTTAAGTCGCTTGGTCTAGGTAAACCTAGTAATGGTTTCGATGGCACTTCCTTTTCGCTCAACGATTTAAACAGACATTTTTCTACTTCCACCTCTATTGATTATCGTGTTAAGAGTTGTACTCTTTCTGATATTTCATCTATGCCTGCTGCTGTCTCTGATATCTTCTCTTTCTATCCCACTTCTGACGCTAATGTTAATAAAATTATAAATAAAATTAAATCGAAAGCTGTTGGTTGTGATGATATTGGGCGTTATATGGTGGTATTAGTCCTGGACTGTGTGCTTCCTATAATAACCGATATCATCAACTCCTCGCTGCTTAATGGTGACTTTCCTTCTCTCTGGCGTCGCGCGTTCGTTATTCCTTTACCTAAAATTAGCAATCCCACATCACTTAGGAACTTTAGGCCAATTTCTATTCTCCCTTTTTTATCAAAAATTGCTGAAGCGGTGGCTCACAAGCAACTTTCTAGCTTTATACACTCTTTCAAACTGTTGAGCCCCTTTCAGTCTGGTTTTCGTCCCAGCCATAGTACTTGTACTGCACTTCTCAAAGTGACTGAAGATGTTAGGCGGGGCATGGAGGATCAATTGGTCACAGTACTTGTTCTCATTGACTTTTCTAACGCTTTCAATACTGTTGACCATGAGATCCTTCTTGCCTTGCTCGGCCATCTTAATGTGTCTTCTTCTGCTCTTGGCTGGTTTGCTTCATATCTTTGTGGGCGCCAGCAGGCAGTCCGTGTAGATCGGGCTTTGTCTGATTGGTGCGACCTTGCCACTGGTGTACCTCAAGGAGGAATTCTCTCTCCTTTATTATTTTCTCTTTTTGTAAACTTTATCACCCCTGGTCTTCGCTGTTCTTACCATCTGTATGCTGACGATTTGCAACTTTACGACCAATGTAATGTGGATGATATTACTGATACAATTAACAAATTAAACCTGGATCTCTTACACATCCAACAATGGTCTGAGAAATTTGGTCTGTTTGTAAACCCCTCAAAGTGTCAGGCTATTATCATTGGCAGCTCGCGTCAGCTTGCTAAACTTGACCGGGATTCTGTAACTCCTGTAAATTTCAACGGAACGCCTATTCCTTTTAGTTCTAGTGTTAAGGATTTAGGTGTTCACTTAGATAGCACACTGAGCTGGAGGGTGCAGGTAGGTGAAATTAGCCGGAAAGTCATTGGCTCGCTTCATGCTCTCAACAAACTGAAAAATTTCTTGCCTATCAAAACTAAGGTATTGCTTGTAAATACACTATTACTACCCATAATTGATTATGGTGATGTTTGTTATCCGGACTTAAATGAGGATCTCCTTGATAAGTTGGATCGACTTCTTAATAATTGTATTCGCTTTATTTTCTGTCTCCGTAAATATGATCACGTTTCTTCTTACCGCTCTCAGCTTGGCTGGTTTCCCATCCGTCAACGACGCAATATTCGTATGCTCTGCACTCTCTTTTCAATACTCAATGATCCACAAGCTCCTGAATACCTGAAAACCTTTTTCTGCTATGTTGAATCCACTCGTAACCGTAATTTTCGCTCTTCCGGCAATCTTGCCCTTTCTATTCCTCTTCACCGTACTGGTTTCATGTCTAATTCTTTCTCCTTGCAAGTGGCTCGCCTCTGGAACGGTCTTCCTCTCACAATCAAACAGGCTCCGAGTAAGTTGGCATTTAAAAGGGCCGTGCGAAGTTTCTTTGCTGGCAGAACTGAAATCTCATAGTATATCTGCTTGGTTTGTTTCATCGTCGTATATATTTATGTATGTATCTATTTATATATATGTATGTTTATTATCTATATGTATGTAGCTATAATAGTATGAGTATTTTAATTATGTGTAATTATGTTGTTTGATGCACCGCCTACAATTTCTCTGCTTTGCCCTAAGGTTGACTGGTAGAGAATGCCGCATGGCATTAAGTTCGCCTTTTGTACGTTAAGTTTTTCTTTTGTGCAATAAAGTTTAAATAAATAAATAAATAAATAAATTATTTTTTAAAAAATTGATAAACTTGGTCGAGGCAGTGAAATGCACTTATTTTAGGATAATTAGTATCGCACAGGATCCAGCCGCTCTGCAGCGCTTGACGCTGACATCCAGTTTGCATGCTGCTTATTATCTGTCAAGACTCACGAGACTTTCAGTCATAAGCAGTCGTCAGATTTACACGCAGAACCGTACCCAAGTCGGGCTAAAAGGGCCGTAGAAAATAAAAATGCTTTGCTTCTGAACATGAAATCCTTCGAAATGCTCAGTTCTACGCCAGATTCTCCAGAAATGTGCCTTAGAAATGCAGTTACCTCACTGCCAAGCAGCTCCTTAAAAATGACTCAATACCTTCAAACTAGGTTGGGCTCGCAGTTTTTATCCCGCGAACGCGCGAGCGGGACTAATGTCGTCGTAGTGCGAGGATTTGCAGACGAGACTAAGGTTCAAGCGTCACCAACCTGAGGTCGATACCTCAACATACGTGCTATTCATGAGGAAACCGACACTCAATATGTGCTCCACACTGTGCATAGCCCACCCAGAAGACAGGTTATTAGTGTTGTTGTTGCTTATCATTCATCAACATGACAAAATTAAGGGACTGCTTTAGAACGTTAAAATATTCTGGCGTTTTACTCAGGCACTGGCGATTTGAACGGCTTTATTGCAGGTAACAAAATAATTAAATTGATCATTTGCGTTTCTAAAACATTTACCTAGACACTCCTTTGATTAAAAGTATTCCGTTTTCCGATATCGAAAGCACTGTGAACTACTCAATGAGATAGACATACACCCCATGAGCGAAAGGCTGAGAAGTTCCTGTCCCTGCTGTACAAGTCGAGTATGTGACGATGCAGGCTATGCTTTGTTTGGCACCACTCCAGCGCCTGAGCGTTTGCCCCCCACATCAGACGCAAATATGGTAGATTTTGAACGACCTGCCTTGTACAGGTCTTGAAGGTCGGACCTTAGTTCATTTTGAACTTTGCGTTGTAGCTTGTAGACCTGCACCCCTAGCACAACTGTCGCAAAAGGCCATTTCTGGCGCGAGATAATTGCCTGTCTCTTTCTGTGCAGTAATGTAAGAGGGTCACGGGTAGCGCTATGTCGCGCGACAAGAGTCGCAAAGCATAGTTGTGCTAGCTAGATGGGCTGCTGTTGGTGAGCCTTTCGGAAACAAACTTCGTTACTTAGAGTGAGCCAAGCTGCTTAGCAGTGTGAATTGGCACTTTATTTTTTTCTGTTGCAAGATCCCGGGTAACTGCATTTCTAAGGCACATTTCTGGAGAATCTGGCGTAGAACTGAGCATTTCGAAGGATTTCATGTTCAGAAGCAAAGCATTTTTATTTTCTACGGCCCTTTTAGCCCGACTTGGGTACGGTTCTGCGTGTAAATCTGACGACTGCTTATGACTGAAAGTCTCGTGAGTCTTGACAGATAATAAGCAGCATGCAAACTGGATGTCAGCGTCAAGCGCTGCAGAGCGGCTGGATCCTGTGCGATACCAATTATCCTAAAATAAGTGCATTTCACTGCCTCGACCAAGTTTATCAATTTTTAAAAAAATAATGAAGGTCGGGAAGATATTGCTCACAAACCATAAGGCCTACTAAAAAAATTTATACACCATGTTATAGGAAATTTTATAGAGATCATTTTTGTCTTTGACACTTTTTTTCTAGCTGTAAAACTTTTTGTATAAAACCGTAAAAATCGTGATTAGGGAGATATTTTGAGGTCAAAAAGGGGGGAAAAGGGGGGAGGGGGGCAAAATTCGGCTTGGCAACATGCAGAACCGAATTCAGCAGGCTTTTTTACATCGGAAAAGTCATGTTGCCAAAATGGATCCCAAAATGCCGTTAGCACGGTAAAGGAAGCCGATATTTAGAATTTTCTACCAGTCTATGAAGTTCGGGAAGATATTGCTCACAAACCATAAGGCTTACTAAAAAAGTTTATACACCATGTTATAGGAAATTTTATAGAGATCATTCTTGTCTTTGACATTTTTTTTCTAGCTGTAATACTTTTTGTATAAAACCGTAAAAACCGTGATTAGGGGCATATTTTGAGGTGAAAAGGGGGGAAATGGGGGGTGGGGGGCAAAATTCGGCTTGGCAACATCCAGAATCGAATTCAGCAGGCTTTTTTACATCAGAAAAGTCATGTTGCCAAAATGGCTCACAAAATGCCGTTAGGACGGTAAAGGAAGCCGATATTTGGATTTTTCTACCAGTCTATCACTTTTGACGTGTCCCTACTTGACAAGTGGCGATATCCGTAGAACATCGCAACTTCGCCAATCCGGTCGAATTAAATTTGCGTCTCCTTTGTATGTGACAGCGTAGATAACAGGCGCATACTTAACTTGTCCGGGCAGTACGTGAAATTAGACAGCTGATTCACTGAGACGCCAAAGCGATCTCGCCAGCTGTCGAATCCAAACAAATCTTATTGGAATCTGTGAAAGCTAACACACTAACGGCCCAGCCTTGAGTTTGCGCGACTAGCTGAGCGGTGAGCGGGGATCATAGGAGTGAGCGACACATCGTGCTCAGACCTTCCGCTCCCACCTATGGCCCCGCTCACCGCTCTTGAGCGATGCTTGGTTATCAAACTTTTGTAAGGGAATCGTAACCGGGGATTCCATCAAGTTATACAACAAATTGAGTTATTTAGTATGTTGTGATATACTCTGAAACTTAAATTATAATGAGTGCTTCCCTGCCTTCCCAGCAATTAACAGTTTACACTGGTGGTATCAAATTTATGATCATTCCCGATCTTCTCTAATTAAACGGCCCATATCTATTTTAAACTGAATCTAACTTTCAGTTACTCGATGTTAATTGAATTAGGAACTTCTAAAAGCAACCTTCGCTCTTGTACGTAAAGTTTGGGTTAGGGAGAATTAATACGAATATAACATGAGTTTTGAAAAGTTATCATTTGATTACTTCCGCTGGTTGTTTTAAGGCGAGCCAATATTCGCGTTTATGAAAGATGTAAATAACAAATTAATTTATGAAACCTTAAGTATACTTAAAATTAACTTAATTAGATAATAAAATAATTGGGATGTTTTTAGACCTGTGTTAATTATTATATACTGAAGTACTCTTTGGGCTCAATTCGACGTTTATTTTATTTATTTATTTATTTAAACTTTATTGCACAAAACAAAAGTCAGTACAAATGGCGGACTTAATGCCAAATGGCATTCTCTACCAGTCAACCATAGGGCCAAACAGAGATACTAGAAGTGGGTGCAAATCAGAAATCTGATGGTACAGAGAGGACCTAGAGTACAAGTAAATACAAAATATTATATCACTGTTTATACAAAAATACATATACCTACATTTACACACTATAATATAATATATATATACAGATATATACCTAATATTATATATATATGTATATATATATAAATATATACGAAAGTCTACAACATGGGATGATGGATGAACTATTCGAGCTCTTGTTCCAGCAGATGCTTACGCAGCATACACTTGAAAGCTATCTTGCTTGGGGCTTGTCTGATAGAGAGAGGGAGTGAATTCCAGAGACGGCATGCCTGAACAGCGAACGAATTAGACATGAAACCAGTATGGTGCGAAGGAATGGAAAGTTTGAGAGCTCGAGAGGAACGAAGTTCACAGCCTGGACGGGGAGTTTGAAAAATGAATTTACTTTTGAGATATCCTGGTGTAGAAGGCTCGAACAGGATAGAAAACAGACAGCAAAGGATCCTGAGGGATCTGCGACTACGAATAGGAAGCCAGTTAAGCAACGTTTCCATTGCTATATGTTTGTAATATCGCCACTATTGTATATCGACTTCAGCACATGCTTTATTCGCCTCAAAATAACGACGTTGTCACTTGTTGCTTCTCTTTTTATATATATAAGCAGATCACGGTGATTTTTTGATCAAACGAATAAAGCTATATTTAAAGCAAAAAATTTAAAAATAAAAAATAGCTCCTTATTGTAATAGAAATGCAAAAAATAAAGTCATCATCATCAGCCGGAGGGCCTCTTCGCGTATTTTCTGCTGCGTGTATCCACTTCCTTTCCGCGACCTTTACGTACTGAAAACTTAAATACAGAAAATAAATTCTTAGAATCAACCTACATGATTTCATATCAGAAAAATAGGTTAAGTAACATTTAACCCAATTTTCACAATCATGTGATCGTGTGTCAGAAAAGTTCGATTCGAGATATTTTTTCGCCTTCTAGTCTACTGCTGTACTCGTACCATGAGTTAACGTGACCGTATTCGCTAGCGACCGTGTAAATGATTTATATGGAGAATACCTAGTTCAGCGCCCTAGCGGCACGCTCACTGTAAACTCATATTAAGTGTACTGTGCTATTTTTAAATCCATGAAAGTCAAAAAGATTTCGAGCATTAAGGGGACGGGTAATGCGAAACTAGCGCCACTTACGAATTTTTATTATATCTTCCAAACCAGATAAATTTTCAGTAATTGCAAGATATTAGGAGCTGGAAATACACCTTTAGTGTTTATTAAATCATTATACACAATTTCTTGTTCTTTAGTTGTCTCTAAAAACTTGCCCAAAACTATTGTGGCCAAATTGTATATAGTGATTTAATAAATATTAAAGGTGTTTTGCTAGCTCCTAGACTTCAGCTATTTCTAAAAAAATATCAGATTATGAAGATACTTATAAGAAAAAAATCGAAAGTGGCGCTAGTTTCGCATTACCCGTCGCCTTAAGTTAATAATTCATATAAACATAATAATCCTGTCATAGGTGACATAAAACTTTCTACTTTACTTCAAGCACTATGCAAAATTGTCCGTAAATTGAGCAATATAATAAAAACATTTAAAATACTCTTTATCTTAGCTGCCAGCACTTAACTGGTATTTCTTTTAAGAGAAGCGGCAGACAACAGTTGGCTTAAGAATTTATGATGACTTTTATTTGCCCACTGTTTCAAAGAATTTCTTTCTAGCTGATTGGAATATTTATGAATTCTTAAGAAGTAAAACAATTATAGTTTAAGGAACATCATAAAATTAACAAGTACTTAAATAAAAACACTTATAGTAAAAAAAGATTTTTGTTTTGGAAAATTTAGCTTTGTGCCAAAATCAGGATGTCTACTTAAAAAGAGAGCTTTTAGATGAATGATGTTGTGTATTAGGCCTGCTGTAGCTGGCATGTTCATTTATATGATCAAAGCTCCTTAATTAATAGATTAAAAAAAAACAAAAGAGCTAATATTTAACGATTTAGAATCCGCACATATTTTTGAAAAATATCGATCGTTTTAATTTTTATTACATTCTAACGTCTTAAAAAAAGATAACAAGCAAGCGGGAAACAAACATAAAAAAAACAGATGACTAAAAACTACTCATTTTTTTTAATTAGTTGTAGGTAAATAGTTTTTGGAAACCTAGCAGCCGTTTTAGCGTTATGACTGATGAATCTGTAAACATAAATGTACACACAACAAATAAAAAAGAAACATCGATTCGCCAAGCCTTTCGTTTCGTTTTCGAATAGTGGTCTCCACTGTGGAGATAGTTTGTTTTAAAAGCGCTTATCAATTTCGATAAAATTTATATTATGGGACCACCACTGAAGTATGGTCTACCAAAAAATCATCAAAATCGATTCATAATGGGCGTAATAATCGCGTAACATACATAAAAAAAATAAAAACCAAATATACAGTCTAAAAGAAAACCTCCTCCTTTTTTGAAGTCGGTTGAAAATAATAAACGAGATTTGTACTCTATTTTAATGATCGAGCGAGTGAAGTGAATGAGCTTGGACCAAAATTCTTTTCGTCTAAAGGTCACATTTCTCACCGATTCTCATGAAATAATGTGAGTAGGTTCGAAGATAGAAATGAACTAGATTTGAACATATAGACGGACCGACGAACGTGCCGTTCACACACTTTTGAGCACGGAATCCTAAAAAAGTTTTTGTTTGAAGCATGAATAAAAATAAAATTGAAAAATAGAAAACACGCTTTATTAGTTGCAATCACTGACTAAAATTATTGAAAAAATTAAACTAGCCTTTTTCATTTCATAATTATTTATTTATGAAATAAACTTTTTCATTGCAAATTAAATTTGTATTCAGTCTGAATAGAAACAACGCTTTATCAGATCGCGATAAAACAAATAGATAAAAAAATTAAGCGATATTTTATACATTAAGTATAATGCTGATCTGTTAAAAATTGTGATTTAATATTCCGTCTAGTCTAGGGTGTGAGTGAAGATTGAGCTGATGTCAACGTACACTTAATGTCATCATTTGCAAGGTTCGATGACATTTTTATAATTTTTTTAATCTGACAGTATTTGCGGCGTTGTCGACCACTTTTATTTTTTTCTAACAAGTGATTTGAAGTCCTTTTTACGTCTCGTCACAAAATAGATAAAAGTAGAATATAAGCCGCGCAAAATAGATTACGAAATGGAGGTTACGCCATACGCCACTAAACAATTATTCAAGGGGACAGCCAATGCCAGTAAAAGTAGTATTTAGCAAGCAGTCCAATAAAAGTAGCTCCAAAATCCAATCCAATAAAAGTATACAAAATCGCCATTAGAACGCGACTTTGGATAGGCAGTGCTAACTACAGCGTTCTAGAGCTCAAAGCTTATAAAGGGTCCTAAGTTAAAGATCTTGGCCGTCCGCATGATGCGTGTGTACCTGAATCGGCTATTGAGACCGTCGGATATACGGCGTAATGTGAAATGAATGAAATGTTTCAAAATCGTTTTAACATCACTTGAACTGTTTCGGGGCTGGTTAGCCCTTACTACCAGTTGTCGGATTTTGTGTGGGATTATCTCCGCGCCCCATGAGTAAACAATCTTGAATCTTTGTTGATGGGTAAAGAATGACCATTAAATCCTCGAAAAAGGTTACAGATTTTTCAGTAGCTTAAAAAAATGAAATAGATGAAATAGTTTTTCTTTTTTTTAACCATGACTCGGGGCTGTTTAGCCCTTACTACCAGTGAGACAAACTTTGTGAGGGAGTTCAAATCCACTAAGGGGAATCTCTCCGCGCTAGAGGGGTGATGATGAACATGTTTTTTCCCGCCTTGTACGGAAAACTAACAAGATAAGTTTTTCGACTTGTCAGGGAGTGCGGCCGTGTTCCTAGCTAAAATAATAAACTGTTTACATTATGTTTTTATTGAAACGTCCTTTAAAATAAAGCCGATATAATGATAGGTAGGTATTATCCTAAGGCCCTCATTTTACGAGGCTTTTTAGGACCTAAAGCCTCGTAGGAATGCCAATATTTTTTATGGAATTGTGCATTCAGTCACATCGAATTAAAAAACTTACCGATCTTTTAAGGATCTCGAGAAATGAGATTAGGGGAAAGAAACCCTAGCTACACTACTCGCAAAGTTGACCGAAGTTGGCCGAGGCGAAGTTGGCCGAGGCGAAGTAGGCCGAGGCGAAGTTGGCCGAGGCGAAGTTGGCCGAGGCGAAGTTGGCCGAGGCGAAGTTGGCCGAGGCGAAGTTGGCCGAGGCGAAGTTGGCCGAGGCGAAGTTGGCCGAGGCGAAGTTGGCCGAGGCGAAGTTGGCCGAGGCGAAGTTGGCCGAGGCGAAGTTGGCCGAGGCGAAGTTGGCCGAGGCGAAGTAGGCCGAGGCGAAGGCCACACTATCATATTCGCCCAACTTCGGTCAACTTTGGGAGTAGTGTGGAGCCGCTATAAGACCGACTGCTCTTTGCGGAGACGTATTAAAAACACAAATGTTCTCTCAGTCATTCTTTGACAACGGTATCTGTAAAGGTACCGAAACGTCAGGGAGGCTCAAATAATTAATATACGCGTTATAATATAATCCTTTATAATGTGTAACAGTCGCGGAAACCGTAGCAAATATTTTAAAGTAACAAGCCAAATAATGTACCAACTGCAACCTATTGTTTAGGATGGAGAGCAAACTTTAAAGAAAATGTATCAGCTATTTGTGATACAAACTAGTGAAACTCCAACCAATACCGTATTTTTTAATAAAACTCCTCCTGTACTAAGTATGCTAAGCACCGGTTGTGCGCAAAAATATTTAAATTGTATGCGTGTTCCGTCAACCGGAGAACAGATTGTAACACCGTGTCGCGCATAAAACAAGTTGGAAAATATTGAATATGACAAGGTTTCCGATAAAAAAAGTAAAAAAATTATTACTATTGAAAACAGATGCCGCGCGTGAAGCCTTTAATGATTACCATTTGGTATTTACGAGTATTTTTGTTCGATAAAGAAGTTTACGTGAGGTTTGGAACCGACTTCAAAAGGTGATTCAAATTTAATCTCCACATTAATGGATTATTTTTGGCTTTTCAGTTTTTTTTAAGGTCGGTTCTTTTTTAGTTCAATTTTTGTTTGCTTTTTAATGATTCACATAAAGGAGGTCTTGTGTGCATGCATCTCGTTTGAATTATCCCTAACTCCTAACCGTTAAAGAGTTATACCTTCCATTATCAGCTCAGCATAAGAAGATGATGATTATCAGACGCAAATTAAAAAGTTGTTCAAGATTTGGTTGTGCAAGATTATAAAGTTGTTCATGAATATTTTAAAAGTAATAGCTATCAGAAAGTACCAATGAACCGTAAACTTATTAAATGTTATTTTAATTCAGTCACATTCCTAGTCAGAATAAAGGGACCTATGTTAATTTAAATCAAGGTGACTGAGTTCTTTAACTTTAAAAGCCAAGCACTGAATAAAAGACGAATGCTAAATCTTCAATTTGTCTTGAAATCTCACAAGCAGTCCAATTTAAATCTAAAACACGAATGTCAATTGAAACCGCAACTCAAAATACCTACTCAATTATTCCAGATCAAATAATGAATCCGTTTAAATAGATCTCACTTGAAGCCTTTGGCAAATCACAGCGCTAAATTGAAGATGATTCACTCTGCTCAGGTCAAATATTCAATTTAGGGGCTAATAGTTTATTAAGTACTAATAAAAACCAAGCTTCGGCTACTGATGGCCACTGCTGGACAAAGACCTCCCCCATTTGACGACGCGGTTGGCGCAGTTTGTAGTAACCCTGCTTTCTGAGCCGGCGATCCTGGGTTCGAATCCCGGCCAGGACAAATAATTGTGTGATGAACTCGAATATTTGTTCCTGGGTCATGGATGTTATTGATATTATGTATTTATGTATCATGACTTTGGGACGTTTGGGACTCGCACGATCTTAAATTACACAATAAGATTGCTGTGTACAGAGCAGTTATTGCCGATTCTATTGTACGCGACTGAGACTTGGTGTCTCTACAGAGGCGACATTAAGCGTCTTGATACTTTTAACATGAGGTGCTTACGTTCGATACTTCGCCTTAAGTGGCAGGACCGAGTATCGAACACCGAAGTATTGAGACGTACTTATCTTAGTGGAATAGAGTCCTTGCTCATAAAGGGTCAGCTCCGATGGTGCGGACACCTCGTACGCATGGATGACACCAGACTACCAGAGGTTGTCTTCTATTCGCAGTTGCGAGATGGAAAGCGCAAAGCCATGAGGTCAGTTTCTGCGGTTTAGAGACGTCATCAAGAGTCATTTTACCGTGTGCAACATCCCATGCGAGGGTTGGGAAGAGCTTGCACAACAGAGAGGAGTATGGCGCAGTTCTGTTCATGAGGCCGTCACTGATTTTGAGGAGCGTCGCTTGCAAGACCTCAACGCAAAACGCCTAAACAGAAAGACCCGTCCAAAGCCTTCCTATACCTACACGTATAATGATAAAGGTGAGTTGTACTGTGCGTCTTGTAACAGAACCTTCAAAACCAAATTCGGTTTTGCAAGCCACATTCGTGCACATGACCGATGTTCGTGAAGGTCATGTCGCCAGGTTTCGCCATTGACGGATACGTCAAGGAGGACGATATGATATATGTATCATGAAGTTGTCTAGTACCGATCGATAGTACAAGCTTTGCTTAGCTTAGGAATAGGTTGATTTGTGTAAAATTGACCATTAATACTTTTTTCCCGGCCAGGGCAAATATTTGTCTGATGAACTCAAATATTTGTGCTTGGGCCATGGTTGTTCTATGTATTTAAGTATATATATTTATCTATATAAGTATGTATATCGTCGTCAAACCCCATAACACAAGCCTTCTTGAGCTTAATTTGGGACTATATCGCTTTGTGTGGGGTTGTCTGATATTTATTTATTTATTTATATTTATACAAACAGCGATAATGATGAAGAAAGTCTACATTATAATTTTTTTCTTATGCCCATAATATCTAAAACACGGTAGTATGAGCAAAAAAAAAAATTTTATGTAATAAATTTATTTTGGTAGCGCGAGCTACTTATTTCCTGTTCAAATGAAAGACTATTGATTATTACTTAACTCTCACCTTAGTACGACATCACGTACGTACGATCACGTTTCATATTAATTTTCAGGACAAGTCAAATAAAAAACCTGTTCATTTAATTACATTTAAGCATAGAATTATTAGCAGTCGGTTGGTCCCAACCATTGAATTGAATAAATACATTTTTTCAACGAACTCCATCCTACCTGTGATTCTACGTAGCCAGTAACAATCCTCGTCCCTTGATCGCCAAGAATAGTACATTACGGCACAGACCAGTAAGTACCTAAGCCATACTGGCCGAGTAGGAATTAGACGGACCGAGCCGTAGGCGAGGTCCGGATATAATACGAGGCCAGGATGGCTCTTACGGTCGAAGCAAGTATAGTGCTTTTCTCAAAAATTAAACAAAAAATTAGATTAAAATTATATTTTATAGGTGACATTCATATTCGGCCATTTTCCAATGAATATTTTTGTTATATCCCATTTTTATTATTACACATTGTGATATTCGTCGTCGCAGGCACCATTAACTCCCACGATAACAACCTATAACAAAAATAATTATGAGTTTATACTTGGATAAAAGATATAGTTATATCGTTATCAAATAGTGGCAGCATTTATTTACCTTCATCGCCAAACTGTTTATCATCTAGAGCTTGATTTAAGAACTTTTCCATATTTTGCTGCTGAATATTTGTGATTTCTTTCCTTTGTTGCCATCCGATTGTCTCAGAAAGATTGTTGAAATATTCAGACCTTATCATTATCACACATTATCTGACCAACTATTAACTTGATTTTCTTCCTTTCATTTAATGAATCTCTTGTATTTTGTTATATCTCCTTGGATTTAGTCGGAAGTAAATTATTTTAGCTAACTCTGCCTCCGCTTTTAAGTATGGAGGAGTGCCGTCTATTCGGAATCAGACTCGTCTGAACTCATTTTGCTGAATTATTGTAATAGATCACACAAACAAATTTGAAATTTTTGTCTTTTAATTTAAATCCCGCCTTAATTTCTTTTTTTATAAATACTGCGTTTAATATTTGCACTGTCTTACAAATCTAAGTCTTAAAGATAAAATTTAATTATTGTTATACATTGTTGTATTTTCTAACTAATTTTCATATCATAAAGCTTACCTTCAATTTTAACTAAACGACACAAAAAAGGAAGGAATTCCGAAATATCATTGTCATTTTACACAGCACAATTATGAACTAAACGCTGCATTTTTTTTTTTAAATATGCATCTTGAGTTACGTTTATACTGCCAATAGTACTAACCTCTTTTTATTTTACATTTGCTCTTAGTGTAAATTGCAAGTGTATACTGCAATGTCGTCTCTTTCTATCTAATCTATGAAAAAGGGACGCCACTTTTTAATTTCTACAATTTGCTCTCGCACTGTACTTATAATTAAAACAATTTGTGGAATGCATCCTTTTTACATTTATATACGACCTCATCGCCTTCACATCCTTAGTTTTTTTATAGGTCGGTGACGATGTAAATCGTGTTTCGATATTCAAATATCTTGATACGTAATAGGAATTACATACTTACTTACTGGACAAATATTGATTCCAAATTTAAAATCTCGCTGTTTACTGGACACTTCTAAAAAGTCTTCGGTATGTTCCACTTACGTAGTCTATCTAGCGATGGTAAGGCAACATTACATGCAATTTTTGAGAAAAATATTTTACCATTTATCTTACTTTCCACATTTATAAAGCCACCTAAAATGCTATGGCTAAATAGATTAAAACCTACCACCGGAGACGTTATCGCAAATTTTCCGCCACATTTCTCCTGTCACATGAGAGGTGCCACCGCGGCGAATGTCATTTGTCACAACTGTTAACAGTCGCGTAAAAGGGACATATTTCCGAGTACCATCCTCTTGCCGTACGAATCAATATCGTGGAACGTAAAATAATTAGGTACTTATAGGACAATGAGATGACGTATACACTGCGAGAGCGTGTCACCGTGCGTCACTGTAAGTAAATAAAAATTTATTACCATTGACTTGCTAGAAAAACTTGTCAAATAATAAAATAATGAACTTTATTCTGCAAGTAGGTCACACGGGCACTTTTAGGCTTTTCACAAGAGGAGACCACTAAACATTATATAAGAATAAGAACGACAGTTATCCAGTCCTCCATTTCATTCTAGATTCCATGTAACTATCAAGCATATATAAGCGAGAAAACGTTCCCCTTGCACTACCTACTTGTACTTTAAAACCGTTCTATGGTCTATTTTTTTTGTAGTACTAAAAATTACATTTGGTTTTGTGCTTGAGCCTATTCATATCATACCTCTCCAATATTGCCGAGAGCATACGGCAGATAACGTTTTAGTTCAACTTAAGCCTATTAGCTATTGCAATTTTCAATAAAAATAATTTGTGACATGAACCAGAATTTACTTAAAAAATTAATATACTTACTAGAATTACGAGATCAAGTAAGCATACCAACGCAACGAACGCGCCTTAATCTAAAGTATGACCTATAAACATTATGGTCATAAAATGTATGCGGATTTGCTTTTCATTAACCACTCCCAATTTGACAGATCAGCACTACATCTTTTCCCATACATACGTCATAACCGCAGTACATAATATAAGTATTATTATTATTAACTAACTGATGACTGTAAGTGAATTATAACTGAGTTCACATCAAGATCCCGACTATATGGCCTATGTGTTTGTGTAGTGAGTGATTTGGTTAGGAATCAACTTAGTACTGTCGTATTGTTTCAATAGAGGTGTAGACTGAATGTTGAATATGTGACCTCAATTTTTTTTTTTTACATCCAAAATAAATTTTGACAGTTTGTTTTCAGAATCCTCATAACAATAATTGTACGACAACCATGAACTTAAACGCAATTTTTCACGTGAGTGGTAAATTACTTATTGTCTCCATACAAACATTGGTACCCAACCTAAAAATGACGTCACATGTAGGTGGCCATTTGTATGGAGCGTTTTTAGTGCTCCGTAGGAATGTTAATCTTTGACGGTTATTTTAGACTTTTAGAGCAGTCTAAGTGTAGTAGGTTTCTTATAGATATTTGAACCCAATAAAAAATTGAATCGATTGACATCCTCAAAAAAAATATGTCAAAACTGCTAATTTAACTGAATCGAGTTCATTCTAGTAGAGTTGCTAAGCCGCAAAATTGTGCGCATCGGGTTATTATTAGCGCATTAGGTTTAAACATAGTACCGTATACCAAACAAGTCCTAGTAGACTTAACTGACCAGCAATAAAGAAAGAAAAAGAGGTACCTATACTTGGTCCTATTCACCCCGCTCTCCTGCCTCACAGGGGACGAATCTGACTTACCTCCACATCTGAAAATAATCACTGTGGAACACTCTACCTGTAGTAGAAATGTCATGCTTGTAACCCGATGCGCACAATCATGTTGGAAAAGAGCGGACTAACAACTCTACCATTCCAGCTATTTTAAAAATTTCTAGTCACGAGGCCCTTAACAGACTACCGCTACCATGGGTGTAAAATGACCGCAATCTCTAGCGACTGTCTAACCGATTTGTAAAGAGTTTACATATTCGCTAGCGAGTGCGTTAATTTTATACTCATGGTAGCGCTACAGTACTGAAAAGCTATTTCCAGACGCAGGTGCGACGCAGTAACTCGATATCGACGGCAATTTGTTTATTTCGATAAACTCGCAGGTTTCGGATTATAGAGGATGAGCTGATGTAATATATCGCGCGTGATATGGATATAAGAATTATTAATTGGTTTGACATTATTGAATAAGCTTGCGTCTGTGAAAAGCGTGTTTTATTTAGGTGTCATTGGCGATGGCGAGTTGTGCCATTGCGAAATGAATAATTGGTGACTATGAATGTCGGTCCACACCTATATCGTTAAATCACTATAGCAAGTTCAGATACTGCAGATAAATACCTACATTACGGTTCATTACAACGGCGGTGAGCCACGGAAGAGTGAAATCAATAATTATAGAATCTTTTTATCGATTCAATTTTTTTAGTGGAAATACCATATTTTTTTTATTTTTATAAATCAATAATTACCATTATTGTATTAAGCGGTTTACACTCACGTGAAATTGTCAGGAAAACGGCCCGACATGTTTCGAACTCGTATGGAGCTCTTCATCAGGGACGGCTGCCCGTACACCGCCGCGGCAACTGTGTTAATACATAAATAAATATATATGTATTTGCTTATTATGCTTACCGTCGTCTAGTATCTATAGAACAAGCATTGCTTAGATTGGACCTAATATTATTTTATATTATACCTACTAGGAGGTGCCCGCAACTTCGTCCGCGTATTTTTTAATTTACTGTAGACAGATAAAAAGTATCCTATAACCATCTTTGGATGACCAGCTATGCCTGTACCAAAATTGGTTAAAATCTGTCCAGCCGTTTCGGCGTGATGCGAGGACAAAGGAAATTATGACCAACAGATGGCGCCAGGTTGGCACGGCGCCGCGCGCCCATACAAAACAAATGACGATCCTGCATCACGCTATTAAGATTTTTCCTGAAATCATGACCTCTCTCCATAGAAAACTGATTTTCAATACAAATCTAGACTTTTATAATAGTTTAGCCATATGACTTGTTATCTTGTCAATTGACAACCACCTCTGTTTGAAAGTCGGTTGAAAAAATTAATGCGTTTACAAAATTAAATATAAAAAATCAAATATCTGAAAATAATATTTGCTGAAATTTATATTCCAATCGTGAAACACCTGGGAAACCTATCCATATTTCATTGTATTTGTATTGTACAAACCATTATGGCTGTCACCCGAATAAAAAATATGTTCATTGGTTTATTTTGGAGAGCGTATTGAAGAGCGGTGGTCTTTGTCCTAATTAAAATAATTAGTTGTTGGTTTTTGCTGTATAATAACGTTATATTTAAGGTTCCTATTTCGCTTCAGTTGGTAAAACAGAACTGTCTTGCCTCCTTCCTTTCCTTGTCCTTGAGATATACGAAAAAGGAAATAAAAAAATATTCTTACAAAGACTTTTCTGTATCAATAATTGTTCTAATAGTTGCAAACTCTACGATCTTAGTAGTAGACGACTATAGGGCTGGAACAAAAAGTACAGCTGGGTATAGGGAACTCACTTTTTTAATCCAATATGGATGGGCAGTTTTCCGAAAGCTGAGTAATATTTGCTCATCCTAAATACTACAGTGTGTTATGACAGATATGTTATGAGATTAATATGATTATCGATCTCGTTTCATATTAGGATCACATGAGTGTTTTAAGGCCTAATTATGTACAGGAACATACACTACTTTATCTACACACATAATATATTATGTTGATCATCACGTTATAGATTTTCTTTTATGAAATGAAATATATTTTTACTAAAACTTAGGACATAATACGTCATGAGGTATCCAGCGGGCCCCAAAATATACTGAGCCTGTATCTTGGGACCCTTTTATGTAGATATGAAGTACTCCGTACTGATACAGAGCGGCGCGCGAGGCATAACATCGTCATTATTTACCTATATGGTAATTATTTGATTAAAACTTTCGTGAGACATATTTAATTATTGAATTAAGCGGTTTACACTCACGTGAAATTGTCAGGAACGTCCCGACATGTTTCGAACTCGTATGGAGCTCTTCATCAGGGACGGCTGCCCGTACACCGCCGCGGCAACCTCGTCACTGAACCGTTCCTGCTAATGACATCTCCTTTCACAAAACTTTAATTCAACACTAATTTGAATACTCAGCGTTCGCTTAGCGTCCAAGAAAGTTTTTATTAGAACAATATAGAGGTAAAACGTACGAAGTTTGGAAAATATCTAATAATACTGGAGTTTCGCAGTTTGCTGAACTACGGCTTAATGATAATAGGAATGTTGTTCGCTCGTTTAACACGTCATTTACTGCCATTGTTCAGCAACTAGCAAAAAGGGATACAAGTTTGTTGTTCGTAATTGTATCCTGACAACTACGAAATGATATAATGCGTGTAGAACGCAGAGAATACTTAGAATAATTGATGTATACGCTTTGGATTTATCTGTAATCCACAAGCAAAAAGCTATTATATCCTGTTATTTATCAAAATTAATAGATGTAGTAGTTTTGAGGGTTTCATTTAAATCCGTTTTCTTAAATCTATTTACTTTTTATTTTGTATTGACACAACTAGGATTAATTACTAGAAACTAGGTCTTTAAATCTATTTTTCCTCCAAATATTGTCAATGTTTTGAATGAATTCGAGCTCGAATCGTGTAATTTTCCACATCGCCAACTCCATATTCACTGGAAAGTGGTCGCAATAAAATCACTTAGCATTTTAACGATTCGCATTCAATATCGTGTAAGTATTTTAATTAAAAAAACTGAAGTAGGTACAGCGTATTCAAATTAGACTTGTTGAAGCACTGGATTTAATGTCATACAAAAACGTAGGCCTGAATTATTCCGCTATGAATGTAGTTTCAAGTGGCGCTCCCGTTTCACCCTTTTATGGGTAAGTAGGTACTTATGGCGGTGAAAACGCTGACTCAAGAGACCTTATTCCTTTTAAAATTAATTATTTTCATAAAATGACAAATAAATTGATAATTTCAACCTACTTTCTGAAGTGTATATACTTTTTCCTGAACTTCTATTTCATGCTTTCATTGCGTGCAGTCGAAAATAAGTTGAAGAACCTTCCACTTATGCCCAACAAAACCTACAATTATGCAGTCTGTCAAGAGGACCTGCGACAATAATTAAGGATAAAATAAGAAAACCTATGAAATAATGGCTAAACGCATTTAAATTAATTAAATGTAATGTGTTAAAAATTGTCTATGTAATAATTGAATATCTGAAATGTAATGTGTTATAAATTGTATTATCTTACACTATAGGTATAATGTATAATTGCTACGCCCTATCAGGGCCCATGAGAAACTGTATTCAAATGTGATAATATCTTTGTACCATGGATGCAATCAATGAATAAATGATAAATGATAAATTTTATGTACCTATACCTACATACGCAACACTACTTACTGAATACTTTGACGTACAATATATTCGTGACGTACAAAAGCTAAGCTCGGCAGAGCTTTACTGAATTCCGTTTCCATGCACGTTTTGTAAACACACGGGCGTATTTTGTGAGCGCATCCGCGACGGTTCCGACAGTTTAAGTTCGTGACTTGAATCAAGTAATGTATCGCCTGGTGACAGCCAAAACTCACAAATTTTCTGTCACTGCTCTTCAAAATCTCGTATCTAGTAAGTATATTGACACTGAGATACGAGCTTTGTTTTAAGTAGGTATTTGTTACTTAGTTAGTTTTGGTTGTGTCCCAGTTGATAGGAAATTTAACTTTTTAGAAAGTGGCTTTAGGACCCTCCACTTTGCAGAACCTGAGAGATTCGTGGACATCGCTCTTACACCTAAACATAACGGTTTTCGGCACGTAGCGAGTAAGGTGCGTTTTTAGGGTTCCGTACCCAAAGGGTAAAAACGGGACCCTATTACTGAGACTTCGCTGTCCGTCCGTCCGTCCGTCTATCACCAGGCTGTATCTCAAGAACGGTGATAGCTAGACAGTTGAAATTTTCACAGATGATGTATTTCTATTGCCGCTATAACAACAAATACTAAAAATAAAATAAAATAAATATTTAAGGGGGGCTCCCATACAACAAAGGGATTGGTTGCGTTAACTTTGCATCTCATTTGTATCGAGCGCTATACATACCAGGTGCAAACTTAACTTAACCGCTTACGGATGGAAAGTGTTTGTACGGAACTCTCGGTGCGCGATTCCGACTCGCACTTGACCGGTTTTTTACTGGTTTGCTCTGCTTCGCCCTACTTCAAGTTTGCTTCTCTGTAATTAGCCCCTAAGTATAATGGAGAATATTACTGAGTCCAATCACTTGAAAATTAAATTTATGACCGTAGGTAAGCTCTATAATATTGAGTTAAACATACACCATTTTCACGACAAAACGGGCCCTAATCACGTTCAAAAAGTCAGTCCCTTCGAGACCATGAACAGAACACTACGTTCGAAACGTCGCGATATTTAAATTAACTCATGTCATGCTTATCTGTGACACATCTGGGGGTTTTAGGTTTCTGACGGCGTCTGCGGGGGCCAAGTTTCTTGGATTCGCGTGGGTCGGGACATCAGTCGGCACGGGGTAGGGGCTTTTGTCCTCCCGTGGCGGGCTGAGGGGTAGGGGCGTTTGTCCTCTCGTGGCAAGCCGAGGGGTAGGGGCATTTGTCCTCCCTTGGCGTGGAGAGGGGGTCGTGGGGTAGGGGCGTTTGTTCTCCCTCAGCAAGGAAGTTGGGACCGAAACACCGTGTGTGGTGGTCCTTCCTTTCAGAGGGTCCCTCAGCGTGTCTCTGCAGCAGCAGAGTTCACGTCTGAATTTGGGACGGGTGTAGTGGTGGCTTAGCTGGAGGGGACGTTTTCCCTGAAGGCATCCCCACTACATGGAGGACCTGAGCGGGTGATCACGGGGTCGTTCGCCACTCTCCCGGCGTGGAGGTCCTCTGTTGAGGCTACATCGGATGCGTGAGGTGGCGCCCCGCTTCGTCTGACGTGGTGGGGCTTTTTGGCCTTCCACCAGGGAGGGGACGACTTCGGCTGTCAGCGGCAGGGGGTGGTCGCGGTGACATGTTCGCGATCCCGTGTCACCCCTACCAATGCCGCGAAAAGGTCACTGCTTCTCAGTGGAGTCCGACATATCTACGCTCTTCCCCAAAGAGATGGGATCCTATGAGGAATACTCCATGTAAAAAAAAAGGTTTGAACTGCGACCCCAACAAAACCGAACCGCTACCAGAAATGTGTGTTAGCTTAGGTTTTAACTGCGACCCCAACAAAACCGAACCGCTATCAGAAACGTAGGTTAGGTCTGATTTGCGACCCCAATAAAACCAATCCGCTACCAGAAACGTAGGTTAGCCAACCTAACCTTTGTTTCAACTGGGAGCCCAACAGCCACTACCAGAATGGTAGGCTAGGTTAGGTTTGAACGGCGACCCCCTATAAAAATGAACTGCTGCCACTAAAGTAAGTTAGGTAAATGCGAGCATTGTGCTTTTTGATGTTAGATTAATAGAATAATATTATATGCCTCGAGTCTTAAGTGTTTTGTACATTAAACTCTTCAATTGTTATTTAATTTTTTATTAGATCTAAATAACGTTATTCTTAACGAAAGTAGATATTTTGAATTTATATCTTTCATTCTTTATATACTTACAGTAAACGTTAATACTAAACAAACGCATATAAAGTGAGCGTTATTATTTATTTATTTAATCTTTATTGCACAAAAGAAAACTTATCGTACAAAAGGCGGACATAATGCCATGAGGCATTCTCTACCAGTCAACCTATCTATTATAGTGTCATATAAGTAATAAGTTCTTATATCTCGTATTATTTACCCCTTTTGAACGTTTCATGCGGCCTATGTACTTACACTTGTTTTTGATTCATTTAAAATGAAGCGAGTAATATATTTATATTGTACGTACGTCGGGTCAAGTGACTGGTCAAATGACGTCACTTCTCCGTATTATGGTGCAAATGATACCATCACGAAAACTACATAAAAAAAATTTATCTCAAAAATAAATCTTGTGGAATTTACTATTTTCTTTCGTTGTTTCTAAATCGCTTTAGAACCGTTAGTAATTTTCTGCCGTATATGGGCCGTATGGCGTGAGGCACGCAAACTCTAAGGTCTATTGAAGAATTCGGAGCTGCCGCCGGTTCTCGACAGATCCTTTACCGTGTCACATTAAAAGGACGTAACTGTATACACATTTCAATGACGTATAATTTCTTTTAAAAACAATTCTGATACATCTATCGTATCAGGTTGAGAGGACCGAATATGAGAGATTTTTCTATGGTTATAAGTCCTTTTACTTGGTGGTGCGTAAACAATAATAAGTATCTGCGTGCAAGCCGTCGTAATCTGTTGCCATTCATAAAATATAATGCGCTTGGGATGTTTCTGGGAATAATGACACAATGGAATTAAATTTCCTTATGTGATATATCAATATCATGTATGTAACCGTAACTATTAATGGATAAAAAAAAAACATTGTGAGTGTCCACATTAGATAATGTAAAAACCGTAGTTATGATGTAGGTAATCATAAAATTTCACTTTGACGAGTAATCAAGATTCAATTTTTACGTCGACTCTAGGTACTCGTCAAAAATGTGAAAATAATGTTTTTTTATAAACCGGTTATTAGAAAATTTGAAAAGCTGGGTTCGATCAAACTTTTAATTCAATGATAACGCTTAACCTCAGATAAAAAAGTCAAACTATTATGCATGTAAATAGGCCTTATTCTTGAAATAACAGTGGTACCTACCTATATATATTCTTTGGTGTGGTCGAATACAGCTTTAATAAATGAAAGAAGGACAAGATCAAAATTAATTAGAATGGAAAGAACATAGGTAATTTATAAAGTGCTCTATCAAACATTTACTAGTAGAACTTATATTATTACATTTTACGGATAGGTAATTATATCGCGTAAAGCTTTTCTATCGTTTTTTGTCGAAAAAGTTCCTTTTAGCATTCTTTTCTCCATCAACATAGATGTAAAACTTGAGACAAAAAACTAAAGACAAACATTATTATAAGTCAATTTCAACACGACGCATTTTTTGTATCATTTCTGTGTAATTCTTTATTTTTGATTATTTTTTAGATCTTTAAATGTAAGGGGATACTTTAGACTATTGTTAAACATATGTAAAACCATAGCTAGACTAATTCTCTGAAGTGCGCGGGAGACGGGAGACTTGGGGTGCGTACTTTATCAAATTTAAGAAATAAATTGATTAATTAAGTAATGAGAGGTTTTCTCGGGACAAACGTATACGCATATAACTATTCAAGGGTATCAAAGGATATATAAAATAAGTAATGTGCTATTTTTGTTACCTATGTATATTATGGTAATAAAATAAAGGTAACAGATTTTCTTTGTTATGTAATGGCAATAAGCTTTAAATAAAGTAATCTTTACCTCATTCGTACATCGCGCAAACCATGAAAATAACCCATGTTCTATATCTTCTTAACTGCAGCCCGCAGCAAGCACCATAAATGATTTCATAATTATATTTTATCATAACCGCCGCTACTTAAGGTTATTTGAAAGAAATTGATTTAACATTTACAAGAACAAAGGTTTGCTGAATTTAAACCACTCAAATATAATATCTACAATTTAGCATGGTCTACAAAGATACCTACTATAATGATTCCATATTCAACGCTTTAGTTTAAGCCTATTTAATCTTCAATTTTCATCGCAATTTCAAGAGCTAATAAGGATCCATGGAATCCTAAGATAAGACTAGAATCCGAGTATAATCTTAGTAGGTATAATCCGAAACTATTAAATGGAAATCAGTATAAAGCCAATTTATGTTGACTGTGAGACCCGAGCCGGCCTCGTTCTGCGGAGTAAGCCTTAAATTTACTGTAAAGTACACACGAGAGAGAGACACAGAAATGGTGCAAAATATCAGCGATTATCTCACGTTTCCGTGATTCACAGACAACTGATATAATAGTAGTTTATGCAACTGTTACATAATTAGAGGTCTTAAAACACGGGGTGTTATGAAACGAGCTGAAGACGAGTTTCATAATAGGGTCACACGAGTGTTAAGACGTAATGATGTACAGTTACATACACTACTTTATATTATATTACCATAGAGTTTCTTTTATGTAGATATGAAGTACCGGATAACCTCGTGAGGGTAGCGGGGAATCATTGGATGCGGTCTGCACAGGATCGCACTTTGTGGCGAGTCATGGGGGAGGCCTATGTTCAGCAGTGGACGTCTGTGGCTGATAGATAGATATATAGATAGAAGTACCTATTCGGTACCGCCCGTCAGTCCGCGGAGAAGTAAAGACCAAAATGTTTACCTCCTTAACTCACTCAATTAATATTTGTATCAAAGTCTCCGTTGTGCGACGACAGTTAAACCTTCTAATAACGTACCTTAAGGTTCTATTTTAAGGTTCCTTACTGTATTGTAAATTTTTGTCGCACAACGGAACTTATTCCAATCGCTTTTATTTCCTCGCTAACTACGCCTTAATTTCATCCAACTTTTTGGTCCTAACCCATAAGATAACCTGAGGGGATATGGTACTGTTATGAAATTACATCTCTGATTTTGGTCTTTAACTATAGTAATTTAAGAATATAGGTGTAGATCATAATGCTTATATAATTCCTCGCAGTCACTTCAGTATGGTCATTATAATGATAATTTTAGTCTAAACTTGATTTCATTTTCATCATGTTTTCTATTAAAGCTGCATAGATTATAATAAACAAAGTAAATACGACATGATACAATTTGAGGTATTGCACGGTTCTGTTGTACTTTAGTGATTTGATTCGCCATTTTGAATTTTACAACGGTTAAATTGTAGGTATTTGACTCGTGATTCATCTCAATAAAAATGAAATTTAATTGCGGTCGAATAACGCATGTCTCTGAGGTAGAAATATAGTGGCTATATCTCTGGTTGATATCAAGCATCATACGTCAAATTAAGATCTAGGAGGTAAGGTTAAGTTTAACCTAATTCGCCGTCGCATATGCCTCGCACCATACTACGTACCAAGGGGCTGCCTGTAGTATATAGCCGAGTGATTATCAAAGCATTGTGTTCAACCCACTTAGTTATCATGGCTTCAGAACTGAATGGTTCGCCAAGTAACCAACACCCAGTTAGTTGCCCTAGGGTATTATCCTGCATTTCTGCAGTTAGTCGAAAAGTTTTGATGGATATTGCAAAGTTTTACCTTTGAGATTTCGGTGTACATTGATTTAATTTTTGCATTTTACTTTAGGAGAAAATTTCACTGACCCAATGATAGTTTGCAGTTAATCAGATCAATGCACATCAGTGAAAATACGTTCTAAATTCAACCTTAAAATAATTTATGATGGTAGCTTGGCCTCAAAGTTATAATAAAAATTGGGCAAGTGCGAGTCCGACTCGCGCATGAAGGGTTCCGTACCTATATATATGTATATATAGGTATAACAAGTTTGTTGTATGGGAGCCCCCCTTAAATATTTATTTTATTTCATTTTTAGTATTTGTTGTTATAGCGGCAATAGAAATACATCATCTGTGAAAATTTCAAGTGTCTAGCTATCACCGTTCTTGAGATACAGCCTGGTGACAGACGGACGGACGGACGGACGGACGGACGGACGGACGGACGGACAGCGAAGTCTCAGTAATAGGGTCCCGTTTTTACCCTTTGGGTACGGAACCCTAAAAAAGCAGTGCAACTAAAAAATATCGTTTCTAAATTGTTAGACTTCAAAGTTTCACAGTTGGTGTATACTAGTGTAAAGTTGAAAGTTGAAACTCAGTAGCAGCAGTATCAAGTTGATCTTCTGCCGAGTCGTCGGGTCGAAATTGCGTCTGTTTTACCAGAGACAATTTTTCGATATATTTTCTGGGTTGTGACGTTTCGTATGAAAGGTTTTTCTCAAACGTTTGAAAAGCAATTTATATCAGTCTTTTGTTTAGTTTCTCGGTTTCAGTTTTAGTTTGCGAATCTACTTGTGTGTGTATTTTGTTTACCGGAAAATTGCCCTGTGCTGTATATTGAGATGAAAACACAACTTTTGGTTGGACAATAATAAAAAATTGGGCAAGTGCGAGCCCGACTCGCGCATGAAGGGTTCCGTACCTATACATATATATAATCTATAACAAGTTTGTTGTATGGGAGCCCCCCTTAAATATTTATTTTATTTTATTTTTAGTATTTGTTGTTATAGCGGCAATAGAAATACATCATCTGTGAAAATTTCAACTGTCTAGCTATCACCGTTGTTGAGATACAGCCTGGTGACAGACGGACGGACGGACGGACGGACGGACGGACGGACAGCGAAGTCTCAGTAATAGGGTCCCGTTTTTACCCTTTGGGTACGGAACCCTAAAAATTTCAATTTGTGTGAAGAAAATAAATGAAATAAAACATCTTTTAGAGAAGAAGATATATTTATATATTTTATTAAAAGTTTCGTATTTTTTCGAAATGGCAGAAATAGGATGCCGCCTGAGCCGAGCGTGCAAGCGAGAGCGCGGAACAAGCGATAGAGAGGCACGACCGGCCTAAGCGTTCGGCTTGTGACGCATCTATCTCTCTTCCACTCCATCGGCCGGTATACGTATCACGTAAAACTATCGTCCGTAAACCGACTTTACACACAACCGATTTTTTTTAGGCTAATATGAAACGGAGACGCTGCGCTCGCTCGGTCAACTGTTATTAGTAACAAAATTTTAAGCAATCATCAAGTAGGACCATACCTTCATTAGTATATTTAACCCAAAACCTATTTCGGAATAAAAGTTGTACGAGAATGAAGCTTTTAATATTGAATGCATGGAATTTGAACATTTGTGTCGCCGGTTAGTTAATTATACAACACGGGCCGCCGTGTACAGACAGCTTGAATAAATTATAAGGTACATAATAACACAGTTTTCTATTTTAAAACACTAAACCTTTATATTTCTTAGTAATAGCTGTAGTTAATGCGACGTTTACATTGACATCTCCGAACTATCTCTACTATAGAGTCTGGCTAGCCAAATAATGTTGACAGATATTTCCTTGTGGTATCACTAATTGTCTATGATTTAAACAATTTAGTAGCTGGATCCTCTATAAATAATTTTGATACTTTATGTACTAAATAGTTCTAATATTCCGATTGAGTTGAAATTTTGCATAGTGCTTTTGTAATTTTTTTGGCGATGGGTTAATATTATGTTATGGTATTATCGAGCTAGGTCTTATTTACATTACATTTAATTTTTCGCCTTGTATATGGTTAGAAAGTGTAAACATATGTGTTTGTCGTTGACTGTACTGTACAGTACATAGTGGTAGAAATTATGTGAGCTGACTATGAGTGCACGTCAACATATATTTAACTTATTTCTTTAGGTACCTTACGTGAGCATAAAAAATCAAAAATACTTTCTAGTATCAAAACTATAATTCCTACTACACAAAGTGTGACCAGCCGCAGTTTTTTAAATTTCCCGCCAAAACTTTGAGTAAAATTTCATTAGCCAGACTATAACTAATGTGATTGTGTCTATTTTTTTTTTTTTTTTTTAATTGGCAACTTAAGGCAAAGCTAAAGTTACATATCACCCGGCCGGGTGTTCTGTGTAAAGTTTAACATAGTCGTTTTTCAATATTTTCGGCTTGACCATGTTAATTTTTAGACCTACTTGTTGGGAGACTTTTGACAACCAACGTCTCCCTGTACGAGGAAGATGATTAAAAAAGATGTAATGTAGCTCTATGAACTGTAGACTTATGGAGTTGGTTTGTAAATGTTTGTTTTTTTTTTACGTTTTTAATCCCCATATTTTTGCCATTTCGAAAAATTAAGAAACTTTTAATAAAATATATCTTTATAAAATATATCCTCTCTAAAAGATGTTTTATTTCATTTGGTTTCTTTACATAAATTGAAATTTTTATCATTGTCCAACCAAAAGGAGACATTACAAGGTGTGTTTTGATCTCAATATACTGCACGGGGCAATTTTTCCGATAAACAAAATACACACACAAGTAGATTCGCAAACTACGAGGAGATGGTTAACAAAAGACTGATATAAATTGCTTTTCAAACGTTTGAGAAAAAACTTTCATACGAAACGTCACAACCCAGAAAATATATTATCGAAAAATTTTCTCTGGTAAAACAGACGCAATTTCGACCCGACTCGACAGAAGATCAACTTCTGCCATGATCATACTGCTGCTACTGAGTTTCAACTTTCAACTTTTCATTATCACACCAACTGAGAAACTTTGAAGTCCAAGAAGTCAGAAACGATATTCTTTTAGTTTTTACACTGCTTTTTATTATAACTTTGAGGCCAAGCTGCCGTCATAAATTATTTTACAGTTGAACTCAGATCGTATTTTCACGGTTCAGCGAAAAGTTTTTCAACGGCATTATAGGGAAATTATTGATTTTATTCGTTACATAAAAAGTGGTTCGGTTGACCAGAGCATAGGTCTCCCCCGAGGATTTTAACAATGTATAGTGGGACTTAGACTGTGAGTCTGACTATGAACTGCACCTAGACCTCGCGAAACTGTTCTTTCTTTAATTTCCCCGCCATTTTGAAAAATTTAGAAACATTTAATTGACAAAGTCTATACTTACTATCGCACCTGCTTACAAATTTTCTCTTGTAATCGATCGAGAAACACTAGAAATCTGGACAACCGGAGACATGAAAGATTTTTTGGCCATGATAAATTGGAGGCTTCAGACTTTACACGCTCAGTAAATTAGGAAGTTTAATTTATGCATTACGTGAACATGGGCCTGCAGATCTTCAGTTATCAGCAGGGCTAGCATACCTTGGCAGCGACTTCGCTCGTCGCGTGGCTCAGGATCACCTGTCTTGCTGGAAGTAAAGTGACAGGTTGACTAAGAGTGTCACAGTTATGCTAGAGTTGCGGAACCAGGTCAATCCATGCTTATTGAAATCATCATCCTCCAGATCTTAAGCGAAATGAATTTTATTATGCTGCATTAAATGGTGCTTAAATTGGAATACCCATGTTACTGATGAGTTTCTTGAGGCAATGTGTCTAACCAGTTAGAAAGCGTGTGATTGTCTATTTGCAGAATAAAGCTTTGATGTTGAGTTGGGTTTCTCCACGGATTTGGTAATTTTTGATTTGATTTGATTCGATTTGAGATTTCTTTTAGTGTTGTTATCAAATTAAGGACCACATCACTACATTAAACATGACGTACCTTTAAGTAGTCTGAATTATCTGATTGACTGCAAACTATCATTGGGTCAGTGAAATTTTCTTCTAAAGTAAAATGCAAAAATTTAATCAATACCCTATTTTTAACCCCCGACGAAAAAAAGAGGGGTGTTATAAGTTTAACATGTGTATCTGTGTATCTGTGTATCTGTGTATCTGTGTGTCTGTCTGTGGCATCGTAGCGCCCAAGCGGATGGACCAATTTAAGTGCGGTTTTTTTTAATCGAAAGACTTTTCCGTCGAGATGGTTCTTAGCTATGTTTGGTGGAAGTAGGACCAGTAGTTTCCAAGATATTCAGCTTTAATTGGAACAAGTGACAAGATCTCAGCCAATATTGAAGCCAAGGATTCCAAATTTTGGTTAAATGTTAAGTATTATTAGCATTTTCTATATCACTCACTAAATGAAGAACTCGTGATGACCAGGTAGTTGTTAATGGATCTCAGCCAATATTGAAGCCAAGGATTCCAAATTTTGGTTAAATGTTAAGTATTATTAGAATTTTCTATATATCACTTACTAAATGAAGGTCTCATGATGACCAGGTAGTTGTTAATGGATCTCAGCCAATATTGAAGCCAAGGATTTCAAGTTTTGGTTAAATGTTGAGTATTATTAGCATTTTCTATATCACTCACTAAATGAAGAACTCGTGATGACCAGGTAGTTGTTAATGTTTCTCAGCCAATATTGAAGCCAAGGATTCCAAATTTTGGTTAAATGTTAAGTATTATTAGCATTTTCTATATCACTTACTAAATGAAGGTCTCATGATGACCAGGTAGTTGTTAATGGATCTCAGCCAACATTGAAGCCAAGGATTCCAAATTTTGGTTAAATGTTAAGTATTATTAGCATTTTCTATATCACTTACTAAATTAAGGTCTCATGACGACCAGGTAGTTGTTAATGGATCTCAGCCAATATTGAAGCCAATAATTCCAAACGCTGGATAAATGTTAAGTTTTATTAGCTTTTTCCTTATCACTCACTAAGTGAAGATCTCATGATAATCATCTAGCAGGACTGGACTAATAGGGCCAGGGCCCCTAGGCACCTGGCATTTGGGGGCCCCTCCCCTATAAGGAGAACATTATTATGGTACGTCCTGCGTCTGGGACTGGGTCCGTAGACTAGCTGGGCCCCTAGGCCCGGGCCTAGGGGTAAATACGGCCCTGCCATCTAGTTGTGAAAGGTTCTAAGCCAAGAATGTCAAATGTTGGTTAAATGTTAAGTTTTATTAGCGTAATCAACAATTTAATAAAATTTTGACAGTACAATAATTTGGTACCATGCAGCTGAAGATGGCCGTAGGAACTCCTTAACAGCACAGAATAAACCCATAGTGTTTGGGCTCGTCTGATTGTTCTTAATGAGCAATTAACGTTTGTGTAAGAAAGTAGGGTAGGAGTCTCAGAAAACTTTTTTAATTTCTGTCACAATACTGGGTCACTGTTTTTAAGTTTTGCAATTCTGCTAAAGCTGAAATGTCATTAGGACTATTGAACTGGTTCCTTTGATTGAGGACACAAATAGCAACACCTTGCAAGATTTTAACGCGACTAAAGGACACGTTAGCTTTAGCAAAAGTACTCGCCTAAGTGAATAACAGATTTTTAGGATTCTGTAGTCAACAAGGAAAAGGAACCCTTATAGTTTCACCATGTCCGTCCGTCCGTCTGTCTACGGCTTAGCTTAGAGAAATAGTGGTAGAATACATTTTTAAAAACTTTTTTTTGCGTACCTGCCATACACTTAAAAAAGTGGGGATGTAATTTCTTTTATCGGCTTATCCCATGGTGTGGGTTATCGATGATTAAGTCTTTCAAAACTAAGTCAATTTACCTAGCCTCAACGGAAATTTTTATGGAGCTAAGTAAGCCATCCGTACAATTTGGGTCCTGTAGAATGGAAACCTGGTTCTGTTTTAGGTCATAAGTAGCAGGTTCTTTCAACTCATCCAGTGCATTTAATGTATATATTTTAATTGTCTTGGCTAATTACTTAGCCATTTTGTCATTATAAACATTAACAAATTTGACTTTAACGATTTTTTCCCAGAATGTTGCAAGGCTATTTAAATCAAAATATATCCTAATTTCAATCTTAGAGAAGACGGCTTTCGTTACCACTGGCTTGGGATCCTGTTGTCGTACACATAGTCAAGGATCAAACTCGAGGAAAGACTGGGAACTATGGACCTTAAACGGTGTAAAACCAAAAAAGTGTTAAATGTAGAAAATTCCGGGAACAGAAGGTTCTGTTTGTTTAAAAAATATGAAATAAAAATAAAATTTAAAATTTAAAAAACCCCCGACATCACAACCTGTAAAAAGAAAGAAATAAAATCTACGAAATGTGCCTTTACAATGAACAGTAGAAAAAGAATCCAAGCTTCGTTGGGTCGGGGGACCGCTAGAAATGCAATGTACTTTAAATCGTAAAGTGGGGAGCCCTAAATAAATGCATACTTACAATTTTGCGTTGAAAAATATATTTCATTTCACTTAGGTTAGGTACTTAGCGGTCCCCCGAACGCAACGACGCTTGGATTCTTTTTCTACTGTTCATTGTAAAGGCACATTTCGTAGATTTTATTTCTTTCTTTTTACAGGTTGTGATGTCGGGGGTTTTTTAAATTTTAAATTTTATTTTTTCTTATACAGTTATGGTTAAAACCAGCCACGTTCAATTTATACAACACGCCTTACGTTGCAGTGCTGCTTAAATAAGGTAACAGAGAGTTTAAGAGACACCATAACATAAGTTAAGTAAAATAGTGCTAAACTAGCCGCCCCGGTCTTCCACTATTGTTCTATGCTAAGTACTGTGAGCTGCAGGATTGCATGGCCCATTTATGAATGAATTAATTATTTCATAAATAGACCATGCAGTTGTGCAGCCCAATGTAGTTTTTTAGGGTTCCGTACCCAAAGGGTAAAAACGGGACCCTATTACTGAGACTTCGCTGTCCGTCCGTCCGTCCGTCCGTCCGTCCGTCCGTCCGTCCGTCCGTCTGTCACCAGGCTGTATCTCAACAACGGTGATAGCTAGACAGTTGAAATTTTCACAGATGATGTATTTCTATTGCCGCTATAACAAAAAATACTAAAAATAAAATAAAATAAATATTTAAGGGGGCTCCCATACAACAAACTTGTTATAGATTATATATATGTATAGGTACGGAACCCTTCATGCGCGAGTCGGGCTCGCACTTGCCCAATTTTTTTTTTTATATTATGAAAACTATATTGATAATTTCAAATAACTTTTAATGTGAATAATACATTTCCCTGAGTTCTAGAAAGTAGCATTAACATTTCGTGCAGTCGAAAAAAAGTTGAAAAAATCAGTTTTCTGCGTGGATTTTGCCAATTTCGAGTAGATTTTGAAACAAAATTATCAATGAAAAATTTAAACTGTAGGTTTCAAATATAATACCAATAAATCTCTATAGCCCTGTTCTAAGTTACATTGATTATATGTTAAGAAACGTGTTTGATCATTGAGAAAAATGTCTAAAACAATCAGCATTTTTAACGAATAAGGACCCTTAAGCAATGACGTAACGTTTTAATCTACGAGTAATAACATTTGAAGCACCGTGATTCTAAGCACTTACTTCGCTAAAATTAAAGACTACACGTCTTCGTCACCTGTGGCGGGGCCAGAATACAAATGTGAGATAACACAATTCCCGCTCTTCACTTTGATTTCGGGTTCGTGACTTCATCTTAATAGGTTTCGTCGCGAAACTTTCGCGCCGGCTGGTGTACAAATCTGTTATATAAAAGATTATGCAAATAATAAGCTGTAAGTATGAAGTTAGTTATAGTAAAACAGTATAAGTTATATGTTAACGGGGGCTGGTTTTCCGCGACTCGACGTCTTACAATGCGCCTATATTGCGTGAAGGGTTGCTGGCACTACTCTTGCTAAACCGACTCTACCAGAAATCCTAGCAGTCCCTTGTTGTTGCCGACGGCTTCTGGGAGTGACCTCGGAGACACGAGGTGTTGTTCCCGCAAAACAGTACCGTACCGTAGTAAAAGAGTAGCTGAAGATAGAAACGCGTGGCGTGAGCTTATGAAGGCCCTCTTCATCTCTGCGCGTGCCGCGGCCGCTCCAGGAGACCATTGCGTGTGCTGACTTCTGGCCGAAAGGCGTGTTTCGTCGGTTCTGGGGTAACCTACTAAATCCAACACCCGAGATGTCGGAACAACGAGGCCACGCCGTTTCGCCGTCTAAATAAACATTGTTCGATTCATGACGCATTGGTGTAATCTGTTATGTTATATAACCAGTTTTTCAATAAATAAGTAAAATAAATAAATCTCCGGAGTGCCTTCCCAAGGCACAGTATGAAGAAAAAAATATTCTAAATAATCTTAGGTAGGCCACAATCAGAGGTGCGTGATAGACGAGGCGTTGGGTATCACGATGCGACGACACATCAAGTTATTTTTATGCCAAAAGATTTATAAAAATAAAAAAAACATCAAGGGACAATCTTACACAAATCGACCTAGTCCCAAACTAAGCAAAGTACAAGCTTTGTACCCATAGGGGTACTAGACGACAATATACATAATAATAATATAAATACATATTATTTAGATAACGGCTCAGTAAAATAACAAAAGAAGAACTCGTAATCAACTGTTATTACAACGTGTACACATATTTTTTTTGCTGTTTTGCTGACTAAGATTATCAGCGAGTTAATTTCGTTACTTGTATGAAACAGTGGTTTTCTCTCCCTGTGGCTGTCTCAATTACTGTTCTTACATTGTGACATTAGTTGCTCGACGTTGAACATTATTAACTAGTCGGAGTACAAACCGAGTTTACGTGCAGTTCTAATAGAGTTGAAGCAGCTCATTACTTATTTAGGGGATCTTGTTAGTGCCCTCAGGTTTCGCTTATTACATTCTTTTAGTTTAGTTGCGGTTTTTTGCGAGTGGCTAAATGTGGAGTGATTTTTTTTTATATCTTGAGCCCTCTCGGATCTTAACTGGTCTTAGGTCTGTGTTTTTGCAATTATCATATAAACTAAAATCATATAAACACCAGCGACCCGCCCCAGATTCGCACGGTTGCAATGCTGATAAATTATGCATGCATTATACATATAAACCTTCCTCTTGAATCACTCTATCTATAAAAAAACCGCATCAAAATCCGTTGTATAGTTTTAAAGATCTAAGCATACATAGGGACAGATAGCAGTAAAGGATTTTGTTTTATACTATGTAGTGATGTGTCAGTAAACCATCTAAAAATCTCCGTGAAATCTACTTACCGTAAAATATACATTTATGAAATGTCTTATACTGATGAATAGGCAGCCATTGCCCTCGAGCAATGGCTGCCTTAAAGACTTAAACTACTCGTAGTTTAAGTCTGCTAGGTAGGTACACAACATTGCTCTTAGTAAAAATGTTTTGAAAAACAACCCTCAGGCAAAACGACTGTCACTGTAAAAATAACTTTTGTTTCTTATGAATGTTCTCTACTCTTTTTAACTGTAGCAAATGAAATATAGCGAATGAAAAATACAACTTCTTTTTACATGGCTGCCTCTTGTTTCTTTTTAATCTTATTACTTAGGTACTTCTTGTTTAAAAACTTCTAGTCTCTTGAAATACATATCATCTTAGCAATACTTAATGAAAGTTCTTAGAAGGTTTTAAAACTGAAACAGCTGTTATTTCATACTTTATTTAGTTATATATTTAACTAGGTAGATAAACAAAAAAGAATTCGAAAGAAATAATGTGTGACGTCAGAGGGAACAAAATAGTATATTTTAGTGCGAACTATGTACCTACTTTAGGATATTTGAAAACGGTATTTGGTGATAGCTCAAATCAGCAATTCTTTATGAAATATCATGTGACATCATACAAATTAGTTGTCAAACCACATCTTCTTTTCAGTTTTTGTCCAATCGAAAATAGTATATGGTCCAAAACTTTGTGGTAGTTTATTTGATTCCGTGTAATTTTGAATGCGTGTTTAGCGGTTTCAATGGTAAAATTTATTTTTACTCTAGTCAAATACCATATTGCGATATTTATAGAATGACAAAGGTGACTTTTCATCAAAAACGCCGGCTGATTGTTACACATAGCCATCTATTTTTTTCTTAAAAAGGAATTGGGTAGATAATCCATATTTTTAATTATTTCTAACAGTATCAACAATATTTGTAGAAAATTTCAACTCTGTCAGTTACATAAATATGAAAAAAAAATAAAAATTTCAATGTTAAATGGGTGCCGTGAGCTTCCTGGGCAGAAGAGTGTTTAAAAATTGTGCACAGTATTACCCTTATAAGGTATCGTTTGGATAATATAATTATAGCTTCAAACCGCAAGCTCTGAAGGCACTTTGTCGAAGGCCAAATGTAATCACAAAAATGTAGTGACTACAATATTTAAGATCTTCGAACATTTACCTTTACTTGCGCTACATGATGTTGCTTCTTGCCAAATTTCATGATTCTAAGTCAACGGGAAGTACCCTTTACGTATTTATTACCTTGCGAGTGTCAACACATACAGCATAAACGCTCGTTTATTGTGATTGCGTTGACCTATATGTTTGATATTTTACTGGGATTGCTAGTATTTAATTTCAGCTTGATACAGTATATACGATGTTCGGAAAAAAAGGGTCATGATAAACAGACAATAAACAACTGATCCTATAAGGATTCCGTTCTGTCGACCGGACAGAACCCTAAAATAGGAAAATACTTTTACCATGTAAACGAAGTTGCGAGAAAGCCAGTTATATACCGGTCGGCGAATTATGATCCCTGGGACACTTAACAATATGTGGTAAGTTCTTGATAATATTGCTTCATTGCGAAGGTTTTACACGAAATAAATTATTATACAGGGTGGACAGTATTATACATTTGTAAAGACTGAGCTGACAGGATAGTGTCATCTGAGTGATCTACAATCGACCTATTATAATTGTAAAGCTGGATTTAAAAGTAAAAAAAAATCATCAAAATAAAATATTTTAATATCAGTGACAACCCTACTAATTCAAAGGTTTTATTTACATTTTAAATGACACCTGCCTTTAACTTAAGCGATGTTCGAAAGATGCTTGGGTTGATATGTGCAGATTTTTACACTAATGTTTAACAAACTGTATCTCAAAAATGGATAGAAATATTTACATAATTCATTAGTGAAAACTGAAGTACTCAGTCTTAACAATTCCCTTTTTGCTTAAAAGTCCTTCGATCTGTTCCACCTTGTATATAATCGATGATTACGATACCCCAAAAGGGAACCAAAAAGTAACCACAGCCCGAATTCTAGATTCCGGTGCTCTAGCAGCGGTATCTATCAGGGTACTTGCTTGCAGGGGTCACCTCCGGCAAATATCCAGCTAATTAATAGAGAAGTCTAATGATGATGATTTTTTTGTGATAAATGGTGTTAAAACCGAATTACCGGACGGTAAGGGGTACATTAAACTTTAATTTTATGCTCGATCGTTTTCGACTTGTGAAGTCTATGCTTAGCCCAACATCGATCTAAATCTAAAACCAGAAAACCTTCTTCCTCAAATCGCTTGGAATGCCTGGGAAACTGCTTATGGCACAGGGTTGTGGAAACACTAATCATCGGCGTGACGGCAGAAGCCCTTAAAATGTCCAAGCAACTAGCCATCATGCTTAAGATTTTAGGACTTTGATATGCGTTTGTGATTCGGGTGGGCTTTGGTGGCAGTCTTGACTGAGGTGCTAACTAAATTGACTCTCGACACTGACATACTGAGATAATTGTATGAGAACGCTACTATGTCAGTTCGTTTCTAAGACCGGAACTGGAAACTTATCCAATTGCAACGTGATGTGAATATTTTTTCAATACTGCCAAAAGAGTGATGGTAAAATTCACTGAATAAATAAATAATGTTTCTGTTCAATCTACACAAAACTACACAAAACGAATTTGTACTAATACGAGTATATCGCTATGTACCGAAAAACACAACTCGGGCGTAGACGACGCGATCGTCATTTAAAAAATTTCACCATGTGCTCCGAAATACACAGTGAAGTTTTTGCTTTGATTTCAAATTCAATTGTCTTTAAGTATATGATTAATAGCACTTAGTTATATAAAAAAGAACATTCTTATTTGCAACACTCAAATGTATTAAAGTTTCCTCAAAGCTGTTTTATGGCAAACGTGTGTGTGACATCCCTGGCCCAATATTACAGGGTTCTATGTTCAAATTTGAACTCGTCAAAAGTGAAACAAAGAACCCTGTAATATAGAGCCAGCGACATTACATTTCAAATTAAACCAGAAATTGAAAATATCACATAGCGACTTTTGCAGGCTCCGCAACGATTTGCCGACCGGGGTACAGCTACTTACCAAAAACCTTATCATCAGCGTCATATCAGTTGAAAGATTTCCACTGCTGGTCAAAGCTCCCTAACGACTGCTCGTAAGCCGCCTTCATTCCCCCCTTCCCCATCCGAACTTTTCCATCAGAACTTTGGTTGAAGCCTCTCCTGCTGCAGCTTCCAGTATGTGGTCGCTACTCAAAAATATTTTTGCTCCATAGGTGATCGGTTCTACGAGCTATTTGCCCCACTGCTGCTTAAATCTGACTGAGCTATGTCCACGATGTAAGTAACAACATTATTTAAATTCCATTTCATTAGCTACTCCAACGTCCAGTAAAAACTTAATTAATTATGCAACAGAATATACACTAAGGCTTCATTTATTTATATTGCAGGCATTGGGCTATCGTTCGTGGATGGTTTGTAAGTGTGGCAATTAGAGAATACTCCATAAATGTGGAGGTAAATTCTGAATTAATTTATTATTTCAATCGCGTACAAAATTGCGCAATACTTAATTTTAAGCGCTTAACCCGAAGATTTTTAAGTAAACTGCTGATTAAAAAAAGTACACCGAGAAGTAAAATATGAAACTAAATTGGTTTTCATTATTCAATATTATTTCATTATTATTTTCCTATGACTTCACTGATAGTTGTTTCTTACTTAAGTACTTACCCACTACAATGGTGACAAACAAGCGTGCGTTCCACCTGATGGTAAGCAGTTACAGCCGCCTGTGGACGCTTGCGACACCAAAAGCATCATACGCGCGTTGTCGGCCCTTTAAGAAATTATTTACTCCCTTTTTGAAGAACCCCATAGCCAAAAACCGAAACCGCACAGTTCTCGACCATTTAGACTCCAGAATAGAGAGGATAAATACCCTGCCGGTGGCGAGCAGTGCGATGTTTGAAAGTATAGATATAATAATAATATACACGTCACGTCACTAGACGTAGATTCACATTCTTATACAGGGCGTCCCAAGACTATGGGACATCAAGGGAAAGTACCTTAAATATCGTAGATAGGATATTTTGCTATAGGTACGGTATAGATATCTAAGTATGTGTTCTTCCCTCTTCTTCGTCGTTATCTCTATTGCTGAAAGTCGTATCCAGCTAGGAAGGTTTTTCGAGTTTCGAAATTCTGTGGCTCACTTCTTGCAACTCGTGGTAGGCATAGTGAAAAGGAGAATCATATGTGTTTAAGTAAATATATGCACTTAAATACATAGAACATCCGTTATTTAGATACAAATATTCGAGTTCATCATAGATCGTCGCGGGCTGAATTTCCACAACTCGACGTCTTACAATCCGCCTATTTTGCGTGTCGAGTTCATCATATAAATATCTGCCCTTGCCGGTATTTGAACCCAGGACGGTCGGTTCAGTAGGCAGTTGCACTACCACTACGCAACCCCGATGCTATCTCGTTAAGATGATATAGAAGAAATCAAACTTACCAAGACAGACTCATCCACGGGCAGCCCAACGCCTACACATCAGCATGCACCAGTACCCCAGCTCCACCTTCTGCTTTTGTTGGGACTCGCTTTTGTAGCCAATCGTGGCTTTTATAAATATATTACATTTCTGAGGCGGCTTTCAACTCAAAAGACATCCTATTTTCGCTTTATTACTTTTACAAACAACAATGTTAGTTTTCTCATTTGTTCTATTCCGAAATAAAATGGTTTCAGAATTATGACAAATGTTTTTCAGAGAACCTTTATCAGTTTCATAAACATTGCTCACAGCTCGCTACGAGGGCTGCCTTTTAAGTCGTGTCGTCTGCAAACCTCCCGCAATTATAAAAAAAATGGCTTTTCATCTTTTTGAATTTAGAATTCGGAAACAAAAGAAAGTTTTTTGATTGGTTTAATAGTTTTATTGTAGCGTCTGTTCAAAGGTGACAAGTCGGTTGTAAAAAAGTCAAGTCGGTCAAGTGCGAGTCGGACTCGCGCACCGAGGGTTCCGTACAAACACTTTCCATCCTTAAGTGGTTAAGTTAAGTTTGCACCTGGTATGTATAGCGCTCCATACAATATGATACTATGTATAACGCAACCAATCCCGTTTATTGTATGGGAGCCCCCTTAAATATTTATTTTATTTTATTTTTAGTATTTGTTGTTAAAGCGGCAATAGACATACATCATCCTGTGAAAATTTCAACTGTCTAGCTATCATCGTTCTTGAGATACAGCCTGGTGACAGACGGACGGACGGACGGACAGCGAAGTCTCAGTAATAGGGTCCCGTTTTTACCCTTTGGGTACGGAACCCTAAAAATGGAAATATCAAAGGAAAATATGCGTGCGATAGTAATTTTTTACAACTTTCAAAGGGGATTAACGTGACATCAGTGCTTTGAGGAGATCACTTCTGTGTTTAGTGACGCAGCACCATGTCTTAGGACTGTAGAACGCTGGTATTTAAAATTTCAACGTGGGCACTCTAGCCTCAGTGAAAAGCCACGTGAAGGTCGTCTAAAAACCGCCATGACGCAAGAGAATGTCGACGCCGTGCGGCGGCTAATCGTCGAAGATCATTATGTGACATACCGAGAAATAGAGGCATCCGTGGGCATTTCAGGGACTACCATCCAAAAATCCTGCACGATGAACTCGGCGTAAGAAAGTTGATCTCGCGTTGGATACCACATTTGCTTAGCGACGACCAAAAAACAGCCCGTGTTCGACGGTGTCGCAAAACTCTGCAGCGATTCAACCGAGGAGAGTCAGAACACGTTTATGATATGCTTAGTGGTGACGAATCTTGGATATATGATTACGATCCAGATTACAAGCAGCAGTCAACTGTCTATTAGGTCTCCCAAGAGGAGTCAAAACCGACCAGAGTCATACGCTCACGGAGCACTTCAAAAAAAATGGTTGTCTCGTTCGTGGCAATGGGTAGTCACGTAGCCACTATAAATTTAACAGTCGCCATCAGGTATATAGCAGCATATAAGGCGTTCATAAATATCTGAACACGACTTTTATTGCCTGGGTGTTACAGTACATGTTCACATATTTATGAACGCCTTATATGCTGCGATATATCTGATGGCGACTGTACTAGAAGATCGCAAGACGGTTACCGCTGACTGGTATACCACCGTTTTTTTGCCACAAGTCATCACAAAGTTTCGACACCATGACAATGCAAGTTCGCATACCGCCCGCGATACAAAGATGTTTTTGAGTACCCAAAATATCGAAATTTTAGATCACCCGCCTTACAGCCCTAACGATTTTATTACGTTCCCCAAAATTAAGCAAAGTCTTCGTGGTCAACGTTTCAGCTCACCTGAAGAAGCTGTCGACGCATACAAATCGGCCATTTTGACTACCCCCACTTCGGAGTGGAATAAATGTTTTAAAAACTGGTTCGAACGCATACAAAAGTGTATTAAATATGGCGGAGAATTATTTGAAAAACAATAAATGGTATTAATCTATTAGGATTATCTATACTTATTTCAAACGACATAACTTAAAAGGCAGCCCTAGCAACGCAGAAATGACGATCATATTGCACAAATGAATTGAAAAGAGAGTTAAGTCATGTTAACGAGAGAGAAAGTCTCTTATTTGATGGAAATGAAACTGCATGATATATTATAATGAAATTTTATTTCCCCGTAACCGTTTAATTTATTATGTTTCTTTAATAATCACTTACATTATTTACAATAATATCGTTTATCAGTTATCACGTCGGTAGTACTAAAAAGTGTTCATTTAAAGGGTCCTTGACCGTGTAGACTAGGGTCGCGAAAAGCATCGCAGGCATTAACGACGTTAAATCGTGAGTTACAAACATTAACGTTATTAACGTTAAAGTTATGGTGGGTGTAGAGAGCGGATGGAGCGCGGTCCCGGCGTGGAGCTCAGCTAGGCTTTCTTCTGGAACAAAGTTAAATGTGCTTAGAAATTGGATAGGTAAGGGAGGTCGCTCACGGCTACTTTTTTCAGCGATGCAGTTGCGCGATCACGCGGCATGTGGCCCCTTGTCGCATTTAAACGCACGACTAAAGCGATGTAGTAGCGACACAAATGCGCGATTGTCGCATTATTGTGATTTAACATCGATTCTGCATTGATGCAATTGCGCCGCTGGGTTGATTTAGCATTGTTACTAACCCAAGGCTGATTCGATCAACATCGTATAAAGAGAATGGAGAGGGGTGCCGCGGTCTGGATCGCGACTGTATCGATGTTAAATCGCGACAGTGTTGATATGTATCGCGTATAGTAGCCATGTCGAATTATGTTTACGCGTGCAAGGGTATATGGCGGTATCGCGGCCTTTTTGCGACAACATTGCTGCCAAAAGTCGCCGTATGCGATCTCTCTTTAAACACAAGTTTTAAGTGTACACATCGAAAGTGGATAAACACTACGTCAGTAAATCAAAACTGCATAACAATTTGTTCGCACTATAAACCTATCATGTTGAACGTCTGAATATATCGAACATTTTGTATAAGGATTTTGTTAATTGTTGCGCTCTCAACGATTTAAATAAATATATAAATAAATATTATGGGACAATCATACACAAACCGAAGCTTGTACAGTCGAGTTCATTTACATCTACACACTTACGAGAACAAAAATATCTGAACACGACTTTATGCTCCTGACAATAGGGTCGTGTTCAGATATTTTTGTTCTTGTAAGCGTGTAGATGTAAATGAACTTGACTGTACTATGGGTACCTAGACTACAATATACATAATATATAAATACATAATATATATATATAAAATCCATGACCCAAGAACAAATATTCGGCCGGGATTCGAACCCGGGACCGACGGCTCAGTAGGCAGATGTCTGCAAACTGCGCCAACCGCGTCGTCTGAATGAAATTTGATGCAATTTTTTATTCATTGTGGTATGTCCCGAAATAATTATATTTTCTTTATCCTTATATGCCAAGAAAGACAACAGCAAATAATACATTTTAATTTCTTAATCGCTTTGCCTTATTATATGTACTTGGGGTACTGATTTGGGCATTGGCCTGTAATGGTATTTGTTTATACTGATATAATCTACTTCATGCGCTCATGTTCAGATTATCTGACGTCTTTTGTCATTTTAATCACATTATTTAGGGCGATTTAATTAATTATTCATCGTTTTGTAACAAACGGGTTGAATCGTGAATTAATGAGTGACTTTTCATTTCATTTTAGTAGATTCTTAAAACTGAAACCTTGTAGTTGAATGCCAAGGCTCATATTAAAAGGACACTTTGTAAAGCTTAACCCTTTTGAAATTTAGTACAACATGTGTGCATAGTAATTGCAAGAGAGAACACACGAAACGTGCAGTACCTACTCAATTATGACGCTTACACAAGAAAATCAAATTTTCTTATTTCATCGTATGTTCAACTTTATACTTTTTACATGTAAAGTTTTAACTTGTATGTGTTGTACCTACTGTAAAGGATAAAGGCAATTGCATAATAAATGCCAATTAAATGTATCGAAGAAATTCCACCAAAAAAAAATTTTGGGCACGTGACGTGATGGCAGCAAAAGTCGCTGAGCACGCCGGGTGCTCAAAATAATACACGGACTCTATTATCTAGATAATAAGGTGTGCATTGTGAGTGTGTTATTTTGCTCAGCTACTTCTGCTGCTGACTGTACCTACATCTTAAAAGTCACTGTCAAAACAAAAGCCTGGTTATAAAATATTGACATTCAAATTTATTTTGGAACTTTTTTGAAAACTAAGTGAATAAACTAAATAGTTGCAACTATTTTTGACTGAATGAAATTTGTGATAAAGTAAAAACTTAATTTATTTTCAAATCTAGGTTTTCCTGAGTCAATTTGGAAATATGAAAAGAATGTCGATACGAGCTCAACATTGTAGTCGAATGGCCCAAGGGCTAGCGAGATTATTTCAAGCTTGTGCCACTTCAGCACAAGTTAAATAATATGCTTTAACATTATTAATTACTCATTTACTTAAGTTCAGTTGAGCTATTCACTTTATTGTATTAAAAATTTGTTAAATTTTCAAACATTTACAGTCACTAAGTGTACGAGCTCTTAGTAGTAATTACTAGTATAAATTTAATAACACAAAACTCAGTTATTAGAATGGTATTTCAATATCAAATGAATATATGAATGTTATAATGAATGGAATGCCCATATTTAGGTACACAGCATTATAAATAATTACTCATTGTGATACAATAGCATTTTGCAAAATTATTGGAACTGGAATAATAAATTCGTTTTGTACAATGGAATATTGGTATTTTGGGGTTAGGGGGTTGGGGTTACAATTTCGCCTGGATAGCCGATGGTAAAACGGGGATGGCGGGATTAAATCGTACAATTCCTGCCCACACTAAAAATATAAATAGGATTATGATTAAATTTCAATTACAAAGTTTCTGTTAACAACGTAGGTATCATTAAATTATACATCGCCCATTACGTATTTAGAATAACTTTTGCTAACTCTAGCTTTAACATCAGAAAATACAAGTGAATATTATTTTCCATATTACTTGTTCATTCATTCAATAGTTAGAAGGAAGTAACTCACGTGAATTTTCCGACAGTATCGCCATTTTGTATAACTATAGCTGTGTACCTCATTAGCAAGTTGAAACGAGTTCGTTTCGAAACTTCGTTAATATATGTTAACGATTTTGACAACGCTCTATCGCATTTCAGTTATTTTAGTAAGAAAATTTCGAATTTAATATGAGCAAAGTTTATACTCGATGTTATTTATAATAAAATTTAGTCGTATTAATAATTTGAATTATTATCTGTACGTAGTTTTTGGAACAGTAGTTAACATTAGTTTGTAACACATGTAATAAAGCTATTTAGAAGTTAGTTTCGATGACTATTGTAAAACACAGTTTAGATATACCTATACGTTATCTCAATTTGAATGTATCTTAGTAGTGAAGAATGAAAATAAAATTTGTGTTAAATGTTTATAGTTTAACTGAAGTTTGGATTTCGCGGAATATGTACTTACTACTTAACGTTCAGAAACTAGTTTGTTGAAAATTTTTAACTGACTTTTTGTAACTTCGACCGTTCTCATGTTTATAAAGATAATGTATTGTTCTCTTTTCATTGAGTTCTTGTACTACAGTAACATTTTTATACGACATACTACATAAACTAATTTAAACAGCTATTCCTAAAGTTTTTTTTTGTTTCAGACAATGTCACTATTCCACATATTATCCTCTCTATGTAGGTATAATATAAAACCAATAGCAGAGTATCGCAACACCTCCACTGATCAATGATCTGGGACCTAATTCGAGATTGACATTTGAGTGATCGCCAAACGTCAAATCTCTATTAGATAACAGTTATATCGCCATTGAACTGTCATTTAAATGCGATGAGCTTAAAAGTGACATATCTCATCTCAATTTTGGAAATACGAAGGCGATAATGATTGTCAAAAATGTTATTCATGTATATAAATTTCTGTTTTGAACGAAACGTAACGGACTAATTTCACGTACTACGTGGTCAATTTAAAGTATGCGCCTGTTATTTATGCCGTCACATACAAAGGAAGCGAAAATTGCGCGTCCGAATTGACGAAGTTGCGATGTTCTAGGGATATCGCCACTTGTCAAGTAGGCACACGTCAAGAGTGATGGATGGCGATGAAAAGGAGAGATCTCCATTATATCTCTAAAATTGGTCGAATACCCCCCCTGAATATACTTATCTGTAAAATAAGGATGACAACTGATGTTCAATTCTACAACATACTGTAGGTATGTGAACAAAAATAACTCAATATAACATGAAATGAAGAAAAAAAAAAGTAAAGGGTCTTTGAAATATGAGGTTTGAAAGGTACCTACGCATATTAAATTTAATGTCTTTTTTTTATCCTCAAGCAAATACTATATTGTTTTCAGAATACTCATAACTCAACAAAACAATAACATTTTCCCAATAAATATAGAATCGATCGACATCTTAAAAAAAAGTCATGATGCCTATTTGGTGGAGGTGTTGGGATTGAAATGGCGAACGACACACAACCACGTACCATTGAGAACATGCACGGAGACAGTATGTGCGCGCGCGCCGCGCACTGCACACGTGTAGTTGCCGGCGTCGCTGCTGTTGACTCGTGCCAGCCTCAGCAGGCTGTCCGCGCCACCTGACACCTGCTCGGTCTTCACGCTGTTGATGTGAAACTTTTATTAAAAGACTAGAAGAGCAACATCGTCTGCGTTTTTTTTTCCTTAACCCGTGTCGAATAAAAAGTATCCTATAACCACCTTTGATTGTCTAGCTATCCCTGTACTAAAATTGGTCAAAATTCGTCCAATTCTTTCGGCATGATGAGAGGACAAAGAAAATGTAACGCATCGCGCTATTAGGAATTTTCCTGAAATATTGACCTCACCGTAGAAAACAGATTTTTCATACAATTTTTTGGTATAGGTAGGGGAATTAACATTTTATCAACTAAGAGCACTGAAACACAACTGTTTTGTAAGATAAACCAGTTTTTTGAGAATTGTGTTTCTTTTATTACTTCGTCACATAATATTAAAACGGAAATCAAATAAAAAGACGCGTTAAACCGATTATACATACCAATCAACGTATATTATTACGATTACGACATAATATTCATAATCCATACTTAATATTATAAATGCGAAAGTGTGTCTCTGTCTGTCTGTCTGTCTGTTACCTCTTCACGCTTAAACCGCTGAAAAAATTTAGATGAAATTTGGTATATAGATAGTTTCAGTCCCGGGGAAGGACATAGGATACTTTTCATCCCGAATTTAGTGTTCCCGTGGGATGAGCGGGTAACACCGCGGGGCACAGCTAGTATACTATATACTATACTATACGATACTATATACTATAGGTATACTATAATACTATATACTATCCATACTAATAATCCATACTATACTATACTATACTATATACTATATACTATACTATAATATTATAAATGCGAAAGTGTTTCTGTCTGTCTGTCTGTCTGTCTGTTACCTCTTCACGCTTAAACCGCTGAATCGATTTTGATGAAATTTGGCATGGAGATAGTTTGAGACCCGGGAAAGGACATAGGATACTTTTCATCCCGAATAAATTTAGTGTTCCCGTGGGATGAGCGGGTAATACCGCGGGGCACAGCTAGTATATTATATTTGACGAGAATTCTCGATTTCGTCGAGACTCCATAATCATAAGCGTTTTTATGAGAGGATTGCTTGACTAGAAATTGCTTAACATGAACTAACTACGTAAAATCAAAGATCCCGGCGACCTGAAAAGCTCTCTCCTAATAAGAAAAATAAAATCAGTACGCAAATCAACAGCTTTTAACGAAAATAATATTAAGTAAGTATTGGTGAAAACATAATCTACTTTTTCAAAATAGTTTATTCTATAATGCTTATCAAGTCAAAAAGTTCTTAAGGTGTAAGAACAGAAAGTTACGTTAACTGTTCATTCATAACTTTTCCATTTTGTAATAGCTGAATGGGATATATTTCGGGCACAGTTGGCAACACTGCATGTCAAGTCTTTCGAACTCGATTGACCTGTCAAACACAACCCTACGTCTGCTTTATTTTTGTCGTGTACCGTGAGATATTGGAATGAAATGAGAGTGTTCTTACTTGAGCATGTATTGCGGAATAGACATCTTTATTTTTCCGTAGTCTTTTACATATATGTCCTTAGTTTTATTTGTTTATTCTTATTTTAATCTTTAATGGACGCTTAGATCGGGGGGCACGGCAGTGCCCCCGCCAAGTCGAGCGCGAAGCAAACACTGCCGTACCATCCTTTACTGGCACCATTTCGCCGCATTTTCAGGCCCCTATTTGAGCACCTCTGGATAAGACCAGAACGCAGAAATTTTCGTCATCTAGTAAGCTATAATTACATACTTAGAATCCAAAATTTCAAGTCTGTAGGTCATTTAGTTCCGAAGTTAAGCGAAAGCAAAGTTTCGCATTTAAGACACTCACTCACTCACTCACTCATGATCATCAGTAAAGAACTAGTACTTCCCATAAATTCAGAGAGCTGAAATTTGGTACAGAGTTAGGGTTTAATGGCCACATAAAGCGAAAACTATAAAAATTGGCCAAGTGCGAGTCCGACTCGCGCATGAAGGGTTCCGTACCATAATACAAGTTTGTTGTATGGGAGCCCTTAAATATTTATTTTATTTTATTTTTAGTATTTGTTGTTATAGCGGCAATAGAAATAGATCATCTGTGAAAATTTCAACTGTCTAGCTATCACCGTTCTTGATATACAGCCTGGTGACAGACGGACGGACGGACGGACGGACAGCGAAGTCTCAGTAATAGGGTCTCGTTTTTACCCTTTGGGTACGGAACCCTAAAAACTAGTATAATCGAAGATCTGGAGTACTCTGATTAGAAAACACAAGAGCCCAACCAAACTATTAGAGATCGACATACCGCCTTTACAAAAGATATTCAACTTGTTGTCTTCGGTTGGCCGCCGTCGCGACTGATCGTCTCTCCTGATGATGGATCGCGTACCGATTCGAAACATGTAGGTCGTTATTCGATTTCTACGACGTGAGTAAACCCCTTTAAGTATTTTAATATTCAACTTGGTGGGCCGCTTCATTTGATGTCAAAAATCCAAGGTCTGAAGTATTTTGACGACGCGTTTGGCTCGGTTTGTAAACACCTACTGAGCCGGCGGTCCCGGGTTCGAGTCCCGGCCAGGGCAAATATTTGTGTGATAGCTCGAATATTTGTGCTTGGGTCATGGTTGTTCTATGTATTGAAGTATATATTTATCTATATAAGTATGTATATCGTCGTCTAGTACCCATAACACAAGCCTTCTAGAGCTTAATTTGGGACTAGATCGATTTGTGTGAGGTTGTCCGATATTTATTTATTTATTATTTATTTGATGAAGAACCCTCAGCTGGTCTCAGCTGTATTAGAGATATGGTAATGCCCCCTTCTACTATTGGTACATAAAAAAATCGACTGTCATTGCAAAAATCCAGCGTAGTGGGATACATCTAATTTAATCTAGCCTATAGCGTCCCACAGCTGGGCGGGTTACGTATTAAAATTCCGAAAGTTCATCAGACCTACAGTTGAAATACCGATGGTCAAAATACCGAAAATCAAAATACCGAAAGTTCAAAAAGCCGATATTCGATAAACCGAAGCTCAAATTACCTATTATCAGAAAATCGAAAGTTCAAAAATCTCGAAATTTCATAATCCCGAAATTTTATAATCCCGAAAGTCAATAAGCACTTTAAAAGTGTCAGGACACTAAACTAATCTGACTTTTCCGTGGAACCGATCTGCTCCGGTGCTGCGGGATGTTCAGCCCCTAATAAAGAGTACTAAAGTGGGAAATTAAGTATGACACTAAATATTCGATATTATGATAAAATATTCTGTCATGGACTGCCAACCGAACCGAACTTGTCTGGAACCGAAGCTGTCAACGCTCGCCTCCGCAGCTTCGGCTTTTTAGTCACCTTCGGCGACCAGCCTCAGCCGCTGCGACTCGCTTGATGCCCGCACTTTCTTACGCTAGGGCCACAGTATAATAAAGAGTAGGTACTAACGTACTAGGAGGGGCTGCACATCCCGCAGCGCCGGAGCAGATCGGTTCCACAGAAGAGTTCACTTATAAATAGTAAGTATAGTAAGTAGTAGGCAAGTAGGTTACGTAATTAAGGTTAATATTCTTTGTATAAAATAAACATTTGAATCTGTAAGACTACAGACATACGAGATAATTCTCGAGAGTTTAAATAATATTCCGGATTACAACCTTCAGGCAGGATCATAGTCTTCGGGATTATAATCTTCGGGATTACAGTCTTCGGGATTACATTCTTCGGGATTACAGTCTTCGGGATTATAATATTCGGTATTTCATCCTTTCGATCACACGTTCTTTCGGGATTTTAAACTTTCGGTCAAATAAACATTTGACATTTTAATTTTCGGCCTTCCGTCCATAGGTCTTATGATATTCGGTATTTTGAACTTCGGCTTTGTAATACGTACCCGCTGGGCGAATGCCTCCCCTTCTGCTTTTAATACGCATATAAATCAAATTAGACTGGCTTTTATACTTATACTTACAAGTTTACAAGAAGAAATAGTAAAACGATTAACTTTATTCTACTCGAACATTACACAAATTAAATAAACAAATTACACCAAAATATTAATTTCGCTCAAAATTTGGTCAAAATATAATGCATTGGACTAAGAGTGGCGGTGATACCCGCACACGTCGCTGGATGGCGCTGACTGTATTTTAAAACGCGCCGTCGTTTGTTTTTCCGATAATCTTATATGGCGAAGTGGCAACCGGCCGCATTACAGTCGTTTACGACATTCTTCTACTGCGCTTGGAAACGTTTGCTAGGGATTAGGAGGGATTATTTGCATTTCGTTGATTTCGCTTATTATTTCGTGAGGTTTGCTAAAGTGAATTAGCAGGTTGTTATAAAACAATATGCCCACGTTTCTACAAAAAGAAGTGAAATCCCACCAAAAACATTCTGTAAAAAACTAGCCAAGTCTCGATGGAGCTGCTTGTTTATCTCTAAAAAGTAATGAAATCTAGACAAAGTCGTACCAAGTCCAAGGTTCCTTACTGCGATTTCTTTATTATTATAGTTAATGTTGTGTGACTTGGCCGTTGAAGGGTACACAAGGGTACAAAACCAGGTGCTCCATGACACCATTGCACCAATCTGTCGCCAGAACCGCTACAAGTCAATTTTGTTTACACGTAATGTTATATCTGTTGTAACTACCTATGTTTGTTAAGCGAGATAATAACCCATACTGGTGTACCCTTCAACGGCCTAGTCACACAGCATTAACTATAATAATAAAGAAATCGCAGTAAGGAACCTTGGACTTGGTACGACTTTGTCTAGATTTCATTACTTTTTAGAGATAAACAAGCAGCTCCATCGAGACTTGGCTAGTTTTTTACAGAATGTTTTTGGTGGGATTAGACTTATTTATATTGCTTATTTTGTGATTTTCCTAGTCGAATAAACAGTATCCTATAGGTAGGTATCCACTATTCATCCTAATCATCATCATCATATAGCCCTGGGTGGGCCTTGACCGGGATAGAACCGGAACGGGAATAGACCGGGAATCGAACCCGGTACCTCTAGATTGCCAGCCCAGCGTGTTAACCACTTCGCTACCCTTACGCCAAGTAATCCTCGAATTTTTCCTTATGCTTTGTGTGTCGATCTTTGCATTGTTTATTTGAAAGGCTTTGCACCTTAGCGACCTCTATGTGAATACGTTAATATTCACATCTTGCCGCACTACTTTACAGCAGTGAAACGAGTAAGCGAGAGAGGGTGCTGTTCTTTATAAATTTATGAAACATGTAATGTCTCATTTTTTATTGTGGGTACACACCACAATTTTTATATTAAACCATTGATACAAAGATCAAAGCTCAAAGAAAAATTGGAATGCGTTACCTGGTGGATGATACCGGGAATTGAACCCAGTACCTCTGGATTGGCGGTCCAGCGCGTTAATCACTTCGCTACCCTTACTATATATTACCTAATACTAAGGCTATAGACTTTCTTAAGCCGGTCAAAATGTCTTAAGGCTAGGTAAAGCCACCTTATTATTTATTTTATAAAGCTTTTATTTAACTTGCATGGTATGTTTAAAGTATGTTTGTTCGGGTGAAATCTTGCAACTCAATTTTGAAGCAGATATCGTCAACCGATTGAGCTGAAATTTTGCATACTTACTTAACTTTGATGACAATACAATAATATGGTACCATGGGGCTGATCTGATGATGGAGCCGGACGGTGGCCATAGGAACTCTATAATAGTAAAAGCAATCCTACCGAGCTTGTGCTCTTTAGAATCGTCTCAGTGAGCATTTGATGGATATTCAAAGAAAAGTACAGTCGGCTATAAAAGCTTGCCACTAAAATGTCATTTTTGACAGAAAATTATTAGATAATTATTTTTCTCATTAGTAAGCATTTTGTGATGACATCACGATCGACTTGACTTGCTCTGCAAAACCGCAAGGACAAGTAAAAGTGAAAAAATTCAATATGAATAATTTTTCACAGGTGTCTTATTGTCAAAATCTATTTGTTTATTACTGTTTAAGAGCCCTATTCCCGAAAATGGTTTCGGAATCAACATAGGCCGTTAAAATTGGTATAACCCAGTTCCAAAGGTTTTAGTCCACTGTACCGGCCTCAAGACACACATCCAAGTCTATATTTGTTCACAAGGACCTCGAAACAGCGACCCATGTCTTTTTAAGGAAAGATCATCTTCGGGGAGCTTTAGAACCACCATATACGGGTCCCTTAAAGGTCCTAAAGCGAAATGACAAAACTGTTACTATTGACTCTCAACGAGGACCAGTAACAGTTTCCATTGACCGGGTGAAGCCTGCATATGTGTTGACTGACGACAACTCACCTCAAATCCAAGTCGACGTCTCTCCATCTCAGGTCGTCAGAACAACACGTTCGGGCAGACACGTAAAATTTCCTGATTTTTATGTCGCAGGGCCATAAATCTCCACGGGGGGTGATGTGGGAACGCTGAACCTTCCACATTGAAGATCAGAAAATCCAGCGGGCCGCGGGCCCGTAGCGCGAGCAGCGGGCCGCGCCGTTTAGCAGCCCTGGAGATGCAGCGCGCACAATGGCCGATGACGTCACGCGCCCGATAACGCTGCACCGGGCGGGAGCTCACTGCGCAGGCGACGCTCGAACACACTGCATCTAGCCTTCGAAGCAACACCACGTCGCCTTGTCTCGCGATCCGATAACTTCCGCGTACGCGCTAGCTTGGTATACTTTGACAATATACGTTTTATATGGGATCTGCGTATTCTTTATTCAAGAACGAAGACTAGGAGCCTCATAGGGTCATCATCATATCAGCCGGTAGACGTGCACTGCCGGACAAACGCGTGCCCTAAAGTTATCCACAACGATGGGTCTTGCGCCGCCCTAATCCAATTTCTGCCCGCAATCTTAACCCAACGATCGACCTTAACGGGTCGTCGGTCCACCTATTACCTAGAAAATATTACCTTTAAATCTATTTTAAGTCAGTAAACACAAAGATAATCTGCAACGTATTGGAAAGGTCGACGCTCTGTGGTTTCTAGACAAAGAATCCCCTCGGGGAAACAATTTTTCTTTACGGCTTGGTTTGACATTCCAATTGAATGTCTTCGATTCGAGTGAAATGTGTAAAGTGTATTTATTTAGTCTATAGTGCACAAATGAAAAATAAATCGTATAAATGGCGGACTTAATGCCAGGCATTCTCTACCAGGCAATCTTTGGGTAGGGTAGAAAAGTTGTGGGCGGTGCAGTGCAATGAACTCAAACCGATTTTAATAGATGAGGAGCTCTCCATTTTAATAGGTAGGTAAAAACACATGTACATAGTTAAAGGCTTAATAAAAACAAAATTACGATCGCGTCTTTTGTGTTACGAAAGTTACTCATACAAAAGATATGGGTAACTATCGTTACACAAAGGAATCAATTAAGTTTTGTTTTAATTAAAGGCCTTAACTATGTATATGTTTTTTGAAAATGACTATAATAGCTGACGCAAATATTTGAAGTGTTTGTGCAGGGCTTGCTTGATCTTGAGGAAAAGGCGATTGCAGATATAGGCCATTTGGATGGTAAACTAATCGGACATGAAACTTTTTTTTTATTTATTTTTTTGGTCATATTATGGTGATCTGTACGCCTCCTTTGGTAATGAAAATGTGCCCCGTGGAGCCCCGTCAAATCCACCCGACAGCTCCTGTTATATAATTGTAAAAAGTTTGAGAACCGCTACTGTAGAGAAAAGCTCAAGAACTCTATATGAAAGTTTGAGAGTCACTGCTCTATAGGAAAGTTTGAGAGCCGTGAAGCAACATATATTCTGCATCGTACACTTTCCTGTACTTGTGAAGTGCTCAGTACTACCAGTAATCCAGCCGAGGGTTAAGGCGGCGACGTGGCGATGACGAGCAAAACAAATGAGTAATGTAATTTTTATAATTATTAAAGATGTCTCACGATAGTTTTAATAATATTATAGTTATGTCATTTTTGTAATGTTATGAAATAGCACGAGTAATTTTGCTCCTCTTCCCCATTCCATAGAGTAATATTATCTATTTATATTTTCTGTTCTCGTTAAAGGAATGTTACAATATAAGTAGGTATATATAAAATAATGACAATAAAGTCCCATATTGAACTGAATTTTGTAAATTTTTTCATTAACAACATTTTTGTTGACCAATCTGTATTATATTTTTACTAGTTTTTGCCCGCGACTTCGTTTGCATTTATTTATTTATTTTTAGCCTTATACATTCAGATTTTGTTATAATTTAGTTTGCTTGTAATATTTGTCTTTTGCTCTTTTGCTGCAAATCTGGTTGCCCCTCGGCAAAGGCCTCCTCCAGCCTCTTCCATTCGTGCCTGTCGCGTGCGACTCTGTGCCATGTTTTTCCTGCCACCTGACATATATCATCCTCCCATCTCTTCTGTGGTCTCCCTCTCTTTCTCTGTCCTTCCCTTGGGTACCACTCTGTAACCAGCTTGCACCATTTTTCCTTCCCTCTTATGACATGACCTGCCCCTGACTTCGTCTGCATAGAATAACTAATTAATTTGGCCGCCATTACTCACAGAGCCATCTATGTTGTAAATACCTACATACACTGGCACAGGTTTACTGACTGATTCATCGGTTTATAGTGCATCTTTCACTCCCCATTAACCCCCTTTAAAAAATAATTTCCGGGATGAAAAATCTTATGTCCTTCCCCGGGACTCAAAACCAAATTTCAGCTAAATCGTTCAGCAATTAAAGCGTGATGAGGTAACAGACAGACAGACACACTTTCGCATTTATAATATTAGTATAGATTGTATCAGACTCGTGAGACCTCATACCAAACTTGAATAAAAATCATAATATTATCCTTACTTAGGTATATATGTACCTAGAAGGTTTTTGTCATATAGAATGAACATCCTATTACTATAACCTGTATATATCCTCATACAACATATCTATCATATAACGCAATCCTCCAATTTCCAGAAAACATTTCTATCCCGAAACCTTGATAATTTCATCCCACAGGAAACAGCGTAAACGTATATCACACGACATCTCCATTGCGCTCTATAAAGCTCGGTTAATGCGACAGTGGAGATAGATTGGCCCACCGCCAGGAATCTTTTGTATATACGGGATTATGTCCGATATTTTTCAATATTTGGAACATTAAATGGACCAAGTAATGGTTGAACATTGAATTGAGTTGTTAAAGCGACGCAGTGCGGTGACATTGGTCTTGTTGTAATGGGTTAGAAGGTAGTTAGGAGGCGAAAAACGGGATTCACAAGGTCGCCTCTTTATTACCAGAGATCGAACGGATTGGCGTTTTAGACACGGTGTTCTGTATTTAATCGACAACCGTCTATATCCCGACACCTTGGAATTGTCCTGAAAATAGACTCCTTTTTTGGCTTATTTAAGTCATATCGTTCTTGGGAGGTAATCGGAATAAACAGCGTGTATATTTTATATAACCGCAAACTTTACGGGGTCTTAGTATAGGCACTTTTTAATAGGTATATTGATCCGTAAATTATTAAACAAATTGAATTTGTTTTATCCATATAAAATAATTCAGTACGCAATGTATTTGTTTGTTGTTGTTTGTTGACACTTAACATCGTGATGTCACAACTGTCACTACCTAGTAATAACTACGCCATACATTGCTGCTCAGAAAATTTTCAAAAATAATTTTATTACGCTATGGGAGAGGGTGCGTCCCATGAGATATAACTACATAATATATAATTTCATATTAATAACGTTCACAAGATATAATAAACTTTTGCTATAACATCAAAATCAATATTTTTATTAGGAATAACGGTCAATTAGCATAATACTCATGTTGTAGAATTATTTTTTATATAACACTCAAATACTCTAAATTCAGTTGATATAACATACATAACGTATATCGATCATAGAATATACTTTCTTTTCGTATAATGATTAGAAAATATAATAGCGCATGATATACTAAATTAAATAGGTTATATTATAACTGCTACCCCTATGCCCCTAAAATGGAACATGGGTCAAAAACCGAAAACTGTAGGTTAGGTTAGGTTTGTTTTATGACGATGGATAGCGGAGCGAGCGAAGCGAGCGGAGCGTCAAAATGCTTGGTTGCATGGAGGTATATTAAAATTTAACAGCGAACTATTTATTGCATAAGTATGTACACAATTGATAATGGCAGATGAAATTCTGGCAAACACGAGTATACCGTTTGGAAGAACTGTGACAAAATGGAATATGGGTCAAAAACCGAAAACTGTAGGTTAGGTTAGGTTTGTTTTATGACCATGGATAGTCCGACCGTGACCGTCAAAATTCTTGCTTGCATGGAGGTACATATATTAAAATTTTATAGCGAACTATTGCATAAGTATGTACACAATTGATGTGCAGGCGGTTATTCTATGCGAGCATTATGCATTTTGGTGTTAGATGTATTGAGTATTAGACATTATAAATCTGAGATATTATGAACGTTATACGTTATGATCGTTATATACAATGATATTATACTTAAATAACGTTATACTTAACACAAATAGATATTTTGATGTTATATCTAACGTTCGTTATACACCTTGAACGGTATACAAAACAAGCTTATACAATATGAGCGTATATAATATGAATATTATAGTATAAGTTCTTATATCTTATATTACTTACCCATGGGAGATAAAGCTAAATTAATAATTGTTATAAATATCAGATTATAGCACTAAAATCTCCGTCTGGCTTGAATATGCAGTTACCTATCAAATATACACGCTGTATATTTTTTTAATAAATCGTACCTTGTTTTACTCTAAGGGTGCCCCCTAGTAGAGTTGCTAAGCCGCGAAATTGTGCGCATCGGGTTACAAGCATGAAATTTCTACCACACATAGAGCGTTCCGCGGTGATTATTTTCAGATGTGGAGGGAAGTCAGATTCGTTCCCTGCGTGGCGGGAGAGCGGGGTCAAGAGGACCAAGTACTGCTCCTTTTCTTTTTTTGATTACTGATCAGTTAAGACCATTAGGGCTTGTATGGCATCATTTTCGTGTAAAACAGATATCAGCTATTCATTTTTTATGTTATTTAAGAATAGTTTTATATAAAAATTTGGGTTTATTGCCGAAAAGGTAAAAATCACTACAAGTTTTTTTTATTCAGAACGATAAATTAGTTATATATCCTGAATATTTACAATTAAAAAAAATATCACTAAATAGCAAATTTAATCTTGTTTTTAAAAATGTATACATATTGGTCACATCTAGTACAAAAAGTACCTTGAAAAAAATGTTGATGTCTAGCTTAGCCTACGTACTCTAGTACATTTTGCTAAGTCGCGAAATTGTGTACATCAGGATACAACAACGAAATTTATACCACAGATAGAGTATTCTGCGGTGATTACTTTAAGATGTGGAGGGAAGTCAGATTCGTCCCCTGTGCGGCGAAAAAGCGGGGTGAAAAGGACAAAGGAGTCCTCTTTTTCTTTTTTTATTACTGATCAGTTAACGCTTCTAGGGCTTGTGTGGTATCGTTTTCGTGTAAAACAGATATCAACAATTCATTTTTTATGTTATTTATTCATAGTACCATATAAATATATGGGTGTATTTCCGAAATGGTAAAAATCACAACAAGTTTTTTATATTCAGGGAGATAAATTAGTTATATTTCCTGAATATTTACAACTAACAAAAATATTGCGGAACAGCAAATTTAATCTAGTTTTTTTAACTATATAAATGTTGGGCACTCTTCATACAAACAGTAACTTAAATAAATTGTTGATGTTGAGATTAGCCCGTGTGCTCGAGATACATTAGCAAAAAAATATTTTTTTTAATTACATCAATTTGTTTTTCTAGGACGTATATGGTACATATTATATGTAAAAGCATGTTAATAATCATTATTTAATGTATTTAATGAAGCGAAATAGGATGCATTCGGAGATTTGCGTTGGTTACGCCGACTTAAACATATATTTTAAACTACTGTTTGTATGAGAAGTTCCCAACATGCATATATTTTTAGAAACTAGATTAAATAAGCTTTTTAAAATAATAATAATAATTTGAAAATGTTAACGAAATTTAAATAATTGACCTCACTGAATAAAAAAACTTGTTGTGATTTTTACCTTTTCGGCCATACACCCATATTTTTATATAGAACTATACAAAAATAACATAAAAAATGATTTTCTGATATCCGTTTTACATGGAAACGATACCAAACAAGTCCTAGTAGACTTGACTGACCAGCAATAAAGAAAGAAAAGAGGTATACTTTGTCCTATTCACTCCGCTCTCCCGCCTCACAGGGGACGAATCTGACTTCCCTCCACATCTGAAAATAATCACCGTGGAACACTCTATCTGTGGTAGAAATTTCATGCTTGTAACCCGATGCGCACAATTATGTTAGAAAACAGCGGACTAACAACTCTACTACCCTTCCTATATGTTATGCTACTGTACCACAAACATTCACCTGTATTGTAACAAAAACAAATTAAACTTAATTTGTTTTATATTAACATTTTAATTAGTTGTTATTTAATTTTAAATAAGTTATTTAATGTTAATACTCGCGGTGAGCGAGCACCCTGATGACCGTCTAGGCTACATAAAAGATTTTTTTTTCGTTCTTTTTTTGTTACATATGTCTTAATAGTGGTGCTTACTAGCGTGTTTTAGAAATTTATGGTGGCAAGGACTTAAAAAAAAAAACAAACTACTAACAAGTTTAATCGCTTATGATAAAAAGAAAATGATGGAATCCAGAGCACCGAATTTCTTTAGGGGATTGTCCATTAAATACAGGACACCGTGTATAATGAAGCTCATCCTGTCTGATCTTTGATCCTTTGTTTATTACTTACGAGTACGACCAAACGAATTGGCTACCAAAGGAATATTACTACTACACTACTAGTATAGTCTTTTTGAAGTTCTGGTCAGTCATTCGCATTTTTTTTAAACTACAAGTAAAAGATTCGCATATCTGGTAGCAAACACATCACAGAGTGGCGCTAAGCCGAGTACAGAGTTGAGTTGTAAGTGTCTTGATGTACCAATTTAACATACAAGCTTTAAAGTGAAAACACCCTTATAGAAAGTGCATACACTGCACCGATTCTCTAACATATTACACCACCTTTAAAGATACGCAGATAGTATCATACCTGATTCCACCTCTAGTAGTGTCAGCGTTCAGGGCCCTCCCCTCATGAAGCCAGGTTAGGACCGTCGGGGTCTCCACATGCCTGGCTCGGCAGACCAGCGCCAGAGTCGATTCGGCCTCATAATACTTCTCCAGCAACGGGGCACCAGCCTCGTCCACCACCCAGACTTGTGGAGCTGGAGAAAAAAATGTATTTTTGATTCAGATTCAAATATGTATCAGGGGCACAAACCCAGATCAAAACCCACTTATACCGTTTGAAGTTAAACCACATGGTGTTAAACACGATGATGATGTTGTTTCGAGAAAAGCAATCATTTTATTTTATTTATTTATTTATTTAAACTTCATTGCACAAAACAAAAGTCAGTACAAATGGCGAACTTAATGCCTAATGGCATTCTCTACCAGTCAACCATAGGGCCAAACAGAGATGCTTCAAGTGGGTGCAGAGTAGAAAATTAATCGTTCGGAAAGCATCTAAGATACAAGTGAATAAATGTATATTATATAATAAAATAACTTTACCATAAATACAATGATACATATATTAACATACTATAAGATGTATAGTATATATAATATAATAATAAATACGATGAAATGTCTACTGCATAGGATGATGGACACTATTCGAGCTCTTGTTCGAGCAGGTGCTTACGTAGCAACCGCTTGAAAACTACTTTGCCTGGGGCTTGTCTAATGGAGAGGGGGAGTTTATTCCAAAGACGACTTGCCTGAACGGCGAAAGAATTGGACATGAAACCAGAATGGTGCTAAGAAATTGAGAGTTTGAGAGTTCGGGAGGAACGAAGAATTTTAAAAGCAACTATTATCTCTTTTTTACACAGCAAAACACCATGAGTCTTAGACATATTAAAATACATACGAAAACGGTTTACTCACGTCCTAGATGTCTAATATTGCTCGACATGTTTCGAATCGGTTCGCGATTCATCATCACCGTGTGCAAACCCGTTTCGTATCGATTTTAACTATACAATACAATACAACAATACTTTATTGCACAGCGTTGCCAGATGGTTACATTTGTTACATTTTTCGTAACTTTTGACCCTCTCTCGTAACATGTAAGTAACTTTTGATTTCTGGGGAATTTTCGTAACTTTTCAATAGGTTTTGTTAAAAATACTAAAATGGGAACATTCATTTAGATTCTGAATCCAAATAACATGTACTATCGGGCAAAAATATAACATGTGTACCATTGAAAAAAAACTTAATGAAAATTTTGATAATGTTTCAATTTTTTCTCAAATAAGTACCATTAATGTAATAATCCAGTATATATTCGGAATCAGCTTACGAAGCCCTTTCATTAGATACGCCATAATGTCAATTTGTAAATCCGTAAATTTGTATTTATATAGCAAAAAGAAGCAAACAAATTTTTGTAGAGTTTGGAAAGTAAACAACGGATGGATGAGTAAGTTCGAGGGCAAAGATGAGGCCCTAGGTAATACTAGTCCAACTATTGCACTTTCGGCCAAGACACTATAATATTTAATAGTATGTATATGATGCTTTTAACAACTAATAAAATAAATATTTACACAATATCGCAAGATTAACATTGTTTCTCCCGTCAGTTTTAATTTTTTAAATATTTTTTTTAAATCATCATCAAGTTTGTCTACCGAGTCGTGTCCCTTGAAAGACGCGATAAATTCAAAAAACCTAACAAATATCAATATCAACAGTCAACACAAATATAATTCAATTCCCTCATTAAGTTTTTAAAATAAAATTTGTAATTTATCTAACGCATATATTCGGTGCACTATCAGTGCAGATACCAGTAAGAATTTTGAATTGGCGCAAAGAAAAAGATCAAAGCTTAAAGAAAAATTGAAAAAGGAGCTACCTGGTTGCTTTTATCAAGCTACACGAGTCGCTTAACAGACTGTACCTATTAGCGATTACCTAAACAATAAACATATTAAAACTGAGGCGTTTTCCTTGATTTTTATAATTTCTGATTTTTAATGAACCGGAATAAACTGACGCAATTTTTTACGAGCGCAATTTAATTAAGTTTAATTTGGTTTCAACATATCACTTTTTATCCATAAAAGTCAATCTAATATCAGCAATTACGTGTTTTCTCATTCATTGTTTTAAATTATAATTTCTAAATAACGAAAATATAAATTACGACATCTGTCAAATCACTTAGGCTAATTAAAAATTCAGAAACTGGATGAGGGCGGTGCAAGATCGATGGGGAGGCCTTTGTCCAGCAGTGGACGTATATCGGCTGATATGATGATGATGAATTGATGAATTAAAAATTCAACTTTAGATATAAAACTGTTGGCGGATATTATGCGTTTTGTAAAAAAATACACCTAAAATTATGCATTCTCATTGGTCAATTTACTTTGACATTTGTTGGTCAATTTACTTTGACATTTGTTGGTCCAATTGTCGTTTATAACTCGTCAACAAGATTATTGTATATATGGACAGTTTTCAACACTATACACAACTTCACGTCACACCGCGTACCGGAACGCGTAGCATGGAAAGCATTGGATGAGGGCGGCGCACGACCGATCGTTGTGTTGAAATTTGGGGATGCTTTTGTCCAGCAGTGGACGTATATTGGCTGATATGATGATGATGACATTGATGACACATTTTTGGGTAGTGACGATTATATTTTTTGATATTACAAACTTATTTACAGTAAATATTATATACTTTCATAGTTTGTACCTTTGGAACCCTCGGTACGCAAATCCGACTCGCGCTTGATCGGTTTTTTAGGGTTCCGTACCCAAAGGGTAAAAACGGGACCCTATTACTGAGACTTCGCTGTCCGTCCGTCCGTCCGTCCGTCTGTCACCAGGCTGTATCTCAAGAACGGTGATAGCTAGACAGTTGAAATTTTCACAGATGATGTATTTCTATTGCCGCTATAACAACAAATACTAAAAATAACAAAATAAATATTTAAGGGGGGCTCCCATACAACAAAGGGGATTGGTTGCGTTAACTTTGCACCTAATTTGTATGGAGCGCTATACATACCAGATGCAAACTTAACTTAACCACTTAAGGATGGAAATTGTTTGTACGGAACCCTCGGTGCGCGAGTCCGACTCGCACTTGACCGTTTTTTTTATTAATATTAAAATGTAACTTTCGCAGCAAAAATGTAACTTATTGAGGAATGAAACGTAACTTATGCCACAATGGCTCTGGCAACACTGATTGCACACCAAAAGGAAAAATGTTACATGAGAAATCTTAAATTAAACAATGGTAGACAATAGGCGGTCTTATCGCTAAAGAGCGATCTCTTCCAGACAACCTATAACCAACTAACCTAACTATTAAATGGACATTAAAAATAAATAGTCAACCTCCCGATGTCGCATCGAGCACGATGTTATGTTCATTTACTTCGATCGTGGCTTTTGAAAAAATTTAGGAGGTCACATCATATGGTAAAAAAATATGTCGTAGAAAAGAAAAATAAAAAATTGGTATCTTAGAATTCATAGGAAATTGAGAAATTGCGACTAAGAACTGGATTGTACGTTGCAAGGTTTATCATAGTCTCATTTATTTGCCATGTTTGTCTTAGCTTCATTAAAACTTGTTTTCCGCTTTTTCCAGAACCATTTGTCTAGAACCTTTTAAACCAGGACAGTTCTTCAAGTTTAAGTGTTCCATTTACAGACAATTAGTCGGAGGAAATTCACTAAACCGTGGTGACACAAAAAGTAGTATCTTAGTTCTACGCATTTGTGAGTTACGTCCTTTTCACAGTGCCTCTTTATAGTCGTTTGGGACGAGGCCGCTATCCAGTCGGCTGAACAGGGTTACCGAATTACTGGGATTAAATTTTGTTCCATAATTAATTTATTTACAGTATGACAAATTGCTGTGTTTAATTGTATTGACTGTTTCATTCAGATGTTTTGGATTTAATTAGTCCATTGTGTTCTAGGTTCGTTGTACACTTTTAATACTATTTTCCGGATCTATATAAGTATTTTATACGTTTAGGATAGGAACCAGAGACAACATAGATGGTAAGGCGCGTAGAATTCTGTGACCTCAGTGAAAAGGAATATAAATTAAAAAATTACCAGAAAAAATGGTCATCTCTATTGTGGCACGTAAGCTCCTTAACTCCTAGATTAAATCTGACTTTTTCATTAGGGCCACAAAATATGAACCTAAGGTTGTGTGTATTAATTATAGTGCAAAATTGAAGGCAGGAATTTACCCAACCGGGGATACATTTTGGTTGAGATGACGATGATCAATAAAACGTGTCCCACAGTGTGTCCCTGTGTGCCACAGTGGCACTAAGATAGTCAAGGTAGAATACTTTGACTATTTTAGACATACCGTGATAAATAAATATGTAAATAATAAAGGACAATCTCACACAAATCAATCTAGTCCCACAGTATCTAACTAGTAGGCATTATCAAACAAAGATCATCGAGGTATCTTCCATTGGTTTAGCACTAAGTTTTTTGGTAACCTATCGAAGTTCCGAAACACACTTATCCGATTTTCATTATAATCCATATACTTTGTTTACCATACTTTTGAAATGTCGCCAGTTTGTTTTCCCACATTAACGTTTTCCCGAAACTCGATAACCAGAAGAACGATTGCCAACTTTATTATTTGACAACTGCTTTGTTAAGCAACTTTTCATAATTCCGATGCTACGTAAAATCGAAATCTCATTTTCCCTAATATCATTTTACCGTCACAATTAAAAACCCATTAATCTAGTTCTAAGGCAGGTCCGACTTGGCTTAGGTTAGGTACGACGACGAGCGAAGCGAGGAGGAGTGTAAGGTTGAACTGCGACCGTATCAGGCGAGCCAGCCGCGGAGGTCTATATCGATTTTAAATATTAGATATTTGATAACGGTACGTAACCCGATTAACCTAGTTCTAAGGCAGGTGCGACTTGGCTTAGGTTAGGTACGACGACGAGCGAAGCGAGTAGGAGTGTTAGGTTGAACTGCGACCCAAACCTAAAATGAGATTTGATTTGCTCAGACGATTTCGATTTTTTGATACAGCGGGATAATATTATTTCGGACTTAATACTTTTTGGCATAAAAAGTAGTTGACAAATGATACTTCAGAATTTTAATAAGTGTCAATTTCAATCATATGCGATATAAAATTGCAACGAAATGAGAATTGGGAAAATAATAATATGGGAAATGTGATTTCGGGCAAACAAAATTTCGGGCAACTAAAAAAAATGCGAAACGTTTTCGGGATTTTATTATTCGGAATTACAATTTTCGAGTTTATGATAGGTAACCTTTTTATTCATTTTAAATTCCGTCAGTGAAACTTTTACACGAATTTTATGATTCTCGGCTTTGGCAAGTGCATAAATATTTAATATGCTGTCATTCATTTATAGCCTGAGAACGGATACTTAATGTATTCTATTTAAATTTTTACATTATTATTCGTTTCGTGAAATGTATCATCTTCTTCTTCTAAGTCGTACACTCTTGTCAGAGTGGTCGTAGTTATGGATTGTCCGGGTTACCCTCATCTGGCAGAATAATATTGGTCAGAAATACACTTCGCATAACACGTTTCGCAGAAACACTTTCGGTCGAATGGTAAGATGGCATAAAGGTATAGTTGGCATTATTACTACCTCGCATACGACACATTTTGCAGCACATTGTTTTGTAGAATATCTCTTTGGCCGACTTTGGTTTAGCATAATTTTATGTACCATAATAATCCTATAGCATACGATTACAATAACATAATTATTTTCTACTAGCAGAAAAGTGCGTTAAGTAAACTGTACGTAGTAGAATGTAAGTACCGTTAGGTACGACGACGAGCGGTTCGAGGAGCAGTGTCAGGTATCTTGCCGCCGCGGGGCAACTGCCACTAAATTTTTAATCACAACAATTGTAATGCATAAATTTGATCCTGATTCCACCTTAGGGCAGGTCCGACTTGGATTAGGTTAGGTACGACGACGAGCGAAGCGAGGAGGAGTGTTAGGTTGAACTGAGACCCTAACAAGCGAGCGAGCCGCGCGGCATCGGCCGGCTACCATACCACTCCATGGACAAAATGTGTAATCACAACAATTTGTAATGCATAAATTAGGTAGGTAATGATTGCACCTTAGGGCAGGTCCGACTTGGATTAGGTTAGGTACGACGACGAGCGAAGCGAGGAGGAGTGTTAGGTTGAACTAAGACCCTAACGAGCGAGCGAAGCGAGCGAGCCGCGCGGCATCGGCCGGCTACCATACCACTCCATGGACAAAATGTGTAATCACAACAATTTTATAATGCATTAATTAGGTACTGATTGCACCTTAGGGCAGGTCCGACTTGGATTAGGTTAGGTATTCAGCATATGTCCCGTACAACAAGATAAGACAATGAAATCTATCTTGGAATCAAATGGTATTCGGCTTGACAACTTTAATTCGCCTAAAATATTATGCAAAAAAAATATCTGCGAAAGTACTATTCGTTTAGAAGACTGTTATGCTCATCAACATTATGCCAATATAAGATTCGGTATTATAAAAATCTGCGAAATGATTTATGCCAAAGCATACTCTGCGTAAGATTTTTCTGCCAAACGTTACTTCTGCCAAGTATCGTTATGCAAAACAAATATATGTCAAAAAAGTTTCTACAAGATAATAGTGAACCGGATTGTCCTCTTCTACATTAATGACGGCTTTTGCGATTTTTCTCCATCTCTCTCTGTTTGTGGCACTCCGTGCACACTCCGTAAGGGAACGTTTCGTCGTGGACTTTATGAGATCCGTCCACGTAGTAGGAGATCGGCCGCGAGAACATTGACCTTCCACTCTCCCCTGCACTACCAAACGCTCCATCGACTTTTCGCTGCGGATGATATGTCCATATGTCCAAACATTTTCAAGATTCACACTTGCACAATCGACGAAAGTCTTTGTTTGACTTTAAGCTCTGAAATGTATCATGCACAACCTATATTTATAACATTCGTGGAGAAAATACTACAGGGAAATACGTCCATCATTTTCCACTGTCTGGCGTCTTTTCTTGGCCTTTCCTAACAAATAGCTCGGAATATAAGGTTTCCAGCCTTAAAAATCTTTTGACTGACATATGTCGGCTATTCCATTTATTATTACTCACGTGAACATCTCGGGATTGAAAACGTGATACCGTAAAGCACTATAGAAACAGGAGCGATCGTGTAAAGGTATTCTCATTCGGACATTTAGCTAAAACCGTTTTACGATCTTTTTTGGTATTCAGTGAGTGGGCATCGTAAGATTTTATCGTTGGTAGCGTAATGGCTTAAGTTACTGTCAGGTTTGTAAGTACAAGTGACGTTGTTCACCTAAAAATGTGAATTCAAGTCACGCCTGACTGGAATGTTTCAACCTTGAAGCGAATATTTTCCTCAGAGGTCCACGTCAATCATTGTTAGAGAAATATTTCTTATACAAAAAAAATATAAATGCTTTGTATTAGGTACTGTTATCTGCGACGTCAAAATATTTTCGCTGTTGAAATATTCATTGGCTATTTTCATAATCTGTGAATTGTCATATTTATAACATTAAATGTCAGGCGATATTTCGTTTGATATTAATAAAAAGGTTCATTTTCCTCTCATCATTTAACGTAGTTTCTGTAGAAGCTTTTCCAATGAGTTATATTCAAAAAATAAACGAGAGTGCCGTATATTTTAGCATAATATCTACCTACTTTGTAAAAAGGTCAAAACTTAAGAAAATAATGTTTTGAAACAACTTATTTCCAAGTAATAATACTTTCACTAATGATTATGGAATAACTAATTTATCTTGACAAAAAGATTATGATAAAACGATTTAAGCGGATTATATCGTGTTCAGCCTCCCTGAAGTTTCGGTAACTTTCCAGTTAGCGTTGTCAAAGGTTCAATTTTATTACTCGAGGACTAGTCATATGTACCACGTTTAAAATCAGGGGGGGTATTCGACCAATTTTAGAGATATAATGGAGATCTCTCCTTTTCATCGCCATCCGTCATTTTTGACGTGTGCCTACTTGACAAGTGGCGATATCCCTAGATCATCGCAACTTCGTCAATTCGGACGCGCAAAATTTTCGTTTCCTTTGTATGTGACGGCATAAATAACAGGCGCATACTTTAAACTGACCGCGTAGTACGTGAAATTAGTCCGTTACGTTTCTTTCAAAACAGAAATTCATATGCATGAATAACATTTTTGACAATCATTATCGCCTTCGTATTTCCAAAACTGAGATGAGATATGTCACATGTGTCATTAAAACGCGATGAGCTTCATCATCGCGTTTTAATGACAGTTCAAAGGCGAGATCACGGAGAGATGACTGTTATCTAACGGTGATCTGACGTTTGGCGATCGACACTCGAATTAGGCCCCGGGGCCCAATTCGAGAATGCCGTTGGAGATATCGCCAAACGTCAAATCTCCATTAGATAACAGTTATATCGCCGTTGAACTGTCATTAAAATGTGATGAGAAGGCGATGAGCTTCAGGTGACATATCTCATCTCAGTTTTGACAATACGAAGGCGATAATGATTGTCAAAAATGCTATTCCTACAATATTGATCGTAATTGACATTTAATTTTATGTTATGACAGTCAGTTTGATGTGTCACTGCTATGGAAATTGTTGAGATATTTTGCTTAATTTATAATTGTTGGGAAAAAAAGTCAATAAAGTGCTTGGGGTGTAGTGAAAAAATACAAGAAAAGTTTCACTGAGTGGTGCGAAGTAGTATATATCGCGTACTATATACCAGCGAACAACGGTTGTCACTGTTTGCGATTTTGGAAGCAGAAATAATCTATTTATAATTGAAGAATAACTGCTGCTGAATCCAATATTTGAATCAAAAATGTACGTGGGAGAATTCGCTGCCAAGCGCACATATCATAACACGGTATTCCGATGTAAAGTAGGTATTAAGAAAAATAAACCATCAAAATTCTCGACATGTCTATTTGTTCACATTGGCCTGGCTATAAGTACTCGTAAAGTTTTGCGAAACATCTTATGCACTCAGCCAAAAACGATAGCATTAAGTAAGGTATTTAAATGAAATGGCGCCTTGCTCACCGTAGAAGCTACCTATTTTTGATAGGCATTTCATCTATATCAGAAATAGCTAAATGGGTAAATTTCCAGTAGAAAATTTGCCAATAGAAAAATGCTATACTGAAAAGTATACTATTATTCACAGTATACCATATTCATATTATAAATAAATAAAATAAAATAAATAAAATAATCTCATCATATTATCATATTTTTAAGGATATTCGATGTAACTGGAATTTACAAAGTATTATTCTCAATTCATATCACAGTTTTATCAATTATAATAATCTGTTTGGACTGCAACTTGGTATCTAGATACAGTTTGCAGTTTAAAGTATAACTATCAAAGAGCTGAAATTATCAATCACTGAGCTCCGGGTTACACATGAACATGTTAGGAAAAACAGGCGTTATTCCTGGGGACATTATAATAGGATTAGGCTTTAAAGCTTTAAAGCCTAATTTTCTTGCTAGTCATGTATTTATCAGCTTTCTATTCCTCGAGAACTGAATAGGTAATAGAACTATATATGTAAATATAACCAAATTGTTACTAATGCATTGTCCACAAGAAAGACGCCCTGTGTCCCACTCCCACCCTTGTGCGCTTTTGAGAAGGGAAAAGTAAAAGTAAGCTATTCGTATGACACAAGTTTTATTAAGAAACACATAATACAATATTGCACACTGCTATTTTTATTATTTTTCAGATTAAAAAGGCACATGGCCCATTGCGTTCACTTCATTTGTGAATCAATCCACCACCGCATTTTGTGGGTGCTACCAGGTCTCCCCTTAACCAGCCTCTTGAGCTGTCGATGATTTGCTGTAAATAGTTGCCTAAGCTTGATCTTGATACTAATGAGTTTTTTGGCAATTCTCACTTATCAAAGCTTGAATAGGGCTTAACGTTAGAACGACGGATTTATCGTGCTCGTGCCCTTTCAGATGTATTTCACTCATGATAATTAAACATCATTAAAATGTGTTTCAACTGCGTTTTTGTTATAAAATATGATAGAATTTACATATGTCAATAATGTTTGACGCTTGTTTGACCAGTAATACACTCTTATCTATGGTTTGACGATTAAATTATCCTAGAGTACCGATAACTATGGAGTGTAAAAGGGAGGAGCAGCATCTTCATATATCCAAAAATTCCCGCTGAAAGGTGATAAATTGGTGGCGCCAGCTTTTTAAAGATTCCGTTTATAGTCTCACGCTCTTTTCAAAAATACGATACATATTTACCATGGCGCATATCAAACTAAAACTCTCACATCGATAGATCCTGTAGTTTTATTTCTAAAAATAATCAAAGTTGCTCATATCTGGGTCATGAAATTGATATTTTTTTTATTGCTCAAGAGCTGGTCTACTTACAGAAATTTTGATTAAACCAGATGAACCTGCTTATGATTCCATCTTCCGCACAAAAAGTTCTGCGATTTTAATACTGTTGATACAGGTCCATATGAGCTATCGTGTACTAAAATATCTCTGCCTAATACGGGATGAATATGGAATAGAAAATTAAAACAGAAATGTCTAACAACAATAATATCCCCGAAAGTATTCACGGTAAATGTACGAAAATAATTGTAACGGTAGGGATTCATATCAATCGCAGGTTCACGTAGTTTAATCAAAATGTATATAAGTACGCCTGTTCTTAAGCAATAAAATGAAATGTAAATTTCATGACACGGATATGAGCAAACTTAGATGATTTAATAAATAAAACTACAGGACCAATCGATGTGGGAGTTTTAATCTGATATTCGTATTGGTAATGTGTATCATATTTTTTGAAAAAAAAAAGCGGCGTGAGACAAAACGAGGTTTTTAAAAGACTGTGTGGCGTTACTGTGGCGTAAAGTCGTTTCGTTAGTTAGCAACGAACGGTTCGTTTATAATTTTTTTATACAATTTAATTATGTTTTTTCTGTGTAATACACTTAAAGAAACTAAGTAGGAATTACTCTGGTCATCTAAAATTCACTTTTTTTCACTCTGTCTAAAACTTACAATATTTTCATGCTGACTCTAGCGCTTAGGCCGGCATTGGAACTGTTATTTACTGCTAACCGCTGGGCACTTTTTCAAATATTTTCCTATGAGAGATTCCGCTCCATCCTTTTACACTCCATAGCTTATTCATAATTATTTACGACAACATAATTATTTTATACATATGTACACATTCCTCAACCATTTAAGCGCATAATTCACTTATGTACCTACTTATGACCTCAAATATTATTCGTCTGAATGAACCATTTTACTATGAAGGGTATAAGGGAGGAGCGCAATGTTCATATATCCAAGTGTGTTTTAAAAGGCCGCCAACTACTCACCGAGACAGTTTGTTTATTGCTGAATTCCTATGGCCATCTTTCGGCTTATCATCAGATCAGCTCCATGGTGCCATATTATAGCATTGATAATCGAAGTTAAGTTGGTAAAGCTTTCAACTCAATGATAATAAAATTAAGTTTGCAAGATTTGATTCCAAACAGACAGACAAACTGAAAACGGGATAAGTGGTTCCAATCAAGGGGGTTCCGCCCCAAAAGTATCTTAAATAGTCATCGTCTCAAAAAAACAAAATAAATCATAAATCATTTATTTTTCATAAGTTTTTAAATATTATACCTACTTAAGGAGTTGTTTCGACATTTCTAAAAACTTCATCCTATAATAGATTGTATGTAAACACTTATAAAGTCGACTACCTATTAGTCATATTTGTTATTTTGAAGTGTGCGTGAGTTATTATTGTGACGATTTAAATAGGCTAGTTTAGAAATATATATGAAATAAATTTGAAATGGTCAATAATGATCTGACTAGCTAAAAAAAAATCTATTTTTGTGAGAGCTAGAAAGCTAAATATTATTAATTGAATATTGAAATGTCATGAACACACGAAAACGCCGTTCGCTATTTTTAAAGCTTTTATTTAACTTGCATGGTATGTTTAAAGTATGTATGTTCGGGTGAAATCTTGCAACTCAATTTTGAAGCAGATATCGTCAACCGATTGAGCTGAAATTTTGCATACTTACTTAACTTTGATGACAATACAATAATATGGTACCATGGGGCTGATCTGATGATGGAGCCGGAAGGTGGCCATAGGAACTCTATAATAGAAAAAGCAATCCTACCGAGCTTGGGCTCTTCAGAATCGTCTCAGTGAGCATTTGATGGATATCCAAAGAAAGTACAGTCGGCTATAAAAGCTTGCCACTAAAATGTCATTTTTGACAAAAAACTTATTTGCCTTTAGCTTAACTGTGGCGTTGAATACCGAGTATATATGCTCCGATGTTCGAAATTCGACCGTCGTATAGTGCCATCCCGCTCACTCAAATCTACTTTCACGGGAGACCGGGAGAAAGGGACGGCACTATTCGAAGTCGTCGAAATACCCTTCAGTTTTCTTTACGGGACCGGTTACGTCACTGTGTCACCATCATGAGCGATAATAGCGGACGGCGTTTTAAGGCTTTCATATATTCAATACAGAATAAAATCCATGCATTCAAATGATTATTTTTCAGCCATCTTCTACTTTTATGTACCTACTGAAACATATTATGCTAAATACTATATGGATTAAACATTAGTTTAATGAAATTTGGCATGAGTCTACTAGCCTATTGGTGTTTTAGAGTGCGTAGTAATGAGAATTTTGCATTTGTGCGCAGATTTTTTTATATGTGTGTTATCTCGTCCCCATCAGGTTTTGGCAGAGTTTTTTGTTTGGAACGATACAGCGAAAGGCGAGTCCTTTAGTTTTAATTACTCAAAGCTGTTTACAGGCGAACATTCGCATTGAGACTGCTGACTTAAAATAATTCATTACATACAACCTTTTAAATATACATTATCTTAAATGAAACGCGTATGTCATTTTCATTAATGTCATAACGAATGAATGTCACCAAGAAATAAACAAATATCACATAAATTTCATAATAACAAAATTTAAAAGGAATTAATACTAGGTCGATGCAGAGTCAGCCACCGGCTAAGCTTGCACCATAGATTGGAGCGGAGTTTTTTTTCTTTTTTTTCGAAATTTTCTCTTCGTCACGACCTAGCGAAATTTAATTTGTGCATTTTAAAACAAAAATTTCTAAAATCGGTTGAGAACTCGCTGAGATCCGCGCATTGTCACAAAGTCCATTCGAGTCGATCCATGGGAGCTTCGCTCGCTCCGCTCCAATAAATGCTAGTTGATACAGTTTTTGATGCAGAAAATTTAACAAAACTAACAACAATGAAATCGTGTAGTAGGATTCACTTCACAACCCGAACGAAAAGTACTTTATTATGAGTATGAGGATCAAACACACCAGGTTCTTCAGTGTTGTTCAGTATTCACTTACTCATTATGACTGTAATAATGTAATTACTTGGATTTTACGGACGACTAGCTTTTGCCCGCGACTACGTCCGCGTGGAACTTGGAAGTATGGAAGAAACCTCGTACAACACGATAGATATCCACCTAATCACTTTAATTAATAAAAGGGATTATTAAAAGCGCCTGAGCAAATGTAAGAGCAATTGTGCTTTTGGTCTAATCAGTACATTTCCTACAGGGTCATCAATGTCATCATGAATTACTTTCTCACTTTTAAATCTTTTTAGGGATAATTTCCAGGATGAAAACTATCCTATGTCCTTCCTCGGATCTTAAACTATCTCCATGCCAAATTTCTTCAAAATCGATTTAGCGGTTTAAGCGTGAAGAGGTAACAGACAGACAGACACACTTTCGCATTTATAATATTAGTATGGATGGATCTATAAACATAGGGCGTTTAATATGTCGCCTGTTTCATGCTGCACTGCGCTGACCTGGAAAACAATGTATTTTTTTAAATATGATGGTGTTTTTTTACTCAGATTAAAACACTTACGAATATAAGTATTGTGTTTCACTGCGTTTACGTACCTATTCATTCTGATTTAACAAAACAGACTAATAATAATTGTTGGTCATCTATCTATACTATTATATAATTGTAAAAATAAAATGTCTGTACAGTCAAACAATTTTATTCCTAGGCCACTATAGAACTGTGTCGCATTAACGACGATAATTACAACGTAGTGCGGTTCAAACAATTATCAACTTACGAGAGTAATATTATTAAAACTAATAGTGAGGGATCTTTAATAATTATAAAAACGGTTTGCCAGGAACGGTCCGACATGTTTCGAACTCATATGGAGCTCTTCATCGGGGTCAGCTATTTGTGCTGCTACGTGACTCTCGGCCCACTACACTGGTTTCCGCTGTCCTCACCACCAAGCTGTCCCTGAATAAGAGCTCCATATGAGTTCGAAACTTCGAAACATGTCGGGCCGTTCTGTACTGTGTTTGTGCGTTTATCACGCCTTAACGGCGGGACTGGTTTCAATAAATTTTGGTACCTACACTACACTGGCTGAGCTTTTTCAGATAGTTATAGGATACTTTCAGTCCGATAATGACAAAAAAGAGGGTGCTTTTTGACACACCGACAATGTTTGTTACCACCTTCCAGTGCAATTAAACAATTTATTAAAATACTAAGACTCCAGACTAAGATTACAGGCTATACAATGCTGCACTTAGGTATAATTGTCAGCTAGAACGTGTCATTGTTACAAAATAGAATGCAGAGATGAAACAGGAAGAATAATTTTAACAGAATATTTTGTCTGAATCTCGAAAACTTACCCGTTCTTTTTGATATATTTCTTCTAAATAAAAAACGTCTTGTTTGTTGATTATTGACGATGCTGGCTCAGTTTGTAGTCCAGTTGCATACCTACTGAGCCGGTGGTCCTGCGTTCGAATCCCAGCAAGGGCACATATTTGTGTGATTAACTGTAATATTTGTTCCTGGGTCATGGACGTTATATTATGTATGTCGGAGTACCCATACAAGCATTGCTTAGTTTGGGACTAGGTCGATTTATGTAAGATTTCCTCTTAATATTTATTGGCATGTATTTAACGCGGCGACAAATTAATCAGATTTAGGGATTTATAAAAAATTAAAGGGGATAGCAAAAATAATAAGTTGGCGACTAATTGCGGAGACTATTAAAGTAAAAAGTAGCAGCTAAGTAATCAATTTTCGGCTTTGTTTCAATATAAACTAGCATCGAGTTATTGTTTTGGCGACTGAATTAACTAATTAAGCGGAAACATGACAGCGGATAAAAAGTTGAAAATGGCCTACTCTAATTGTTCAATGGAGATTACATATAAAATAAATCAAGGTCATAAAAAAAAATACTTTGTGCGACAATTTAAGAGCTTTAATCAAAGTTGAAAATTGCATGTATAAATAATAATTTTGGTCTATAGTTTTATTTAGTGGCTCTGATTTTGGTCAATTTTTCGTCAGGTGTGATGTCATATTGACACCTATTTTTTATGATTCTATCGTATAGAATACGTTAAAATAAACGTGTTTTGTATGGACAACTTTTTTCTAAACTTAATAATTACCGAGATATGGACTCCTAAAACCGACAATATTTTTTTGGATATTGTGTCAGACTCTGCCTTAGCTCCGGCGCTGCGGGAAGTGCAGCCCTTCCGCCCTTGCGTGGCAAAGCACGGTCGCCCGTACTCCGTTCCGCAGCTTCGGCTTGTTGGTCGCCTTCGGCGACCAGCCTCAGCCGCTCCGCTCCGCACGGCTCCCGAGCTTTGTCACGGCGGGCGAGGGCTGCTCTCCCTCCGCGCCTCCGGCTTTTTATATACACTCTAGGGGTAGGGCAGACAAGACCACGTGGAATCGGGGTTGACAGCTTCGGTTCTGAGGCAAGTCTTATGATAATGCAATGCTTATTTTAGCGTAGCGTGTTTTAGCTAGATTCGGACTAAAATAAGCGTGTTTTGTATGGGCAAAACATTTTTACCTAAAAAACGCTTATCGCCGTTTTCATTAAATTATGGTTTCGAAAACTAAAAAAATAACTCCCCATTACTTTTATATAGTACCCATTTTAATATTTAAGCTGCCAGCAAATCAAAGCCCAAAATGCTTTTTTAGATGGAGACCTGTAGTTGCCACTAATATAAAGTTTGTTATCCTTCTGCTAATATTAGTCGCCAAGTCATTATTTATAGTACCTCACCTATGATTTCAGTAATCTTGTTTATTATTTCTGCTACCTTAAAGTAGCTGCCATTATTTGAATTTTAAAATATCCTTAGTTTAAATCTCATTTAATATAAATGATTGCCAAAATATTTAATCGCTGACAAGTTATTATTTTAGTTGCAAATAGTTTGCTGCTCTTTAATTTTTCTGTCGCCGCGAAAATAATAAGCCATATTTATTTACCTATTTTGCAGTAATTCATTAACTTATATTTTCATGTATTTAACTTATTTTTCATTACGAGTATATTTTGTAATATTATTCATTTTGACAATAATCAACAATCAGACGAGACATTAGTCAAACATTCAACATGAATGACGTTTGATATCTCGGCATAATGTTACCAGTTAAGGTAGGGACATAAGATCAAACAGGGTCATTGTACACGGGGGTAATTGGCATCTAGATTAATAAATACTTTATATGCATATGAATTTCTGCTTAGAACGAAACGTAACTGTCTAATTTCACGTACTACCCGGACAAGTTAAGTATGCGCCTGTTATCTACGCCGTCACATACAAAGGAGACCCAAATTTAATTCGACCGGATTGGCGAAGTCGCGATGTTCTGGAGATATCGCCACTTGTCAAGTTGGGAGACGTCAAAAGTGACGGATGGCGTTCTCACGGAGAGATCTCCATTATATCTCTAAAGTTGGTCGAATACCCCCCCAGGGGCCTAATTCGAGTGTCGATCGCCAAACGTCAGATCACCGTTACATAACAGTTATCTCTCCGTGATCTCGCCTTTGAACTGTCATTAAAACGCGATGATGAAGCTCATCGCGTTTTAATGACACATGTGACATATCTCATCTCAGTTTTGGAAATACGAAGGCGATAACAATTGTCAAAAATGCTATTCCTACAACTGATCGTGATTGACATTTAATTTATGTTATGACAGTCAGTTTGATGTGTCACTGTTATGGAAATAGTTGAGATATTTTGCTTAATTTATAATTATTGAGAAAAAGAGTCAGTAATGTGCTTAGTGTGTACTGAAAATATACAAGAAAACTTTCACTGAGTGGTGCGAAGTACCTACTATATACCAGCGAACAAGGGTTGTCACTGTTTGCGATTTTGGAAGCAGAAATAACCTATTTATAATCGAAGAATAACTGCTGCTGAATCCAATATATGAACCAAAAATGTACGTGGGAGAATTCGCTGCCAAGCGCAAATATCATAACACGGTATTCCGATGTAAAGTATTAAGAAAAATAAACCATCTAAATTCTCGACTTGTCTATTTGTTCACATTGGCCTGGCTATAAGTAAAGTTTTGCGAAACATCTTATGCACTCAGCCAAAACGATAGCATTTAGTAAGGTATTTAAATGAAATGGCGCCTTGCTCACCGTAGAAGCTACCTATTGTTGATAGGCATTTCATCTAGATCAGAAATAGCTAAATGGGTAATAAATTTCCAGTACCTACCAATAAAAAAATGCTATACTGAAAAGTGCTATTAACTATTCACAGTATACATATTCATATTTCAAACCACTTGGCGTTACCCTAATTAATAGCGACAAGTCCCACTACCAAATTTAATGTTTTATTTAGTCATATACCTAATACCCGTTTAATATTTATTGCATTAATTACACATATTCATCATATCTCTCTTTAACATAATTGCACAGTGTAAACCATCTCACCATATTATTATATTTCTATGGATGTTCGATGTAACTGGAATTTACAAAGTATTATTCTCAATTCATATCACAGTTTTATCAATTATAATAATCTGTTTGGACTGCAACTTGGTATCTAGATACAGTTTGCAGTTTAAAGTATAACTATCAAAGAGCTGAAATTATCAATCACTGAGCTCCGGGTTACACATGAACATGTTAGGAAAAACAGGCGTTTTTCCTGGGGACATTATAATAGGATTAGGCTTAAAAGCTTTAAAGCCTAATTTTCTTGTTAGACCTGTATTATCAGCTTTCTATTCATCGAGAACTGAGTAGGTAATAGAACTATAAGTAAATATAACCAAATCGTTACTAATGCATTATCCACAAGAAAGACGCCCTGTGTCCCACTCCCACCCTTGTGCGCTTTTGAGAAGGGAAAAGTAACAGTAAGCTATTTGTATGATACAAGTTTTATTAAGAAACACATAATACAATATTGCACACTGCTATTTTATTATTTTTCAGATTAAAAAAGACAACATCAATATGAAAATTGTGTGTTGGATTGAAATGGTGTCGTGTCGTCGTCTTTACAATAAAAGTTTCCTTTATTATGTTCCATTGCGTTCACTTCATTTGTGAATCAAGCCACCACCGCATTTTGTGGGTGCTACCAGGTCTCCCCTTAACCAGCCTCTTGAGTTGACGATGATTCGTTGTAAATAGTTGCCTAAGATTGATCTTGATACTAATACTTAATACTAGAGTTTTTTGGCAATTCTCACTTATCAAAGCTTGAATCGGGCTTAACGTTAGAACGTCGGATTTATCGTGCCCTTTCAGATTTATTTAATTCAAGATAATTAAACATTCATTGTGTTTCAACTGCGTTTTTGTTATAAAATATGATAGAATTTATATATGTCAATAATATTTAACGCGTGTTTGACGATTAAATTATCCTAGAGCACCAATAACTATGGAGTGTAAAAGGGAGGAGCAGCATCTTCATATATCCAAAAATTCGCGCTGAAAGGTGATAAATTTTTGGCGCACAGTTTTTTAAAGATCCCGTTTTTGTCTCACGCTCTTTTCAAAAATACGATACATATTACCATTACGCATATCAAACTAAAACCCCCACATCGATAGATCCTGTAGTTTTATTTCTAAAAATCTGACTTAAAATTATTTATAACATACAATACAACCTTTTTTAAATATACATTATCTTAAATGAAACGTGTGTGACATTTTATGTCATAACGAATGAATGTCAACAAGAAATAAACAAATATCAATAATATAACAAAATTAAAAAGGAATTAATATAAATGCTAGTTGGTACAGTTTTTGATACAGAAAATGTAGCAAAACTAACAAAAATGTAATCGTGTAGTAAGGCTTCACTTCACGGCCCGGACGAATATTTATACTTTATTATGAGGATCAAACACAACAATATGTTCTTCAGAGCGTTGTTCAGTTTTCACGAACTCATTATTACTGTATTAAAGTAGTAATTACTCAGATTGAATGGACGATGGATCTATAAACATAGGGCGTTCAATATATCGTCTGTTTCATGCTCCGCTGCCCTGACCTGGAAAACAATGTTTTTTTTTTTTTATATTATGGTGTTTTTTTTCTTGACTCAGATTAAAACACTTACGAATATAAGTATTGCGTCTACGTATTAATTTTGTTTTAACAAAACAGATTAGTAATTGTTGGTCATCTATCTATACTATTAATATATAATTGGAAAAATAAAATTTCTGTACATTGAAGATATTTAAAAAAATAAGTGAAATGGGAATTTGGCGGTCATTGAGTCAATTATATTTTTAATATATATGTACAGTATAATATTATTAAAACTATCATGAGAGATCTTGAATAAATATAAAAGGGCTCTCCATCAGGGTCAGCTATCCGTGCTGCTACGTGACTCGCGACCGACTACACTGGTTCCCGCTCTCCTCGCCACCTTGCTGTCCCTGAAGAAGAGCTCTATATCAGTTCGAAACATGGGTTGGGGTATAGCAAAAGGGGCCCTATTTTTAGGACTTAGAAAATTTACGATCAAAAATTTTTTTTTTGTTTGTTTGGGCTTAAATTAGATTGAATCTTGTATATTACACTAAAATAAGCATATTTTATTCTTTAAACTTTTTCTCTCAGATCGATATTTACCGAGATATTGGGGTTCAAAGGGGACCCTATTTTTAGGCGGCAAGTTTTCTCTAAACATAACCATTACCGAGATATTGAGGTTTTTAAGGTAAAAATGCTTGCTGAAAATATGGTGACATGGGTTGAAAAACCGAAAACTGTAGGTTAGGTTAGGGTTTTTTTTTTTTGTGACCATTTATAGCGGAGCGAGCGAAGCGAGCGGAGCGTCAAAATGCTTGCTTACATGGACCCTCGTAAATAGTCTACTATTAAATACTTACATCAAAATATGTTATTTGTATGTATGTTATGCATTTGAATCCCAATATCTTGGTAAATATCGATCTGAGAGAAAAAGTTTAAAGAATAAAATATGCTTATTTTAGCGTAATCTACAAGATTCAATCTAATTTAAGCCCAAACAAAAAAAAAAAAATTTTGCTCGTAAATTTTCTGTCCTAAAATCGGGTCCCCTTTGAACCCCAATATTTCGGTAAATATCGATCTGAGAGAAAAAGTTTAAAGAATAAAATATGCTTATTTTAGCGTTATATACAAGATTCAATCTAATTTAAGCCCAAAAACAGCAAAAAAAAAAAACAATTCAAAAATTTTCTAAGTCCTAAAATAGGGCCCCTTTTGCTATACTCCGACCGAAACATGTCAAGCCGTTCTGTACAGCGTGTTTGTGCGTTTATCATGCCTTAACGGCGGGACTGGTTTCAATGAATTTTGGTTCTTACACGGGTAGCTGAGCTTTCCGATAGTGACAAAAAAGAGTCTTAGTATCTAACAAGACGACAAAGTTAGCACCTTTCAGTGCAATATAACAATTTATTAAAATACTAAGACTCCAGATTAAGATTGCTGGTATATTTGATAATACCTACAATTTTATACAATGCTGCACTTAGGTAAAATCGTCAGTAAGAACGTGTTATTGTTATAAAATTGAGTGCAGAGATGGGAAAGGAAAAACAAATTAAACAGAATATTTTGTCTGAATCTCGAAAATTTACCTCTTTTTCTTGATATATTTCTTCTAAATAAATAACGTCTTGTTGGTTGTTTATAGACGTTGCGGTTGGCTCAGTTTGTAGTGCAGTTGCATACTGAGCTGGTGGTCTTGGGTTCGAATCCCAGCAAGGGCACATATTTGTGTGATGAACTCTAATATTTGTTCTTGGGTCATTGATGTTATAAATTATAAATATATTTTCATATATTATAATATATTGTCATCCTCTAGTAGTACCTGTACAAGCATTCCTTAGTTTGGGACTAGGTCGATTTGTGTAAGATTTGCTCTTAACATTTATTTATTATTTTGCAGTAATTCATTATCTCATATTTACAAGTATTGAACTTATTTTTCATTGTATTTTATAAATTCATTTTGACAATAATCAACAATCAGACATTAGTCAAAAATGCAATATGAATGAAGTTTGATATCTCGGCATAGTGTTGCCAGTTAAGGTAGGGACATAAGATCAAATAGGGTCATTGTACACGGGGGTAATTGGCATCTAGCCTAATAAATACTTTGTATGCATATGAATTTCTGCTTAGAACGAAGCGTAACTGTCTAATTTCACGTACTACCCGGACAAGTTAAGTATGCGCCTGTTATCTACGCCGTCACATACAAAGGAGACACAAATTTAATTCGACCGGATTGGCGAAGTCGCGATGTTCTAGAGATATCGCCACTTGTCAAGTTGGGAGACGTCAAAAGTGACGGATGGCGTTCTCACGGAGAGATCTCCATTATATCTCTAAAGTTGGTCGAATACCCCCCCAGGTTTTATAAACTTACTGTTGACATGCAAGTAGGTTCTGCTGACCCTCGGAGGGTGGGTTGATATCTGACACTCATACACGCCCTCGTCAGCCGGTTTCACCTCCCTGATGAGTAGTCGCCAATTGCCAGGATACCGCTTTGCCACCGACACCCGGTCGTCAGCTGCGTACGTCACCGCCCCTACTGTCAGGAGTTCTGGCATCTCGTCTCTACCTCTTCGGCGAACCCAGGATACCTGTAAGGAGTTTGAGGTTGAATACAAGTTGAATGAATAAACGAACGGAGAAGTAAACATTGAAATATGCAATGAAAGCTGGAAAATATCCAATTTAGTTGGTAAATATTAGGCAAGATTGGACATCTTCACCTTGTTTGCATCACTTGTCAAGCGTTCATCCAACATACAATTATTTTCCTGTCCGTTAAGACTTCTATTATAAATGTATTTCGTAAAGATTGGTAAAGTTTTGAGGAGGAAACAAGAGAACAAAACCTCGATTTGTATAACCTGGTTACGTTAAGTTTGGGTTTAGACCTCATTTAAATGCGACGCTATATTATTTACCAGATCGTAAACCGCTAGTATGAAAAAGGACCAGTGATCATATCCTCCTAAAATAACCACATATAAAAAAACGGCTACATATGCGTTTAATAAGTCTAAGGCTTAAGACATTAATAAAATTATAGAAATTTACACTTCTTATAACCTCCAAACTTCCCTAACGTTAATATTTCTGAAACAATGGAGGTGATTTGCTTAATCGCTGTAACAAAGGAAGGGGAACAATGGAGGCTTTAGCAGTCGTTACAGTGAACTAGTTTAGGAGCTGAGAGCGAAGTATTTATCTAGAAAAAAAGGGACACAAGATGTTTTAGAGCAGCAGCTCTCAAACTTTTTTATTGACGGAACCATTTTCATGTCAATTAATTCTTGACATATGTGATTTATATTTCTTATTTTGTTATTATTATTTTAATGCTCTCTGTTCATTTATTTATCTTTTCTTTTATTTTTTTAACTAAACGCAATTTAAATTCAATGTACTTTGACATAATTATTACCGAATTATTACACATTTTAATTTGTTTATATTTCGATTTGGTATTTTATAATAATGATTTATGTTTTTCTCGGTTCATAGCGAAAGAATGATCACTTTTAGGAATACACATTGACAGTTAAATAAATTTGAAAGAACATATAAATCAAATATCACTAAAATTAAGTAGATTTACTTACGCCTTAAACGAATAAAAAAAATGTACCGACCTGAAAACCGCTATTTGTGCCTACTACGCTTACGCCCACGCCTAGCTCCAATACGGTATAATACTAAGGGGAAACAGTACAGAAGTCGCACACCCTATTCAGACTCCAAAAACGCTGCAAATATAGATGACATGATAAGTTGCAAACCATATTTCATTAAACATAGTATCCTAACCCTGACATCTATATATATATTCTGCAAGTAGGTATTTTTGTAAAAAATAACTCCAAACTTTTCCCGCAATACTCACACGCGCCTAACTTGTAACCCAGAAATAGACTGGCTCTACCTGACTCAAAAATGAAAATGGTTCACTCTAATTGTCTTGGCATGTGCATCCAAATATATAATAAAATCCCTAAGGCAATCAATGATCTTAATAACTTAAACCAATTTAAGAAAAATCTTAAAAAGTTCTTAACACACGAGGCTTACTACACTGTCCAAGAATTCCTTGATGAAAATGAAATTGACGAAGAAAATGCTGATACAGAATACTAGTTTAATGATCTCAAATTCAAATATTGTTGCTATTAAATGATTATTATTTTTATCTTAACCTTTTTTTTGTATAAATCTTAATAATAATCATGTTTGTAACTGACATTATGTTTGTAATTGATATTCCATTTTAGTTGTAAGATATTGCTGTGCCTGACAGGGCTCATGTTTTGAACCTATCTAGTATGGGCTAGTGTTTTTTAAGATCTTTTATGTACAACATGAATCGCAATAAACTGAATTTGAATCTGAATTTGAAATTTATGATATCCACACAGTCATTATGTGATTCACTGTTCCTGCCTGGGAATGCGTAGAATGTGCGGCCCACAATCTATCTACTTAACCCAACGGTTGACTGGTAGAGAATACCCTATGGCATTTAGTCCGCCTTTTGTATAATAAGTTCTTTCTTTTGTACAAATTAAAAAAATAAATAAATATGTGGATCCACACATTCTACGATCTGTATTATTCGAAAGTCGCAGCTTGGCAGCCAGGTTTAGTCCTTTGACCTCCGTCCGTTTCGCTTTTTTCTATCATGGGGTTCTCAGGTTCCCAGGTAACCAGGGTCGTAATCTAACTTGTAAAATAGCATACTATGTTAGAATGGTAGCATATTAATTTAATTGAATAAATAAGCCCTTATTGATTCATTGTTATTCCTAATAATCTCAGTAATAGAAGCGAACTCTATTAACAATTTATTATTTTACGAGTAAACATTCTTAAAGAATTCTTTATCAGCTCAATCAATTTCGAAATTTTACCCCCGGTATTTTAAATTATCAGCTATGATTATTATTCCTTTATTTATTTCGTATCTTAGGTTAGGTTTTTACTAAATGAACCTTTTCATCGTGAGATGATTGACTTTTGTTCCGAACAACAATGGATTTGTGCTGATATTGAAAAAAATTGGGCAAGTGCGAGCCCGACTCGCGCATGAAGGGTTCCGTACCTATACATATATATAATCTATAACAAGTTTGTTGTATGGGAGCCCCCTTAAATATTTATTTTATTTTATTTTTAGTATTTGTTGTTATAGCGGCAATAGAAATACATCATCTGTGAAAATTTCAACTGTCTAGCTATCACCGTTGTTGAGATACAGCCTGGTGACAGACGGACGGACGGACGGACGGACGGACGGACGGACAGCAAAGTCTCAGTAATAGGGTCCCGTTTTTACCCTTTGGGTACGGAACCCTAAAAATGGTTTGGACTCTCAAACGTATACTTACATAAGTGATGTGCATGGGTGTAGGAGGTGGTTAGACCACTGCATCGTCACTAGTAGTGCGTGGAATACTATACGAAACGTATCCGTTATGTACGACGTGTATTGGTCTGACCATTTTCCCATGGTAGTGGAATGTGATATCACGATGTTAAGATGTGTTATCCCTGTGACAAATAACTATCTGTCTAAAGGTATTGTATGGGGTGAAAGAAAGCCCGAACAACTAGATAAATATAAGGAGCTTTGTAATGACGGGTTGAGAAACATCGATTTCCCGGACGCTCTTAGGGATTGCTGTGATAACATATGCACTAATCGAGACCATTTTAAAATCATCGATGACATGTACAGTGACATCATCACCACACTTTCAGAGGCTTCTGTGGCGACGTGTGAATGTAACAGGCGTAGGAGAGGAGGATATATAGCAGGTTGGAATAAATATGTGACTGAAGCACACAGGGAGGCCAGGTTGCAGTTTCAAGTTTGGGTGCTGGCAGGTAAACACAGAAGTGGTAAGTTGTTTGAGTAAATGCAAAATGCTAAGAGGATCTTTAAGTCTAAGTTGAAGTGGTGTCAGGACAGACAGGAACAATTTAAAATGGATAAGCTGGCACTGGCCCACAACAACAAAAGATTTAAAGATTTTTGGAAGGGTACAAGGGATTTGAATGTGAAGCCTGGCCTGCCTGTTAGTGTGGAGGGCAGATCCGAACATGGGGACATAGCCGAACTATTTAAAGAACATTTCTTTGTGAAGTCACTCTTAGAAGCGCGTCCTAAACCTGCGGTGATCGATGCTGGAACCATACGGATGGGGCGAGCTACCTACTTCACTGCGAAAGAAATCCAGACGGTCATTAATAAAATGCAGAGAGGTAAATCGCCCGGTTTCGATGGCCTCAGCATCGAGCACTTCAAGTATGCTGGTGCTCACCTACCTCGTGTTTTGGCGATGCTGTATAATTTCTGTTTAGGCCACTCGTATCTTCCCGAGGCTCTCATGAGGACGATTGTTGTGCCAGTGGTTAAGGACAGGACAGGTGACCTATCTAATAGGACGAACTACCGACCTATTTCACTTGCCACTACAGCAGCTAAAATACTTGACAGTATGTTTGACGCAATTCTAGAAAAGCATCTGAGGATACATGACGCTCAATTTGGGTTTAAACCCGGTTTATCCACAGAAAGCGCGATACTCAGCGTCAAACATACTGTCAGATACTACACGGACAGGAAAACCCCAGTTTATGCCTGCTTCCTCGATTTATCGAAGGCGTTTGACCGGGTTGATTATGAGTTGCTATGGCGTAAGCTGGGGGAGACTGGTTTGCCGGTGGAGTGTGTGGCTGTCTTGAGGCACTGGTACAACAATCAGACCAATCAAGTTAAGTGGGCTAATACTCTGTCTAGCGAATATAGGCTGGAATGTGGGGTTAGACAGGGAGGGATCACGTCTCCGAAACTGTTTAACTTGTACATTAATGAGCTTATAGAAGGGCTTAGCAGCATGCATGCTGGTTGCTACGTGGGGAGCACCTGTATTAATAACGTCAGCTACGCCGATGATATGGTGCTGCTCGGCCCTTCTGTTGGGGCCATTGAACAACTGCTGGCTACTTGCGAGGCGTATGCCCGGGCTCATGGGCTTGTGTACAACCCCACTAAAAGTGAGGTCATTGTTTTTACGGCGGGTAAAATCAAGCCCTACCATGTACCGCCAATTTGGCTAAGCGGTAGTCAGTTGTCGGTCGTGAACAGCGTGAAGTACCTGGGTCATATTATCACGAGTGATTTAAAAGACGATCTGGATATTGAGAGGGAGCGCAGGGCGCTAGCGGTTCTTAGTAATATGCTTGCCCGCAGGTTTGCTCGATGTTCGTATGAAGTAAAAGTAACGCTTTTTAAAGCCTACACACAATCTTTTTACTCGAGCAGCTTGTGGGTTAGGTATACAAAGCGAGCCTATAGCGCCCTGCGTGTGCAATACAATAATGCCTTTAGAATGCTGTTGGGGCTGCCGAGGTGGTGTAGTGCCTCAGGCATGTTTGCCGAAGCCCGTGTAGACGGATTCCAGGCAATCATGCGCAAAAAGATTGCTTCTCTTTTAGGCAGGGTGAGAGCAAGCGACAACAGCATTCTAAAGGCAATAGCTTGTTGATTTGACTGTCCAATTTTAGCTTTCTGGGTTGGACAGATCAAGAGTGTGGCCGAATTTATCATTTAAAATTTTTAATTTATTGTGTTAGTAGATAAGTGTTACTAATCCAGTCCTAAGTAAGTTGTTACTAACACACTATGGATGTAATTGTCCGAAATAAAGAATTATTATTATTATTATTATTATTTACAATGTATGTATATAAAAAGTAAAATACAATAAAGAAATTACAAAATATATAAACACATTATAAAAAACCTAACCTAGGGTGCCGCCGGCAGCGGGGCGGGGCCCAGGCTACCGGTCATTCCCGGGCAGGAGAGTTAGGTGGTTCTCGGGGCATTTTCTCACAATATGGGTAGTTTTTGTTCAGATGCACCACAGTGGCAGCTCGAAGAAGACTTGTAGTATGCATGTATATAAACACTTTATTGTACACAAAAACAATTCACAAAACTTCAAAACAATAAATATGTACAAAGGCGAACTTATCAATATAAGGGATCTCTTCCAGTAGTCGCACTAGTGGAGATTGTGGTACTCCCCTACTTGACCTAATAACGCAAGTGCTAATATTATTACACCTATCAACGTTAGCTCTAATTTTCATTAGCCCTGATGTCATTTTACCTAATTACCCGACTACGGCAAAGCCAAAAGGAAGGGTTATAAGTTTAGCAGTCTATGTATGTATATTTATATGTAAGTTTGTTCCACCATAGCGCAAAAACTACTCAACCGATTTTAGTGATTGAGGTGTTTATCAATTCGTAATTACAGTCCGGGTGACATAGGCTACATTTTTAACAGACTTCAAAAAAGGAAGACGAGCGAGAGTAAAAATTCTACAGAAAAATAAAAAAAAAATCAACAGATTTACAAAATTCTTTTTTTGTTGGAAAGTTAACACTTCAGTTATTATCTCTTAGAAATATGGTAAAGATCTGATGATGGCATCCATCAGAAATCGACGGAACTCTGCAAATATAATAGTTACAAGTACAATTTCTTTATTATTTTCTAAAGTGATTCAGGTATCTGTTGTCAGAAAGCATAGTTTGACCAAGTGGAACTGATGCAGAAGACCACGAAAGGTGATTGGAACTATATGTTTACTTAAAGTATGCTCTAGCATAGCGCTTACAATACTTAACCGATTTTGATCAATAACGTGTCCATCGATTTGTTATATAACGGTTTACATTGCGTAGGCCATATTTTTACCCGACTTCAAAAAATGATGCTGTAGTTGAGTATATTGCTTACAATTATATTCGTATTCCAATATCTTATATGAATTGAAGACGCGTAACGTACTGAACCAATTTGATGAAAGAGGTACCAGCCGAATAGTAATAATGAAACCAGATAATAACGGCAATAAGGAAGCAAATTTTATGAAACTTTTGAGTCTACGGAGGCGATGGTGACATAAAACACGGGGGGCTCGGGGGGCGGAGCCCCCCGCCATAAAAAATACAATGATCTAAAACGGCAACAAAAAAGCAGATCTTATGAAACTTTTGAGTCGACTATTAAAAAAAACTGCAACTATACAACGACATTTCCTTAGTTGTAGGTAGATCGCCATCATCATCAGATTGAGTACCTAAAATAAGTCTAGTAAAACTCTTCTTTTAATATCAATATGATAACGATGTGTAGCCGTGTAATAATGCTGTGCGTCCGTTTTATTCTCGATAACTTGACATTATAAGTAGGGTTTTTCACAAAATAGGTAGGTACCATGTTATTAAAAAACTAAGAAAACTAAAGTTAGTAGTTAATGCCACAACGCACGACTACGGCATTTGAATTAAATTATAATGTTATTGTTGTTAACGAACAGAAGATTTCAGTAGAGAAAAATATACAAGAACATTTAACATGTCAAATGACTTGTCTTGTGGAATAAGGCGATGATACCCGATTTTTCTACCTTGTTTTTAACTTTTTAGTTTGTTTCTCCGTAGTCGGGTTTAAGTTTTTTAACCTTTTATTTGTATACCCTAATTAGTTGTTAGACCTAATAATCCAATACTCTAATAATGATTTGTACTAATTGTCAACAAAACTAATATGAAATAACCTAATAATTACCACACCTAATGATTATTAGACCTAATCATTACTGACACTAAATGTCAAGAGTACTAAAGATTATTAAACCTATTTTTACGTTAAAACAGAAAATACGGATTTGGACAAATATCGAATTGGCTGAACCCCGAAAACTGTAGGTTAGGTTAGGTTTCTATTGTGACAATGTATAGCGGAGCGAGCGAAGCGAGCGGAGCGTCAAAAGATTCTCTTGTACATCCTGAGTCTATGGCAATTCCGACTCCACGTGGTCTTGCCTGTCCTACCCTAGTGTTATTCCAAAACCGGAGGCGCGGAGGGAGAGCAGCCCTCGCCTTAGGTTTATAGATAAATAGGTTTAATAAAATATAGGTTTTAGCATTATTAGGTATTATAATATTAGTAGTATAAAAAAATCGGCTAAGTGCAAATTAGGGCTAGTGAGAATTCGGTATGAAGTAATTAGGTATTATGAAAATTCGGAATCCTGAAATTAGAGCTATTCATTAATTAGGATGAATGAAAATTCGGGTTGGTGATTTTAGGGTTACCAAAATTAGGGCCAATGAAATTAGGATAAAAGTTTTTCGGGCTTACGGAGGGGAACCGGAGATTGTAGTTGCAAGAACTAACTCCTGTCCTGATCCTAATAACAAGTACAGATACTTCAGGTAAAGACCTACATTACCTCGAGTGTGGCGAGAAGGAGCAAGACAGTTAAGTTATGTTCATAAAATTACGATATTTGATGATATTTTAACCGTTTTGCCTCTCTTCGCCGCGTCGCCGCTGTTTTATCGCTTCGCGGGATTAGAAACTGGTAGCACTGAGTACTTAATTAGGTTACACTACTATTACTTCCCTAGGTATATCTTTAGTGCGCATATGGACACCGTTTTGTATGATCAAAATAAGTTAAAAATGGAGTGATAAGTTGATTCTAATATTACACAGTCAACGTTCTTATTAAATGTTTAATTCCTAACACAAGCCGGGATAATTTATCAACTTTTACAATTGTAAGAGGCGAAGTTTTGGCTGAGATTTGGCTCGAGTTTTACAAATTCAAAGTTGTTACTCTGTACTGTGGAATAACTTTTGCTTTTGTAGGTACAAGTCCTCTAATTTCGCAAGTTTCCAAAATTTCGCGTCGTTAGAGACGTTCAAAATAGAGGAATTTATAGTTCACACCGTCTTTAACTAAGACTACTTATTTGTCCAGCGTTTCGCAAATATAGACATTTATTAGTAAGAACGAAACTCATTAAAGTCTGCTTGAATAAATTTCCCATTTTAGGAGTAAATGTGAGAAATTTTTATTGTGTCACGCTGACAAACAGAATTAAGTTAAGTAAGTATCGTTGTATTATAAATGGATTCTCTAGATTTTTTCACATACTTAAGCATTTATTTGGTTTCTTAAGTGACAATAATAAGGCCTAATATGGAGCATTCTTGCTTAGAAAATGCGTATTAGCTCTCGACTTGAAGAGATCCAAGTGCTATATTTATTAAGGGAAACTGTGCGCAGGAAGAGAGTCCCAATCTTTTGCTGTCCTTATAAAAAGAGTAGACGCAAAGCGTTTCGTACGTGTCTCGACAACATAAGGGTGGAATGCAACGTCTATACACGATGCAGTCCATGCGCTCGTTGCGCCCGCGTCATTCGCCCCAAATCACTCTGGCGCGGAGATAATCCCATTAGCGGGTTATACTCCCACACAAAGTCCTACTCACTGGTAGTAAGGCTACAACTCTGATACAGTTGAAGTCTAGTTAAAAAAGGGTGGAATGCAAGTCCGCGTCGAGTATTGCGATGTGAGTTGTAATAGGTTGACTTCCTGTGAGGTTATTTAACTACTTTTTAAAAGCTACTATGAGAAAACAATTTTAGTATATGTAACTCACACTAAGTTAACTTCCATCCACGAGCGCGAAGATCAACGTTTGCCTCGACTTCAATCCGATTAGCTACAAGATAACATGGAGCTCTAGTTAGATTAATTCGGCGGCCTTAAGCCCGAGGCCGTGTTGCGCGACAGTTCGCATTATTGGTTGGTTAAACAGACAGCTCTTGAGATGATATACCAACATTCTTAACATATTAATGAGATCAAGAACTTCCTTGTGCCAATTAGCAGTTTCTAAACTCAATGTTTGAATGACTCCTGTACTAGATTTTTTCTTTAGCGATGTGCTCAATACTATTTAATTGAAATGATTTTTGCTTTGTCGCCAAGATGAATATTTCATTGATGAAATTCAAAATTTAAGTCAAATTTCTAAGTGACAGACGCGAGCAGTATATCGCTTAAACAGACTAGTTACTTATCAATGTTGAGATGTCCGATATGAGAGTCCGTCTTACAGTTTAGCTGTATAAGCGCAGCCTGCGTGCTTCGTAGGAGGGATATCGCCTCGTCAAGACACAGCCATTCTTACAATACCTATTCATCTTTTAGGCAGTCGACACACTGGCCACGAGCTACACAAAACGCGGTGCGACAAATTAAACAATTCTTTTTTTCGAATCAAATCGAGCTAGTCCCGAATTAAGCTCTACGCAGGCAGGTATTTACCCCTGGGCCCTGGGCCTAGGGGCCCAGTCCCAGAAGCTGCACCATAATAAAGTTCTCCTTATAGGGGAGGGGGCCCTATAATGCTAAGTGCCTAGGGGCCCTGCATGGCCTTCTAAGTCCGGCCCTGTACGCAGGCTTATGTTTTGGGTAGGTACTAGACGACGATAAACATACGCATATCCATAAATGCGATAAATGCGGAGTACTTAAACACATTGTGTGCAAGATTCTAAGTGTGTATAAAAACACGACAGCTAAAAAACTTAAGGCATGCATTCCGGGAATATTAGTATGGCAGTCCTGCTATCTAACACAAAAACAAACGAAAATCAAAAGTCTATAATACTTATCACTCTTTAGGACCCATTTCAATCAAATTTAGGTAATCACATGTAAATCAAATCACCCATTATGAGAATTACGCGGGTGTTCAAATTTGCACTCCTAAAGGTAAACTATTTGCGCTGTAACTATGTCAAGTGGATTCAACTCAAACACGTGGAAACAAACACTTGTCTGTGAGTTCTCAAATTAAATTTTGAGCAAAATAAACAGGCGTTTAGAAATTGTTGTCACTTTATGTTGGATAAATATTTGGGATTGATTAAGCCTCCTTATCCGTTCAAAAATGCTGATTCTTTTAGACATTTTGCGCTATGATCAAAAATGTTTCCTAATGTATTATCAATGCTACTACCTAGTTAGAACAGTGCTATTGAGATTTATTGGTATAATTTGAAACCTACAGTTTGATTTTTTTTATTGATAATAATTGTTTCAAAAACTACTCGAAATAGACAGAATTGACGCAGAAAACTGTTTGTTTGAACTTATTTTCGACTGCACGCAATGAAAGCATGAAAAAGCTATGTTACTTTTTAGAACTCTGGAAAAAAAACACTGAAATGTTGGTTGAGGGGTCGATTGCAAAAATTTTTTACATAGTTAAAAGCTTAGTCCTTTGTGTGACGAAAGTTAGTCATACAAAATGTATGGGTAACTTTCGTCACACAAAGGAATCAATCAAGTTTTGTTTTAATTAAAGCCCTTAACTCTGTACTTTTTTTTTGCAATCGACCTTGAATTCAAAGAATATCTATAAATCAATATTTGTCTTAATATAAAAAAGTGGTAAATTCAAATTCACGGAGTATAACTAAACATACCTACTTTATTTATTACCAGGAATTACAATAACCACTTACATAGCAGTGGATCACATTACATTTTCTTTTATAATTTACCTTTGTGTCAATATTTATGTAAGTACCTATTCTATGTTTTATCTTATATATGTAGAACAATTGTGGAATCTCAAGGACTGAAAAAAAGTCATGATCATCTTAGCTCGCTAGCTAGCTTATAATTTAAGTATGCAAAACCTACCTCATATTATAAGTATTATTTATTTACTTTGTTTTTATCAAGCTGTCAGTCTATATCATTTATGTATAATGAATGTGTTTGGGTAGAGAGACGAACGGTAAATACCCTGGAGACCAAAGTCCGATAGGCATTTGTGGCTATATACAAGAAGTTCATCAAGTTATACAAAGTGCGAACTTTACAGACAAGCGTGGCGTGACCGAAACTTTTGTTTTACTGCTGTGTGTGTTAATACTCTGTATATTATTTCTTCATTTATTATGCAGAAGTACCAAGCACGTGGCAATAACGCAATACAGGACACTAAAATTTTAATAAGCACTTGACTGTCCCCGTTCTGCATAATGTCACTGTAGTCACTAAAAAATCAGGCTTCTAATATCTTTACGTTTAAATTATTTTTGGTTTATTAGGTGTAACAGATGGGAGATTGAACGTTTTAACGTAAACCGTAAATTTAAATTTAGTACTCGTAAACGCTAGGTATGTTATGTCGAAAAGTCCCGTAAGTCTCAGAGATATTAAAATACATGAGAAACGGGTTTACTAACGTCGAATATAGCTCGACATACTGTTACAAATCGGTTCGCGATTCATCATCAGGATAGCCGATCAGTCGCGGCGGCGGCGTATCGAATACATGCGTGACAAATAATACAACACATTTTTTATTTTTTATGTATTACTACTACCTAAATATTAGTAGGTGTATTTATTACTTCCACCAGGTTACCGTAAAACTACCCAAATATACGAGTAGTCCAGTCCACACAACTATGGTCCAATTTAATCCTAAAAAAAATCGTTAATATAATGTCAATTACAACGAATAAACTCTAAAGTGAACCACATAATCAAACAGACTTAAATAAAAACGTATAAAATCACTGATAGAATATAGATTTTTATAAAAATAAACGATTTAAGTTTTGGACCATAATTGGATGATTGGACTATAGTTGGGTAGTTTTACGGCGCATTTAATTTTTTCTATGAGCTTTGATCTTTATCAATGGTTTAAGGTATATTTATGTTAGCTGCTGCAACTTACCGTTTTATCCTGCAGCAAGCTAATCCTGCAGTTCAAGTGTGCGTCCTCCCCCAACTGCACCGTAATCTTCGTCAAATTCCCAGCAGACACATCCTCAAACGTGGGCCCATATCTCCTGTCGTGATCAAAATATGTATTGCGAGCCACTGACACTACGTGGGGCACCACCACTTTGCCTATGACGCTCGGCCGGTCCGAGACCGGTTGGGCTGATGGATTGGGTGGTGCCGATGGTTGTGGTACTTTGAAGGACTTCGTGCTGTCTATGGTGGAGTTTCCAAGGCGAAGCATGATAGGGGCTGGTGATGGCACTGAGCTGAGGGCGTAGAATGATGAAACGGTTTGCTCTTCGGTTGTTGATGTTGTTGGGTTGTCTGTGGATAATAAGGATTACATAGTCATATAGAGTGGAATCATGCTACAGCTACTGAGCTGTTAATAATGGAGCTTTTAAACGAATAAATAAATTCCTATCAGACCACCTCACACAGATCGATCTAGTCCCAAATTAAGCTCAAGAAGGCTTGTGTTATGGGTACTAGACGACGATATACATACTTATATACAATCATGATTCAAGCACAAATATTCGAGTTCATCACACAAATATTTGCCCTGGCCGGGATTTGAACCCGGGACCGCCGGCTCAGTAGGCAGGTGCTATACAAACTGCGCCAACCGCGTCGTCATACGTTAACATAAATTTCGTACAAAACATCTGCAATAAAGGAAATCATGTTTTCTGTATTCATCGTCTTTCAAAGCCTTTCACCAGGTCTTTGGTACAGTTGATAATTATAACATATATTAAATCTTATTAGAGTTACTATTTATTGTGTAACAATAGAACATCTGATATATTTTGCATTTCGTATAAACAATTGTGCAATTGTTGGTATTCAGCTGTGAGGGCATTTCACAGTGGTTTACTGACAAAGACAGAGTTAAGATTTTGAGCTCTTTAGCTAAAGTGTCAGTTGTGTTTACAATGAAGCAAAGAATTAAAAAATTTAATGGTTCAGGCGGGGTTCGAACCCGCTTCCGCTATCTTTAGCTTTCTATCAAGTTACGCTATGAAGATAATTTCAGGAAATGAGCAAAAAACGTGATCGGTTGCGTTAACTTTGCACCTAATTTGTATGCAGTGCCATACCAGGTGCAAAATTAACTAAACCCGACCAGTTAAGATGGGATAAGTGTTTGAACGTAACCCTTGGTGCGCGAATTACACTCGCATTTGGCCAGTTTTTTTATTCTATACCTGTAGCGAACTGGCATACGGCTATTTGTGCGAGCAGGACCGCACATGCGCTCCACATGTTGCCTGCGAGCGCGCTGCCTCATAATCTGAAACAATAATAAAAAAAATATTGTTTGAGACAAGATTTTATTGTGAACTGTACTTTTGACGACGCGGTTGGCGCAGTGGTTAAGCAAATGCCTACTGGGCCAACGGTCCTGGGTTCGAATTCCGGCAAGTGCAAATATTTGTGTGATGAACTCGAATATTTGTGCCTGGGTCATGGATGTTATTTGTATTTAAGTATGTATTTATCTATATAAGTATGTTTATCGTCGTCTAGTGTCCATAACACAAGCCTACTAGAGTTTCCTGTGGGACTAGATTGATTTGTGTGAACTTGTCCGATATTTATTTATTCATTATTATTTATTTACTTTTTCTCAAAAACGTCAAATGGTCATCAAGCAAGATGAATCAAACAAGCCAAAGTGAATGCGGTTGCGTCGTTTTATGAAATAACTTTTAATTATTTATCTGAAAGACATACTTGTACTTTCTTAAATAAATATTCAACGTTACCTCAGTGCCGTAGGTCTTGAGAAAATATTTACAGAGACTAAGAAAGTAATTAAAAAGGTGGTCTGTACAGAATAAAACTTTAATTGATCAACAGAATTTCGTTTACGGTTGTATTTAATAACAATAAATAATATTTCATTGAACCAGAACCAGACAGAGTCATGGAACCAGAGAATTTAACAAAATTACATCATTAACAAAATCCGTAACAAGCGTAATCCTATATTTTGACCTTCTCAGTTTCAGCCGCAGCATTAATTTCCCGAAGCAACAATATGCCCCGATTTATCCCGGATAAAATCTATCCCGAACAATACACAATACTCCGGGTAAGTAATTGCTCGGGTAATTTCCCATGGCAACTAGAAATATAGCCAACCAGCGTAACTTGAGCCGTGTCAGGATCAATTAAGGACTGCCGGAGAAGAGAAGGAGGTGAAAGGAGAGCTCTCACAATATTGGTGGTCGTATAATCTCTTAGGACGTATTTGTATACGCGAATTATGGTTGTATTTAATGCTGTCGCTAACAACTGTTAAGTGTTTTTTTTCCCTTATTTATAGTAGTTTGTGGAGACTTACGTAATTGGCAAAATAAAGAAAAAATATCATCATAAATATTCAGGAATAATGTAGGTAAAGTAGGAAGGTAAATCTTTTCATCTGAATTTATTTAAATATTAAATAAATATTTTCACGTAGGTTAAATCTAAAAGCAAGCTAAATACCTTATCCGATAAAACACATTGGCAAAACATTATCCACTACATCAGAAGGTATTATTATTTACAATACCTACATTATAATTTCTGTAATGTCGTTTTCACATGTAAAAGAGCAATCTTGGAATAAGAACCAAAACATAATTACAAGGCTCGACATCGCACCGTTGTATGACGCGACATCGTGCTATAGGTACACGTGGAAATCCATAAACTCGAAGCCAACTTTATCTTCATGTAACATGATTCAAATTTAAAATACAGTTCACAATCTCGCAATTTTAAAATCACACAGTACCTTATAATATCGCTGAAATCAGAGAATCTTGGTCTCTGACTTCTTCAAAGAGACTTGCATGCATGCATTAAATAAAAATATTCAGTATATTACCTAAGCATACCTAAGGTACAATAATAAGTCGTTATTTAAAAATACATTTCCGTACCTGACAATGTTACATGATTCATGTGTCATTATTTATTTATTTATTATTTTTTTATTTATTTTTTTATTAGCCTATTTGAGTGTCCCACTGCTGGGCAAAGGCCTCTCCTCTTGATTGCCACGACTCCCGATCAGAAGCCTCCTCCGGCCAGCCGTTGAGGAACGTGTCCAGGTCATCCCGCCATCTCCGCCTAGGCCTGCCCCGCCTGCGCTGCCCATCTTGTGGCACCCACTCAGTGGCCAAGCTAGCCCACCTTTCTGGGTGCATGCGGCAGACGTGGCCGGCCCAGTCCCACTTCAGCCTGGCGGTAGTTACTCCAACATCGGAGATTCGCGTTATAGAACGCAGCGTGTTCCGGGGACCATTATTTTTTATTATTATTTATTTATTTATTATATTTTACAACAAAGATTACGTTTAATCTAAAGCCCTGCGAAACTGTTATGACAGTTTGTCTACAGGAAGACTTCATCATGTAAGTAAGGATTTTTGTAATAATATTTTATGTTTGGATCAACTTTTTTTGCGTAAAGGAAGACAAACCTGGTGGCACAGATAATATTAGCATTGTTACCAAAGTTACATAATATAATAAATAAATAAAATAAATAAATAAATAAATAAATATCGGACAACATCACACAAATCGATCTAGTCCCAAATTAAGCTCAAGAAGGCTTGTGTTATGGGTACTAGACGACAATATACGTACTTATATAGACAAATATTTATTTATTTATTTATTGTAATGGGAAACAAACAGCATACAATCACACTTAGAGTTAACAAAGATAGATAACACAGAAGCCAAAACAGTTTCCACTAATGGTTCAAACATTATTGCTCTGAGAGTACAGAAAACATACATTAAACATATTTAAGTTAAGTAACTGGTTTGTTGCCTGTCCCATTATTTTTTTTTTTTTTAATTTTGAGTCTATGATATGAACAAAAGAAACAAGTTAAAGTTGAATACAATAGTAAAATCTTGATTTTTATGAAATAATTAAAAATAGATCTAAGTATTACAAATTATAGAAAGTAGACTTTTACGGTTTATAATTCAGCTTAATTGGATTATCAGCCAATGCTTACAGCCTTTCAAATATAAATCAGTTTAAAATTAAATAATAAATTGGCAAAGTAACTGTGGTAATACTTTTGAAAGTTGAGCGTTAGCATTTTTATTCGATAAAAAAAAAAATAAGTTCACTCGACTTTTCAGACAAAGCATTTATAATAAAATTGAAGGTATGAAGATTCACAAAAGAATTTTGACGGACAACCTGAGGTTGTGTGATAAAATCTCAGATTGGAATTCATTTCAATTAGCTCGATTTGACTTTTCTAGCGAGATCCTTCGTTCGTATTTTCATTATGGTGCGAGGCCAAGAATATTGCTTCCACTTGAAAAAAATATTCTATGCCAATTCCTTCTTCTTTTGAAAGAGATGTCGCGGAACAAATTAGTAATTTCATTTGACCTATCTACTGTAATATGTTGCCTTTTTTGCAATAAATTTAATTTATATAAAAAAATCGTTATAGTTTTGAAAATCACGGTACTTTCCTGCAATGCAGACCTTTATATAATTATTATACATATTAAATAAGTACTCTGAAAAGAGAAAGTGTGATTTGACAAAATTAATTAAATATGTTTAAATGGAATATCAAAGCCGTGCAAAAATTTACTTTTTTGATATTCTGCTTAACATTATATTTTCTTAAGTTAATAATGTTCAATGCTCATTTCTCGTGAAGTACGGTTTGTTAATATTTCATAATCCTGGCATCTACTTCCAAGTTTTTTAATACTTCAATTTTAGTTACTGTTTATTTTACGTACTAACTTTAGGGTTTACTTAGGATGTTAACACAGACCACCTGATTCCAGATTTAATTACCTATAAATTTTTTAACCTTTTTAAAAGTAATACTTTTTATATTGTCTTAATATTCGTAGTGTTGAATTGTTTGCTTAGCTAATAAGGTAAATGGACCGCACATATTTGTATACAAAATTTGGTTTTTATATCAGGCATTTTTCTATGTATGTACGTACCTACGTATGTATTTATCCGTCTTTGTGCCCTAATATGTCATCAGACATCACGCAGAAAAAACTGGACATTTTCAACAATTTCTTTTCAACAATTTCAAGGTTCCATAGGCAGTTGGGCATACCAAGGTTGTACGATACTTTTACCCGACAACAGAGAAGCGAAGAGGGTTATTACATTTGGGCTAGGACCAAAAAGTTGGATGAAATTAAGGCGTAGTTAGCGAGAAAATAAAAGCGATTGGAATAAGTTCCGTTGTGCGACAAAAATTAACGATACAATAAGGAACCTTAAAATAGAACCTTAAGGTACGTTATTGGAAGGTTAACTGTCGTCGCACGACGGAGACTTTGATACAAATATAAATAAATTGAGTGAGTTAAGAGGCCTTATTCCTTTTAAAGTGCTGATTGTTTTAGACATTTTTCTCCATGATCAAACATGTTTCTTAACATATTATTGATGTAACTACCTAGAACAGGGCTATTGGGATTTATTGGTATAAATTTTTCATTGATAATTCTTGTTTCAAAAAGTACTCGAAATTGTCAAAATTCACGTGGAAAATTAGTTTTTTCAACTTATTTTCGACTGCACGCAATGAAATAGCTATGTTCCTACCTATAATTCGGGGAAAAGTATTATTCGCTTCAAGACGTTGGTTGAAATTATCAAAATATTTGTCATAATATGAAAAAAAAAATTAAAACGAGTAAGGCCTCTTAAGGTGGTAAACTTTTGGTCTTCACCCATTTACCGACCCGACCGTGGGATTTTCTGCCCACAACGCGGCGAGAAAATCTCACTTCCTGGCTGAGGCAAGTCGTAAAACTCTAGACAAACCACGGGCGCTAATTCGTAAAGCCCCAGATCGTATATTTATGGACCTGACAAACACCTGGAACATTCACAAATTCACCACTCTAGAAAAAAAAAAATTAAAATTATTTTTTACTGTAACAAATAGCAAGTACAATATTACAAATGGCCGGCGTCTCCTTGTAAGTTATTAAAAACTTGTGCCAAGAGTCCACCGCTCTTCCGTGTATACAAGTTAACAAGTACTATACAATGTTCTATGTAAGGTACTATTTCCGCCGCTATGTGACGGCACCGCTAGATACTAATATAATAATGGCAAGTTTTTGGGTATGTCAGAGTAAAACGTTCGGATTAAGGCCCAGAATCGGATATTGTGGGATGAAAGTGACAATAACACGTTATCCATGAAAGATACCTAGATAAAAAGAGTGGAGCAAAAATTGCTGAAATTTCGGCTTGATGATATTTATTTATTTAAACTGTATTGCACAAAACAAGTCAGTACAAATGGCGGGCTTAATGCCAAGTGGCATTCTCTACCAGTCAACCATAGGGCCAAACAGAGATACTAGAAGTGGGTGATAATTATTTGGAACGGTCAATGTAACCTCTGCAGAGTCACTGCCAGTTATTTATGGGTACAATTTAAATGCTCACCAAAATGGCTTTTATACCCCCAAAACTAAATACCAAATAAATTGAATTGCCTCCATTTAATATAAATTCACTCTATACAGTGCTCCCCAAATTAAATCATTTTGTATACCAAAATCGATATATTACACCAGAATAATTTTATGTTGAGTCAGAATATCTTAAAACATCAAATATTGTTTTCATAAAACATCAAAATGATTACCAAAAACTATCTTTTTGCTTCCCAAAATGGATGTTTTGCTCACCAAAATGGATGTTTTGCTCACCAAAATGGATGTTTTGCTCACCAAATATTGTTTTCATAAATTAGTGTTTCAGCTAGGTAACCATCTAATCCTGATCACCTTTCAGAGCAGATCCGACTCGGCCGGGTTAGGTTAGGTTAGTTTTTTTTTTTATATCCCTAAAAAACGCTCCATAATGTGCGGTAGTCATTATTAGCTATGCTATATCAATTTGAAATTTTCCATACAAATCGTTTTTTTTTTTCGATATTTTCCGAATTTGACCGAATTTTTAGACAAGATTTCAGATTCATATTTTTGAGCCCCGAGAGCCCCCCGATACCGAGTTTTAGCCGACTAGCACCAATTTGAAATTTTGAATCGTTTTTTTTTCGATATTTTCCGAATTTGACCGAATTTTCGGACAAGATTTCAGATTCATATTTTGAGCCCCGAGAGCCCCCCGATACCGAGTTTTAGCCGCCTAGCACCAATTTGAAATTTTGGTGAAAAAAGCCATTTTGGTGAGCATTTAGTTTTTTGCCTCAGCAAAAATGACTAAAATGGAAGTAATAATATAAAATATTGGTGACATCCATTTAACAGTAATTTAGATTATTTGGTCTGAAATTAACTTTTTAGGTGTGCATATATTTTTATAGGATGTAAGAAAAAGAATTATTTGCTTTATTTATAGAATAGTTTGGGGTACACTATTTGGTGAGCATTCATCCGTTTGGGTGAGCATTAAGAATTTATTGGTAGTAATTTATCAATATATTTGGTAGGCGTTTAATCATATTTGGTAGGCGTTTAAACCCAAGCCGTTATTTATCTCCATTTCTAATTCTCAAACGTAAACTAGCCTTAATAAAACATCAATGTACTCGTACACGCCTAGAATTGTTTGGTTCGTACTTTCTTTTATTCCTTCAGTTCATTGAATACAGTATATCTTAAGAAAAAATATTTTCTTTAGATTGAACTGGCTTGTAGGTAAAGAGAACCATTGTATTAGACAAAAGCATTGTGTTGTATTGTAATTTTAAAAATAACTACCGTTTGATGTGTTGTTTTACAACTGTATTCAAGGATAATTTTCTCTTAAAGCAATTTATTCCAGCGTAAACCAAATGTTTATATGGAAAAAAAATACTTGATTGGGGCTTCAAGCACTTGGTTGACGAATTCGATGCTCTAGCTAGGCTTTGATAGAGCATAGAAGCATGTACTTTTTTTGCTAGCTAACTAAACATTTGGTTTTAGAAACAAAATTTAAAATATAAAATATAGTAAATTTTACTTTCTACAACATTGTCTAAGCTATTTTCTAGCTAAAATGCTCCTAAACGAAGATCTAAGTAAAAATCTGAAGAAAGTGCCGGGGTATTCAATATGGCGGCGGGCGCGGAGGGGGAGAATTGTGCATTTTGCATTTTAAACACTCACTAACCATCTTAGACAACATATCAAAAATTCAAAACGACCGGACCGTTTGTAAGGTGAAACCCCTTAAATCACTGGATTATTATGGAACTCTAAAAATAAAAAAAACATGAAACACCGCAAGCGTGATTGGAAGCCCTAAAAACTTTACATTGAACTATTTCCTAGACACGCACCAACGTTTCAACAGCAAATTGTACTTTTGTTTATCATACACGGGAAAATTCGAAGAAATATGAAACGAGGTATATAAACGAACACAATGAACTTTCGTATTCAGAAAACTTGAAATTATTTTGGAGAGAATATTAAATTTCCAATAACACAGAAGAATATAATATGTTCGTTTAAAATACTTGACCATTTATTCAATGTGATGGTTAAAGTGATACGGTTTGTGTTTTTATGGAACAAAACGATTGTAAATAATACTCGATGAACTGGAACTCGATGAAGAAAAACCTATTCTTATTAAGAACTAGCGACCCGCCCCGGCTTCGCACGGGTGAAATGCTATATATTATGCATGTATATACATATAAACCTTCCTCTTGAATCAAATCAAAATCTATCAAATCTATTAAAATAAAAATTGGGCAAGTGCGAGTCCGACTCGCGCATGAACGGTTCCGTACCTAAAATCTATAACAAGTTTGTTGTATGGGAGCCGCCCTTAAATATTTATTTTATTTTATTTTTAGTATTTGTTGTTATAGCGGCAATAGAAATACATCATCTGTGAAAATTTCAACTGTCTAGCTATCACCGTTCTTGAGATACAGCCTGGTGACAGACGGACGGACGAACGGACGGACGGACGGACGGACAGCGAAGTCTCAGTAATAGGGTCCCGTTTTTACCCTTTGGGTACGGAACCCTAAAAACCGCATCAAAATCCGTTGCGTAATTTTAAAGATCTAAGCATATAGACAGAAGGAAGCGACTTTGTTTTAGACTTATGTAGTAATATTTTGAACAAAAATGGTGTTCTTATATTTTCAATAATTACCACGTCAACCTGTTTAATTTTATATTTTTACAAAAAAACGTAATTACCCGAGTATCTTCTGAATAAACTGTGTCATAATACTAAATGTAAAAAGTTATGCAGTAAAATGCAATCTAAGACTCAACGGAGCATAAATATTTCTATCGCATCAACCCTTTACGTCCCATCTTCCGAACCCCTTAAATAAGTTTTGAACAATCTTGACTTTCCGCACTTTCTTTAATAAAACGTTGCTCCTAAATCACTGCTCCCCACTCTTAAATCTTAACTCAAAATTTAACTACAAGACAATATCTTTCGCAAAATCTTATAAAAATTCCATACTAACTAATCTTGATCTCTGCTCGTTTGCATTAAGATTAAGTATTTTCACGAGCTGCAATTTTTGTTGCGAGTCTTTGCAAGATATCTTACTTTTCTTGTATTTGAGCCTTAATATCATGTTGTCCAATTATATAAGAATTACTCCTTTAATAAATAAATCTGGGCACCGAGTAGAGAAGGCAATTCAAAAGTATTGTTCTCAAACAGGAAGGTTGCTTTAAAATGTATGGACTGTCAGGGTTACTTTGGGAAAATAACGTTAATTCAGCGCAAGCATTTGCACTTCTGGCGTACTCTCAACCGTTTTCATAATTTATTTCATACTAGCTTTTGTTCGTGGCTTCCCGGTGTGGAATTTTGTTAAATCCTTTGGGAATTTTGTAAATTTCAGGAACAAAGACTGCTCAATTATAACTATATCATTATAACGACGCGACGTATCAGAGATTCTATTGAGGAAATGAAAAAGAAGTTGTTATCCATATACTCACATTAGCCAGAAGATGACCACTTATGGACACAAAACATAAAACGGTAAATAGTGAACGTCGTTTCTCGTGAACGTTTACCGAATTATGTAGAAAATGTTCTCAAGAACGGTCTTCCCAAAAGAAGGACGAAGCGGGAAACGACACATTTCTACGTTTTACTGATCCAAACTCCTAGTTAAATAACTGTCATTTTGACCATCAGTTTGGCTGCCTCTTTGTCTGATAATATCCTATACGGGCCCATATTGGCTCACATACTCTTTGCGATCAAACGCTCATAATTTTTAATGTTTTCATAATTCATAATAGAAGGCGCTAGTGGTACAGCCTTTATTGTACAAAACTTGTAAGAACTTATTTTTTTTAAATGACTGATCAATGATCATACGTAGGCCACTCGATAAACGCTCGAAATAAAAAAAAATTAAAGCACGTGTTTCATATAAGTAGTACACAAGTAGCCAGTCAGCTTACTGAAGAAAAATCAAAATGTTACAATAATGTTATGCTTGTAACGTACATTTTTATTGTTTAGGATTACAAACGACGGGACGCCGGGACACAAATCGAATCAGAAAATTAGAAACTGAAATCCTAAACTTTGCTTATCTCAACAGGAAAGACGAACCTAAACCTGTGTCCCTTTTGTTCGTCGCAAAAGTTGGTTGAAATAAATAAAAAAATATACAATCGTGAAGCCAGACGACCCAAATGACTGACACGAGTATACCAACCTAAGCACCCGACGAAATGTATAGGCTGTATTTTGCTCAGGTGGGGTCGTTTAAAACAGGTCGCAATCTTGTAGTTCTACTTTTAATTTTTGTCAAGATTTTCCAAAGGCACGTATCTGAGATACTTCCATACACTTCGCATACATTCAAGCATCATTCACTTCACTTAGCTGAATGGATAGGTACACTCGGGAACCTTGTCCATAAAGTATCAGTTACATTTCCCTAACTCGGGTGCAAAGTGCCACCATTTGAGCCAGCAAAGCGATTGCATTAGAGCGAAAGTTGAATGCGACACGATAGCTCATATTCTGATACTTTGTTTTCTTTCATCTGGCATATAATAGTATTTGATGGCTTTTTAAGTCGAGTGGCATATTATATTTGTTTCCGAATAAATAAATATTATGTTGTGAGCATCATTGAACATGGTTTACTGATGAGCGTTTTTGAGAAAATAGAGATAAATAAAAAAACGACCAAAGAGCGAAGACATACAAGTTTCAGCTCTGGAAAGGAGCACTATTGCCGTAGAGTCCAAAGCTAATAGAACCTGATTTCTATTAATTTTCCTATTTAATGGAATTTGGGCACCTTATTGATCTAAGGGAAAGAGTAAGTCAAACTTATTCCGGTTTTCTTTACGTCAGAACAACCTACACATTTCTGACGTTCCGCGACTGTCACACATTTAAACAAAACATCTGATCATCATCATTCTGGCACATGTGTAACTGTCTTTACACATTAGGCCCATCTAGCATGTATGTACACCTTTATTCTATTTTTTTTAATAATATTTATAAAATGGATAGTTTTCACTTTAATGTAGCTTAGACAGAGAAAAAATGTGTTTTTCTCAGTCAACCTTTGACAACGGTGACTAGAAAGTTGCCGAAACGCCAGGGAGGCTCAAATAAATAAATGAATATACGTAATCTGTTTAAATTGTTTCATTAACGAAAAAAAAACATATGGAGAGGGGTCATTATTTCAAGAAACTAATTTTCATTGACCTAAAAAAGAACCCGTACGCAGTGGAATTCACCAAAGAACATTATTTTACTGACTGTCGGATTGGCGTTATATTAAAGAAATATTTAAGAAGAAAATATGAGACACAATTTTCCTTTTAAATAAATTAAACGCCTAGTTTAAACTCTCGAACCTAAAATAATAGAAAGTCCTTTAGAGACCATGGACGGGACACGATACTACTTCTGAATTGTCGTGATAATAAAAATTAAGACTCCTTATCCGTTCCGGCTCGTTCGGGCACTTGTACTATTCCCCATATTCCTATAAGCTGCAGAAACGTGGACCCTGCGGGAAGTCGAGAAGAAAAAGATAGACGCCCTAGAGATGTGGTGCTGGAGGATAATGCTCGGAGTATCATGGCCTGAATTCCGCACCAACGAGTCTATACTTCGAGAACTCGGCATCGAGCAGCGTTTATCATCTTTAGTACAGTCCCGTATCCTTAGCTTCTTTGGTCACGTATGCCGCCGAGGGGAGGTGGCTATTGAGCGACTTGTGGTCCAGGGAAAGGTTGAGGGTACCAGGCCACGAGGCAGATCGCCTATGAGATGGACAGATGAAATAAAAGCTGCAATAAATGGCTCATCGTCACTACACGAATGTACGAGGAAGGCGGCTATCAGAGAAGAATGGCGGCGTGTTGTGAAGCTTGCCACCAACATCTGAAATGATGACCACGACCACTCTGCCAAGAGTGAAAACGACAAAGAAGATCCGTTCAAAAATGCTAATTGTTTTAGACATTTTTCACTATGATCAAACATGTTTCTATTGTTTCTTAACAAAGTATCAATGCTACTACTTAGAACAGGGCAGCCCTGTCAGGGCTATTTCGATTTATTGGTATATATTTGAAACCTATTGTTTGAATTTTTCATTAATAATTTTTGTATTAAAAACTACTCGAAATTTATAAAATTCACGCAGAAAACTGTTTTTTCAACTTTGTATCAATATATTTGTCATAATGTGAAAAAAAAAATGTTTAAAAGGAATAAGGCCTCTTAAATCCTTTTTACTATGATGATGTTTGAAATTCGTGTAAGATAAAATAATTTACGTAGTAATAAAGTATTGGAAATTCTGTCTCAGCTCTTGCATTTAAGTTTGTCGACACTGTAACGATGGAAATGGATCAAGAAACTTTACCACGCCGATACATGTCAGAGTGAGTTTCTAGAATAGATGTAGAACTAGTTATCGCCTAGTTAGAGAGTTTCTGATGCTTTGAACATGCTTGTTATACCAATACGTTTAAACCGTGACAAAGCCTTGTATGTAATATACATACTATGATTGATTGAGGCGTTATTGTGCAGGATTTTACTGTGTGGAGTTCGTTTTAGTTTATCGTAAAGCAGCATAAGACGCTACAGCTACCTTTAAAAAAATAAACATGATAAGAATATAAACAAACCATCCATTTTAGTTTTAAAAAGAGCAAGCAATTAAATGTACAATTGTTCAAAATGCTTTTCGTGATATATAACAAAAGAATTATCATCCAGTGATTTAATAAATACGTGCTTAACCAATTTCGAATAATATTTCAGCGTCTTAAACCATTTATATCAAGATCAAAGCACAAAGAAAAATTTAAATGCGTGACCTGGTGGAGGAGACCGGGTATCGAACCTGGTACATCTGGATTACCAGTCCAACGTGTTAACCTCTCTACCACCCTAACGCCAGAGTACCTTTCGAATTTTTCCTTATGCTTTGTGTATCGCTTTTTTCATTGCTTATTTCAAAGGCTTTACACCTGTAGCGACCCCTTGCTTTGTAATTTTGACCAATTATATGGCTATAAAATACTTTTTAAGTTAAACCTTTACCGCATACGAAGCCATATATGGCAGATATGAACGTGGACCTTATTGTCACAGGTCAAGGTTCAAATTCAAACAACTATTTTTTTTCTATATGCGGTAAAGGGTTAAGAAAATAAAAAATACGCGGGCGAAGTTGTGGATACCTGGCATACTCGTATTTTTTTATTTATTTAAACTTTATTGCACAAAATACAAGTAAAAGTATAAATGGGGATCATAAAAAGCCGTGTCTAAAAACATAAAACGAGTCAAAAGTCAATAAGTTTGATATATAAATTACCTAACAATATACATACACACATATGCATTAAAACACACATACATAAATACAAAATATATATATATATATATACATAATTATATATATTAGGGTGATGCTTATATGGCGAAAAAAGGAAAAAAACTGAAATCTTAAAGTCTCACCCCCCCATTTTGTTCTACGACCCCTATTAACGGATGCTAGTTTTTTTGTTTTTTTTTTTAACCAATTTTAGGGGTCGCTACCAGCTGTCAAAGTTTTGGAAAAACAATACAAACATGTTCAAATAAACTAATATAATTTACATACATACTTATTAAAATTAATTAAAATTATGATAATTAAGTAAAAGAAAATTAAAATTTCAATTTTTATGACACTAAAGTAGATTTTTTCGCATTAGGGTGCAGTGCACTCTAAACTCGACCGATCGCTTATCTTAACGCGGCCTGCCGGGGGGCGAGGGGTATGTATCGATCAAGGGGGATTCCCAAGCAATCGACAAACGTTATAAAAGTAAAATAAATATAAAATAGTGACTGCCAATCTTGTCATATTGACACCTAAATTATGTGTTTTCCAAAACTTTATCAAGCGGTAGCGACCTCTAAAATTGATTTAAGAAAAAAAAACTAGCATCTGTTAATCAGGGTACTAGAACATAATGGCGGGGTGAGACAATGACTTTTTGAAAGTTAATTTTTAAGCAACACCCTAATATATATGTGTACCCCTGTAAAACATCATTATAGACAATCAATCCTGAAATTCTTTGGAGAGATGTTTGCTCACCATGCGCTTGAAGGAGAATTTGCTCTGAGCTTTCCTAATGGAGAGAGGGAGATCGTTCCATAAACGAATTGCTTGAATCGCGAAGGAATTGGACATAAAACCAGTACGGTGAGAAGGAAGAGTGAGTTTGAGAATTCGGGTTGAGCGCAGCTCACACCCAGGCCGAGCAGTTAAAAATATGAATTTAGCTTTAAGATAGTCCGGGGTAGCTGGATCAAACAAAATTGAGTAAAGAGTGCAAAGAATTTTTAATGACCTGCGCTCCCGGATAGAGACCCAGTTTAGTTGACGACGAAAAGTAGATACATGATCATACTTCCGGAGGCCAAAAATTTATAGAATACAGTTGTTGAGCAACCGATCTAGCTTACTCTTTTATATTATTTATTATAACCGCTTTCGGCCAGGACTACTGCTGTTAAGGCTCCTCATTCGTTCAAAAATGGTAATTACTTAGGATTTTTTTCTTTATGATCGTGTATGTTTCTTAACATAATATCAATGTTATTACTTAGAACAGGGCTATTGAGATTTATTGGTATATATTTGAAACTTACAGTTCAAATTTTTCATTGATAATGTTTGTTTCAAAAACTGCCCTAAATTGACAAAATTCACGCAGAAAACTCATTTTTTCAACTGCACAAAATTAAAGCATCATATAGCTATATTTCTTTCTAGAACTTAGGGAAAAGTATTATTCAGTTCAAAAACTTGGTTGAAATTATCAGTATATTTGTCATAATATGAAAAAAAAGGAATAAGTGAGAGAGAGTGTGTGAGAGACAGAGTGAGATCTAATGTAGCCTTCTCATTGATGAAGCTACGCGAACACTGCGGACATCCATTATCGTAATTATTATAAAACCTGTTGATACGAAAAGAAACCACTTTTTAGGACTAAATTTAATGATGACATAAATACGTATATCAACATATAAAAACGTAGGTATATACTGAAACAGACAAGTCAAAGTTATTCTGTACATATCTTTTAAACAAAATTATTATTGGTGAGTAAACTTTAATAAACTAACATTATTAAAAATAAACACACAAAAAAAAACTTGTATTCCAAGAACAGATCCCAAATTTCATATCCAAAATCAAATATTTATTGAAACATTCAAATCTGTCAAGACGATAAAGACTTACCAAACAATATATCCTGTTCGAGTTTGGAAACTTCTGGAATCCCACCCTGATTCACACAAAGAGACTTAAAAGGAGTGATTTTCTTAACGACATACGCCCTTTTATATTTGACACTTGAGCGTTCCTTAAGCGAAACAGTCTGAGAAGGTCTCAATAAATAGATACTAAGTAAAATGTTTCCTCAGTTTCAAGAGACGGTTAAAATCTGGGGATTGAAAATTGAATTGCCTCTCGTGGTTGTTCAATATCGAGAGGAACTCGATGAAGATTAACGCTGTATTTTTTGATGAACACAATTTAAATTTAACACTTAAATAAGGCCGTTTATCTTTAGGCTTTTGTTTATCTTGTACCCTGTCTTCTATAAGGCTTTTGTTTATCTTATCTTATCACTTAAAATTCCGTCATGTTGTCTAACTTATACATGTTTTCACATCATTTTTTCATTTTATTTTAGAACACAATACGAGGGTAGGCTGTTGTGTTATGTCTTGATGGTGCAGATTTAAAGCATTTATTTTATTTTACACTAGCTTTTGCCCGCGACTACGTCCGCGTGGAACTTGGAAGTATGAAAGCAACGTCGTACAACACGATAGATATCCACCTAATCACCTTAATTAATAAAAGAGCGCCTAAGCAAATGTAAGAGCAATTGTGCTTTTGGTTTAATCATTAAATTTTCTACAGGTGATGACCCTGTAGAAAATGTCATCATGAATTACTTACTCACTTTTCAATCTTTTTAGGGATAATTTCCAGGATGAAAACTATCCTATGTCCTTCCTCGGATCTTAAACTATCTCCATGCCAAATTTCATCAAATTCGATTCAGCGGTTTAAGCGTGAAGAGGTAACAGACAGACAGACAGACAGACAGACACACTTTCGCATTTATAATATTAGTAAGTATGTTACATTTCGTAGACTTTGTGGACAAGGCGATAAAAAATACCATTGCACAAGCACACCTTATATGTGTGTTGTGGCGTAATTTTAACAAGTAAACTTTTGAACGATGAAATATGGTAATTTTTGAGGATCGTATTCTTCATGAGATTCCGTTGGGGTTTTTTAATTTTATAACTTTTAACCTATTTACTATAAAATATAAAATTGTATCTAATTATATGCAGATTTATCGAATAGGCATCACTTAAGTTTTCGCTGCCATTGCAATAAGAGAAGGTGTCATGGGAATAAGAAAAACGCCAAGGGAATTATAGAAAAAGGGCAGGGGAATAATATTAAAATCACGTTTTATTGTTGTTGTTGTTGTTCTCTTAAGGCACCCTGAAGGTGCAAAGGGCTTCATAAGCTCACGCCACACCTTTCTATCTTCAGCTACTCCTTTAGCCACGTTCCAGCTTAGTAACGCAGCTCGCTTTCAAAGGTGCGCCGCCAAGAGTGTACTGGGCGTCCACGGCTATGCCTTCCGTCCGGCAGCCTCCACTCGTGTCTCCTCTACGAAAGGCGCGGCCTATCCATTGTCCACATTTATGGGGGACCGTTCTGACAGGTTCTCGTTTCACATAGTTTTTGGCCAAAATACGCGGAGAATAGACCTCAGGGACTTGTTGCAACTTGTTCGACAGGCAGATGTTCCATGATGCTAATAAAAAGTAGGATCAATTGACATCATAAAAATATAAGGTCTACGTACGTACCGTCTACACCACACCCGTATTGGAATGACTTGCAGAATTCGGGCCAATTATGCATATAGTGGGAGGCATGATTCTTCAGTTTTATTAGATCCTTTTACTACCACGTCCACCGTTTATTGCCGAATTTGACGGGGTTTCGAGGTCAAGTGCGAATTCAGTAATTAACGAAATAAGTTCCGTCGTTAAAGAGTAATTAGGATAGGATAAATTACTATTTGTTGGTAATTACCTATAGGGGATAAGTATTTTATGGGTGCTAATGTATTTTAGTGCGATCTAACTTTCGTCGATTCAGTACAAATTGAGCAAATTAGGTACTAAGCTTTAAATTTTTAAGGCTCAATATAGACTGGCGACATGATTAAAGTCATCGGAAACCGAAAGATTAAGAGGCCTTATTCCTTTTAAAATGCTGATTGTTTAGACATTTTTCTCTATGATCAAACATGTTTCTTAACATATTATTGATGTTACTTCCTAGAACAGGGCTATTGGGATTTATTGGTATATATTTGAAACCTACAGTTTGAATTTTTCATTGATAATTTTTGTTCGAAAAACTACTCGAAATTGACAAAATTCACGTGGAAAATTCGTTTTTTCAACTTATTTTCGACTGCACGCAATGAAAGCATGAAATAGCTACATTACTTCCTAGAACTCGGGAAAAAGTATTATTCACTACAAAAAGTTGGTTGAAATTATCAATATATTCGTCATAATATGATAAAAATAAATTTTAAAAGGAATAAGGACTCTTAAGATCATAATATATTATAAATAGTGTGATATTTTAAATAGTAAATACCAATGTTAAAACTAAATTATTTATATTTGGATAACAAGTAAAAAAAAATGAATTTAATTAAATCACTGTTTAACCTATTGACCGCCAAGCGGTCTAGCAATTTACCGTGCCACTGACGCCAGAGTAAAAAAAAAAGATGTGCCCCAAAATCAACAGGGATTGAAAAATACTTGTAGCGGTTAGAATTACAAAGTTTTTGATCATTGAAATTTGGACGGCTGTGGGCGACGTGGCGTCAGGGGCACGATTTTTTGTTGACGGCCACAGCCGACTGTGGCGCTCAAAAGGTTAAAGTGGGGAGAAAATCAAAAGAGGTTTTGATGAGTTGAGCAGTGTAGTGTTGAAACTTCTATTAGGAAAAAAATTGGGCAAGTGCGAGCCAGACTCGCGCATGAAGGGTTCCGTACCTATACATATATATATAATCTATAACAAGTTTGTTGTATGGGAGCCCCCCTTAAATATTTATTTTATTTTATTTTTAGTATTTGTTGTTATAGCGGCAATAGAAATACATCATCTGTGAAAATTTCAACAGTCTAGCTATCACCGTTGTTGAGATACAGCCTGGTGACAGACGGACGGACGGACGGACGGACAGCGAAGTCTCAGTAATAGGGTCCCGTTTTTACCCTTTGGGTACGGAACCCTAAAAAAATAGAAAAGAGTCATGAAGTAAGTTAGAAAAAAATAGTATAGTTAATCGATTACTGATTAATTCGCAAAAAAAAAAATACAAAGAAGAAATCACAAAATAAAGAAATTATTTAAATAGTTTCTAAAGCCGTTTATTTGAAGGCCACGGGCTCTAGATTATAGTAGTCTAAACGTTTTTTTCTGCTTAACACATCAGCAGATCGCGCGGTCGTTCACCAACAAGATAAATAGATAAATAAATATCGGACAACCGCACACAAATTGCTCTAGTCCCAAATTAAGCTCAAGAAGGCTTGTGTTATAGGATGATATACGTACTTATATAGATAAATATATACTTAAATACATACAACAACTATGACCCAAGCACAAATATTTGAGTTCATCACACAAATATTTGCCCTGGCCGGGATTCGAATCCGGGACAGCCGGCTCAGTACGCAGGTATCTACAAACCGAGCCAAATGCGTCGCCAAGATGGACCGATCAAGTAAAATACTCATCGAACTCTAAATACTACTCGGTTGTAAGAGACGCGCTGGACAGAAAACGGTGGAGGCAGATCATCCGCGCCAGATGCAACCCTGAAGCTGACCACGATCCTCAGACATGAGAGACCGACTCCAGAGAGCAACCCATCAGCAATCCACGCTTCATTGTCACAATCAGGAACTCATTGCTACTTATGTATTACTTGCTGTGCCCCGCGGTGTTACCCGCTTATCCCACGGGAACACTAAATTTATTCGGGAAGAAAAGTATCCTATGTCCTTTCCCGGGTCTCAAACTATCTCCATACCAAATTTCATCTAAGTCGGTTCAGCGGTTGGAGCGTGAAGAGGTAACAGACAGACAGACACACTTTCGCATTTATTTATTTATTTTATTTATTTATTTACTAGCTGTGCCCCGCGGTGTTACCCGCTCATCCCACGGGAACACTAAATTTATTCGGGATGAAAAGTATCCTATGTCCTTCCCCGGGACTGAAACTATCTATATACCAAATTTCATCTAAATCGGTTCAGCGGTTTAAGCGTGAAGAGGTAACAGACAGACAGACAAACAGACAGACAGACAGACAGACAGACACACTTTCGCATTTATAATATTAGTATGGATTAGTATGGATTTATTTATTCAAATTAGTTGCACAGCATTACAGTAATTAAACTAAGGCACTGTGAACTACAAAATCATACATATTAAAATAAACTTAAATCTAGTTGGATTTAGGTGACGTAACAGCGTGGCTCCGTTGCGTCGTCTGATCTGGCGCAGGATTCGGCAGATTGCCCCGGAACTGCCGAAACACAACACCCTTCGGCCAAAAGTCTGCACTTGCGATGGTGTCCTGCAGCGGCCGCGCAAGGGTCTTCTTCCCAGTTTCGTCCCCTTTCCGGTGAGGTACATAAGTGCCGACGATCCCAAGGGACTGGCACAACACCTGCTTCGCTTCACAGATTCGATGGTGAAACTCGATGCCCGCGAACTGAACAGGACAGCGGTCACCGCATCCATCTTGCCTTCCAGTTGCAGCTTCTCCTTTTGCTGCAGAAAGGCGAGGAAATCGTTCACGACGGGTTGACTCTGATTGGAGGCACTCATCGCGTCGATTCGCAAGCAGCGGCCGGGCCGCGCTACTGTCGAATTAATATTTAATTATAATTACTCATCAATGCGTCTATGTCGCTCGGCGCACTGAACGCGACTCTTTATAATATTACCTAGTATGGAAGTATGGATAACTCTTCGAGCTATTTGATTCGGTGGATGGTTCTATGTTTACTTTAAAATGATATGAAATGCTAGGAGGTGCACAACTTCGTCAACGTATTTTTTTTACTTAAAAAAGTCAGAAGTACCTATTAAGTACCCTTAATTGGTAAAAAATTGTCCAGCCATTTCGGGGTGACGAGAGAACGAAGAAATTATCAACAACAGATAGCTCCAGAATGAAGCGGTGGTAGCCTAGTGGTTAGGGCATGCGACTTTCAATTCGGAGGTCGCGGGTTCGAACCCGGCCCGTACCAATGAGTTTCTCGGAACTTATGTACGGAATGTCATTTGATAATTACCACTCGCTTTTCGGTGAAGGAAAACATCGTGAGGAAACCACCTAAGCCCAATAAGGCCTAGTTTCCCCTCTGGGTTGGAAGGTCAGATGGCAGTCGCTTGTGTAAAAACTAGTGCCTACGTCACATCTTGGGATTTAGGTAGCCGACCCCGAATGAGAATTCATTCTCAAAAAATGGGACAAAGGCTAGGAGGATGATGATGAGATAGCTCCAGAATAGCATGGCGCCGCCGCGCCCCGATACAACACAAATGACGATCCTGCATCGCCCTATTAAGATTTTTCCTGAAATCATGACCCCTCTCCAAAGAAAACAACCTAACCTAACCTTACATTATCGTATGTATTCATAATTGAAAACTAGCAAAATGTAATTTAACCACCAATTAAAACTAAGAATATAATACGTTATCGTACTATTAAAGTACGTTCAATATTTTCCTTTATTTCTTATGAAGTATTCTCAAGCTCATTAGTCATTATTGACCTTAATGAAGACAATAAATGTTTCTGGCAACGTTTACTAGTTGTATATTTACAACGTTCCTTTCTCTAATTACAATCTACAAAGCAAGTTTCTAGTTTCAAACGGAGCTTAATTAAGGTGAGGTAAAGGAAAGTAAGATGAAAATTAAATTCGCTCCTCGGTTGAAATTCGAATCGACATCAAACTAAAATCGTTTCAAAATACTCAATATTGAAAACTTGGTCTTGGTGGTGAAATAATGAAATATGGATTTTTGAATATAACCATGATTAAACCCTATTTTTACTGCATTTAGTAGTTGCGTTACCCGTAGGTCACAAGTCTTAATAATTATATCCGTAGGCACCAGAAATAATAAGCTTTCTTGGATACCTGTTTTGAAGTGCTGTAAAACTACCCATCTAAATAGATAATAATAATAAATATCGGGCAACCTCACACAAATCCATGTAACCTAGTCCCAAATTAAGCTCAATAAGGCTTGTGGTTTGGGTACTAGACAACGATATAGATAAATATATACTTAAATACATAGAACAACCACGACCCAAGAACAAATATTCGAAATTCATCACAAAAATATTTGCCCTGGCCGGGATCCGAACCCGGGACCGCCGGCTCAGTAGGCAGGTGCTCTACAAACTGAGCCAAGGCGTCGCCATTTATTTATTTAAATTAGTTACACAGCATAACAGTAAATAAACCAAGGCACTGCCATATAGTCGTACAGTCCAATCATGATTTGAATTAATTTGGACCATCGTTGTATGGACTGGAACATAGTTGGATAGGATACGGCAGTAATTTATTGTATACGGTAGTAAGTTCTCCATGCTTTGGTTAATTTTAATGGATACAGACTTTGAAATTAAAAAAATATACTCCCATACAAAATCTGACTCATTGACAGTGAGAGCTAACGAGCCCTGAAACAGTTCATGTCATGTCTAAAAAAATTGGGCAAGTGCGAGTCCGACTCGCGCATGAAGGGTTCCGTACCATAATCTATAACAAGTTTGTGGTATGGGAGCCCCCCTTAAATATTTTTTTTTTTTTTGTATTTTGTTATAGCGGCAACAGAAATACATAATAGAAATTCAAAATTTCAACTGTCTAGCTATCACCGTTCTTGAGATACAGCCTGATGTTGACAGACGGACGGACGGACGGACGGACGGACAGCAAAGTCTCAGTAATAGGGTCCCGTTTTTACCCTTTGGGTGCGGAACCCTAAAAAAGAGTAGACTCACGGGAGTTCTGACTGTCGCACTGAGCTTATCTCCTCCATCATATACAGGTAGGGGCTTGTGCACAAATCACGTGAGATTTTTTCGGCTACTTTTTGACCCCTCCCCCCTGGTGATATTTGGTGATGTTCTTTGCTAACCCCCACTCCCCCTCACTGCCTCACGTGTATTTTTTTCCGCCAAAATTTCGTAAAACAGACTCGCTATTTTGAAGTATTTAACAAGTGAAGACTTATTTTTAACAAAACCGAGAAAAAATATCGACTTTTTCTTAGTTCGTTCACTGTGGAAAAATACACGAGAGGTCTCCTTATACCCCAAACGTGATATATCGTGATTTTTTCGTGACCCCCCCCTATTGAACCTCACACCTCTTGGCCTCCACAAGGGCTTGGCCGTCTTTGCCTGTATTTATCACAAAAAAGTATAAGTTTTCTTAGTTGAGCTTTGTGGGTATCCACGTCCTCAACCAAAAAAGGTGTAAGAAGGTTCCTACGCCTATCACGCTCTGACATATACTCAATTGTTGAACGGATTTTAAATATTTATAGTACACGGGTTGGTTGGGCATCTACATGTGGATAATTTTTACACGACCACAGTGAACCAAAAAAGAAGATACTATGTTTTCCGCCTGAACGAAGCTGGAGGTATCTAATAGAGCGTATATTTATGTGATGATCCTAATATTTCGTAGTGAAAATCTCTCAGTAATTTCGCGTATCCATCTTGCTCAAATTATTCGGGATCATGGCGGTACGGCATTCCTCTCACGCACGGCTAAGTAGGGCGCGGCTTAACCCTAGTTGTGTACTACTAGCGTTAACGAAAAACGTACAGTCGAGTTCATTTACATCTACACACTTACGAGAACAATAATATCTGAATACGACTTTATGCTCCTGACAATAGAGTCGTGTTCAGATATTTTTGTTCTCGTAAGTGTGTACCTAGATGTAAATGAACTCGACTGTACGTTCATGAGCGGACGAATCTTAGCGATTTTACCACAGATTATATAATAGTTGTTTTACGACGTTTTGCACATAAATTTAAATCATTTTGATAAGTAGGCCACAAGGGCACTTTTACAAGTCAGATCGTGAATCTACCAGCATTGCCCAAGAGGAGACCGAGCTGTTGAAAGCCGAAAGAAACTCCACTGCTAGTATTTTTTTCGTAAATCATACTTAAGACAACATTTATGTTTTATTTATAACTCATATTAAAACACATAAAGGAGAGATGTAAAGATTCTCTGAATCAATGTTATGTTCATTATTATGAAATATTCGATAATATAAACTATAAATTTTCATGCAGGTAATCTTTATTTGTTTGTATTTATTTTCCGTTGAGGTGTGCAACAAAGAATATTCTATTATAATTTTTCCAGAGATGTAATATGTCTCTAAGCGCCTCGACAATAATATATAATTAATTAAAGTAATTAATTTAATTCTACAGAGAACATTAAGTTCTCTCAGCGTCAACGTGAATAACGTACAATACAAAATAATTATTAAATCTTCTAAGATATGTTCTCTAGGTATCACAAAATACAATAAAATAAAATAGAATTAATAGATTAAATTCCTCAGAGATTAACTAAGTCTTTAAGTGTCATTCATAAGCTGTTTCTTAAAGATGTATGATAGCTCTACGTTCAAAATTTAAGTTCAACAATGAAAAACTTCAATCGAGTATAGGCTGAAGTTTTTTACGTCTACTTTATTTAACACTAGTATGCGGTTAAAAATATGTCACATAGTCCAGTTCTTACTTTCAATTAAAAACCATATCTTGCGGCGACTTCACTTGTCGCGCGACTCAGCTCCATCTGTCTTGCTCACACGGTATTGTAAGGAATGTGACAGGTAGTATGTATCGCGCGACAAAGAGTCGCGTTTCACAGTTATGCTAGACGTACTGATATTAAATGTGGAACAAAATTCAAACCTTTATTATACAAGTAGACCTCATCATTATCACGACGGCGTAATGTAGAATTTTGTACAAGAAAGTGTGTACAATTACGTTGTTATTAAACAAACGCGTCTCTAAATTAACGTCGTGAAGGGCTCAATGTCTCCCGTGCAAAATGCTACATAAGTATGTATACGTCGTATAAGGCGAAGTCACATTATTCATATAATCGTTTGATGTCACTCACTCTTTCTATAAGAAATGGTAGCAGTAAAGATATATTGTGTACAGAAATAGTTGGCTTACATAATTTTGATTATAAATTTATGAAACATGTAATGTCTCATTTGCTTAATGTGGGGTCCACATCCCAATTTTAATATTAAACCATAGATACAAAGATCAATGCTCAAAGAAAAATTTAAATGCGTAACCTGATGGAAAAGACCGGGTATAGAACGCGTATACACCTTAGCGACCTCATGTGAATATGGTAAGATTATGTGAACATTAACGTATTCACGGACGCTAAGATGTAAATTGCCTTTCAAATATGCAATGCGAAGATCGACACACAAAGCATAAGAAAAAAATGGAAAGGTTATCTGGGCGTTAGGGTGGCGGAAAGGTTAACGGGCTGGACCGGGTTAGATTCCCGGTCTTTTCCACCAGTATCAATGGTTTAATAATTTTGACTGTTTTTATGTCTTCATTTTCCTTTACTTTTTACCTAATAACTAATAATTGCACTAAGTAGGCATAAATTAAAAAAAAAAATATCGAAAATTGGACGCAATACATTGCGCGTCGTGTTTTATAATTTATTTTGGAAAATCTTATACTTGAGTTTTCCGAGAAAATGAACACTCGTTTTCAGTTCGTGATTATGGTCTACAACTACAGTTTTCGCTTTCGGTACGCTGTCGGTTACACCCTGTATACCAATAAATCGAAATAGATATGTTCTAAGTAGTAACATTGATATGTTAAGAAACATGTTTGACCATACAAAAAATGTCTAAAGCAATCAGCATTTTTGAACGCATAAGGAGCCTTAAAAATATACGCCGTATTACAATGGCGCCCAACGTGGGGCCCGTATTACCTTACTGTTCCTCCACTCAGTTTTGCGTGGTTTCCGCGGGTGATAAACTCCCGTTACGCCGCGAATAATGATGGCGCCACGTCGAACTATTATGTAAAACAAGGATTTGATGGCTTGGAGGCTTGGCTTAAGTCGTCGTGGGAATTGGAGCTTGACGACTAAGAAGATTATTTAACTTAGTTGTTTTGCAGCGTACGCAGATTTTTACGTCTGCTCTTGAAATTTGGATAACTAAGTATACCTACAAATCTGTCTTAAGCTACCTATAGATATACTATACTAGAAGGCGCCAGCAACTTCGAATCGCTTAGCGTAAATCATAATTTTATGTTTTTCTTAAAAAACGTCGTAATAGGCTAAATATGTCAACCTCAAAATAGGAGAGAGGGACCTGTACTGACTGTAGAATATACATCTCTGCTACAATTGTTAATTTGAATGTTATATTATTATTGTAACTTTGACATTGTTAAGTAATCGGTACATCTCCTCTACATTTGGCACGTGTACAGTATAATTTACGAAAAAATACTGTTTAGTTACTTTCGGCTTTCTTCTCAACAGCGGCTACCTCTTGTGAAAAGCCGGTGAGTTCAGATTCAGACTTGTACATTTTGTAAAAGTTCCCCTGTGGCTTACCTAGAGTATAGACTATTTCATTTCGATTTGATGTCGACGAGAAATATTTTATAAAAAAAAATTGCCTATGCTATATAATTGTATTCAAACAAGGATTCAACTAAGTATACCTACAAATCTGTCTTAAGCTACCTATAGATATACTATACTAGAAGGCGCCAGCAACTTCGAATCGCTTAGCGTAAATCATAATTTTATGTTTTTCTTAAAAAACGTCGTAATAGGCTAAATATGTCAACCTCAAAATAGGAGAGAGGGACCTGTACTGACTGTAGAATATACATCTCTGCTACAATTGTTAATTTGAATGTTATATTATTATTGTAACTTTGACATTGTTAAGTAATCGGTACATCTCCTCTACATTTGGCACGTGTACAGTATAATTTACGAAAAAATACTGTTTAGTTACTTTCGGCTTTCTTCTCAACAGCGGCTACCTCTTGTGAAAAGCCGGTGAGTTCAGATTCAGACTTGTACATTTTGTAAAAGTTCCCCTGTGGCTTACCTAGAGTATAGACTATTTCATTTCGATTTGATGTCGACGAGATATATTTTATAAAAAAAAATTGCCTATGCTATATAATTGTATTCAAACAAGGATTCATAAGAAGGTTAAAAAGTTTTGCGTGGGCACTTTTCATCGTGTTGCGCGAGCGAGGCCGTATGCAAAAGCTAGTTATACAAAAAAAAATATTGATACGGAAACAGTAATCTACTTACGTATGTGTATTTAATCTTCGCCATTATCAGTACCTCACTTTTTAGCCCACTGGCCTCCTCATGTTTCTGCTATTAAGTCAAACCCAATAGCTTAGTCATTCTGTACATTACTTCCATCAAGCCTAAGAGGTGACGCTTGCTTAAACAATCCCTACAGCCCAAAAGCCGACATTCCCGGCTGGATTGACGGATATTTAAAATTCCGATTCCTAGTATGAAAGCGGTTAAATTTTTTATTCACGAGGAATGTCGGTGACGAATCGGTGAGGCGTGAATTCATCAGCATATATTCAGGTGTCCTATAAATAAAAAGACATATGTATACAGTCGATTACGTGATTCACTGGATCTTACAATACGGAGAAGCTTTGTCGACACATATTTATAAGTCTCTGCTTTAGGTTAATACGGATAACTTGCGAATAACTATTTGAATAAGTATAATAAGTTTAGTTCAGTACTGCATTTAACATAAAATCCGTCAGATGTGAATCGATTCTAATCATTCAACAATCAAAATCAGGGCCTGCTCGCAATAATAATGTTTGATTTTTGTACAACACAATACTTCTTTAGTGAATTGTTTTGTTTACAGTGACCTAGTTTATCACTTTAGCCACAAGTCAGTCTTATAAATATTTTTTGTGTTATCTGCGCAAAGTATTATGGCATTGAATACAATGTAGTTAAAATTTTGTAGACCCATAATGTATTCCAAGTTAATTAAGGAACCATACTCATTAGAAAACGAAATACATCTATCTTTTAAGCAAAACCATTCACCCTCGTTCGAAAACGACACAAAACACCACAGAAGTAAGTAAGTTGTAAACATTTGGATTGGAAGTAAGTTAAGATTTCAAGATACCATCACCATGTAGCTTAACTCCTGTTTGTTACTTTAGTCTTGGGGATAAATGAACAGAGAGAATATTTCGGCATTATTATTCCAGCGGCGAAGGCATTTTCGTAATGAAATACCTTAAACTATTAACATAACATTTCTGAAGCACTTAGAACAACAAAGGAATCACTTATATTCAAACTTCATAACAAAACGCTGAATGCCAAAGATGTTGAAAGCTAGCAATAAAATTTCGGAACACCTAAACGAATAATACGTAAAAAGATAATTTCGTAGCTTAAAACCATCCTGTTCCCGTACACCAAACTGTCGCTATCTTTGGAAATATGGCGGCGGCGCCATGCAAGGCGCGTTTTTCAACAAAGAATTGTGACGATAAGAACGTTTTCAAAACATCTCAAATGCGGAAAGATTAAGCGTTAAACGCCTTATGCAGGTGCTTCTTTTCTTTGGAGGTTTAACAGGAATGGATGGGACTTTAAAAATACAATTCTTGAAAGCATTTCAGTCAGTATGAAGAGTTTATTATTGTGGCTTCACAATAATAAAATAAACACTAGCATAAGGATATCTTATGAAATGTTAACTTTGTTTTTACACAAAATAATGTCCTACTTTAAAAAAGGTATAACTGTAGCTAGCAAAAATTGGGTTACGCATTTGGTTCTTTAATTTTGAAAAGTTTAAATTTTTTACTCATGTCTACTAAGTCAGGAAATGTTTTGATTTATTCTGAGAACTTTAATCATGAGCGAGTGGAGCGTTGTAGTATAAAAAAAAAATGTTTTAAATCAGTTACTGAACAGGTACACGAAAAGTTACAGATTAATAAGTACCTAGATTCCGGTGGTAAGTATATTTAAAATTTAACACTACTTGCTCTACCATCCCAAATATAATGATGTATGTTTTAATCTGATTACAGGTTACAGTATAAAGTAAATAAAGTAACATTGTAGTTTAACGAAGTATTTTAAATAAATAACTGTGTGTTCCGAAGTGCAGTGTTATTAATTAATTATCACTGACACCAGGATACCTGGTTATATAATACGTTCGGTGGCTGCTTGCCGCACACTTCAATCATTAGAACATGACTTAGGTTCTCAGAATGGACTAAAACATGAGTACGTGAGCTGACAGAATGTGATTCGAGTTTTATACCATGTCTCGCTCACTCTGATGCAAACAAGATAAGAACCTCTCCATTTCACTTAAGCCCGAATTATAATCTAAGTGCTTACGGATTGAACCTGCCAGACTTTTACGACATAAGTAGCAGTCGTAATGTTAGTAAAAACAGTGCTAAAATACCTGCGACAATTATATAACACAAACTGAGTAAGGCTTGAACTAGACGACTTCGTATTAATATAGTTTTACAAATGCTCAGCAGGTCGTAGTGTAGCCTTGTATTACCTTTTATTGCGGACAAAGACAAAGTAACATCAGTAACATTCCTGTTTTCAAATAACACAGAACCTTACAAAATAAACTAAGCTATTTAACTTAGCCTGCGGAGTAAAACAAGACTTCAATGTGGTTTTAGTAAACGTTTGGATGATCACTGTAGTGCGAAATTAAAAGAGTTATTTGTTCTGGCTGAGTCACGTAAAAAGGGGTTATCCTTACTATTTTAGTTTGTGTTCATATCTTTTCTTCTTTTGTAATTTCACTTGTAATTCTTTGGATTGTTGATAAATATGAATGGGGAATCTCCAAACGTTTTTAAACGTGAGGTTCTAACGTCATTTTTGTCTCAAGATTATTATTTTACCACGATGTGCGATCAATAATTATGATCAGGCTAAATTAAACTTTGGCTGCCTTTTGGATTCATAGGAAGACATAATTATCATAGCCATTATTAAGTAGGTTATGTTAGTTTAGATAACAATGCCCAAAAGGAAAAGATAATACGTGAAAACGCCGAAAAAGTCTTACCCAAAAAAATTACATAATATTTTGTCAAATCAACTTGAATGAATTGATAACTAGAACTTCCACCACCAAAATAGTTTGATGAAGCAATTTTCCCCAACCATCGTAAGAAATAAAAGGAAATTTACCACGATAAACTAGCAACACTTGGAGCATGTCTCACGTTCCACTAATCAGCGCACAACGCACGTACAAAAATAGATTTGCTACATTGAAATGGGTATTTCACGGTTAGATCTGGCAACCCCGAGGGTAAAGTACACGATTCGGGGGAATTTATGTCTGATTTAGTGGGTAATCTCAGTTCTACGCACCGCAACTGTCATCTTGGGAAATGTCGAGGTGGAGCGTTTGTCTTTTATAAGACGGTCGATAGCTATGGGACGTTATATGTAGGTAGAGGACGTAATATGTGGGTTTGCGTTTACTCTTTATTTTCTAAGAGAGGCCTTATATGAAGAAACTCTAAAATACTAAAAAGAATAAACGACATAAAAAAATATTTATATTTATAGTTGAATCAACTGTTATCGTTAATTTACAGGAAAAAATTAAAGTGTAATAAAAGCACAAGTAGGATGCCATCTTATTAACTGCAGAACTAGATTTCTCTACCCTTAACATACTGTGTTTGTGTACAAAGAAAATGAATGCCCTAGAGGAATTTTACTAAGACTATAATTGTAAATCTCTAGCATTAAATTGTTACGAGTCCTAAACTATGGCTATCAAATACAGTTTTTTATTATCAAAATATTATATTTTTTCTCGATGGACCGTCATTTGGACTCAGAATCTATGAATGATCTGCTATCTCTAACCTAGTTTTATGGACGACGAGATAGGGGGCTTAAAGAAGGCAGCTGTCACGTGCTCTGGTGTGGATACTACAACCACATGCCTTAAGGCCACCTATGATGATCTCCTTTACAACAGTTCAGATGATTCAGATTGTGTCCGTCTCCTGGGTGTACCTACGATTCTGGACCCAAGCTACTTAAGAATGGCGATAAGCCTGCGACTTGGGTCTGAAATCTGTATCTCTCATACATACACCTGCGCCGCAGCTGCGGCAAGAACGACGATCAAGTGTGCCGACAAGGTTTCTCTTGCAAAAGGAGTTTCGGCCGCTTATACCGCCATGGCACCATTAACAATTTGGTTTACTGTTCGCTTGCCACTGTTTCAATGCCTGCGGTCCTTAAACTCTTGGTATGGCGAGAGGCGATGACTAGCGCCCCGACGGAGCAACGCTGGTGCCGCTTAAACTGTGCAGGGCGCTGGTGTGGGACGCAAAGTGTGTCGATACTTTCGCGCTGTCCCACATCCAGGCGACCCGCTCAAATGACCGGCGTTGCAAACCAGGCCCAAATCATCAATTATCCCAAATTTTCATCGTTTCCTACAATTGAAACATTGGGCCCATGGTCAGTTGACATTAGAACTTTCATGAATCTCTTGTGAAAATTTTATTTTTGGGTTTTATTTTCATTTTTGTTGTATGCATTTCAGATTTGAACTAATGTAAGTATTTAACAATTGTACACTTGCAGCAGCCGAATACCTATATTCGGTAAAACTTTGTTTTTACAGCAATAAAAAGGTGTCGAAGTTTACCACACCGTGCGGACAAAACTTGATGTTACTTTGACTGGTTTTCCTAATAAGCACACACCATGTCCTTATTGGATTTTATACGACCTAAATACAGAGACTAGTCCCATCCGTTAATCTTTCAGAGGCATCGGGTTTTAAGCTCAATATTAGCTTTGAAAGCTGCCCTAATTCCTTGCCTTTGGCTCTAAAAGCTTACAAACGGGATACTGTTTCGATGTTATAATAATTTAAGCTTAAAATTGATGTGTAACGTACTATAGGATTTTAGTGGCGTTACGTTATATCGGCAACGCCGGAGATCTCGTTATTACTACACTCAAAAAATAGCAAGTCTGCCGTGATAAGGTGCAACACTGCTGCAGTGAATCCTGCTGATATTTTAGTAAACCTTACTGTTATAGCAGTTGGGCTTACCTACTAAAATGTCAGTAGGATTCACTGGCTGTTTTGTTTAGTGTAGACTAGATAGAAGGTGCCAACGTTGTCCACCGAAAATGTTTTATTTGGCGTTGTTGTAACCATCTTTGAATTTTCATCTAACAAAATTGCTTAAAATCCATCCAGCCGTTCCTGCGCAATGAGAGGACGAAAAAATTCATCACTAATTAACGAGAAGACACGCTGTATTTTTTTTCTCTTATAGTCATCGCATCAGATAAAAAATAGCTTCATAGAAAAACCGTTAATATTGATGAAACGGCTAAACATAGCTCTGTAAATTCAAAAATAGTATTAGTTACAAATCAACTAAAAACGGACAGAAAATCATGTTCATTATAAAGACGGGTTAAAAAAAACCATTTTAGGCATTTATAGAAAGAAACATGTTTAGAGATTCTTTCAATCTTAGACCAAGGATGATTTGATGACTGAGCGACAGAGCGATGGATTCAGGCATATGATTCATACATACCTATCACAGAAATATTGCTGCGGTGAGGTACATGTAGGTATGGTAGGTATTGAATTGTCACATACATGTGACACATGATATTTCAAAAAGAAACGTCTTATTTAGTCCCATTACATAGAACGTGTTAATTAGGAATGTCCAACTGAATCATTTACAGATAAAACCTTTAAATTTCTACACACAGGTTTTAAATTTTCATCAAAACTTCCCTTATCTGTGTCTCCCAACGTTTCATGTACCGAAATTATTTATCATACTTTATACCCAAAAGGTATTATTACTCATACAATTTCTACTTCAATATGACCCTTTGTACTTGGGGCAGCAGTATTGGAAACCACTGAACATCGATCACAACCGAAGTAAATTGTATCATTTACTCTGGGGCTAAATTTGATGTTTATCATGACTTGACATATGTCCGAAATATCGCCACTATACGTATATTACTATCATAAAGAGCACATAGCTAAAGAGAATTATGTACGTGGAGATGAAGTATTCGCTTCATAATAATAATTGACTGAATGATAATTGTTCTTATTAAATTCAGTGTGAGTCTAGTGACTATGATATGCACGAATACAAACATAAGTTGGTATATTTAGGTATGTCACTTTTAACATTTCATCCATTTATATTGATCTAACTCTTAATTTAACAAAGAACACCAAAGTACCATAATTCAGGCCTCATCCGTCCGATAGTTCAAACGATTGCGGTAAAAAAAAAAAACAGGGTTTAGATTTTGTTCAGGATATTGGACAATGCCAAATAAAGGGTTTTTACTTTACACGATTTTTATAGCAACACGGGACTTACTCGCTTTCTAATCAAATTAAAACCGTCCGTCCTCCCGGTTGAAAACACAAACACACGAATTTCAACCGGACGGTTGTAAGTTTTGGTCTCCGTGGAATCCGGTGATCAGGAAGTTTAAATCACATAAGGGTGAAACCAGATTAACGTAATTTGAGTCACGTAATTTCGGTCGCGTCATGCATCGTTTCACGCGACCGAAATTACGCGACTCAAATTACGCTCGTCTGGCTTCACCCTAAAATAGGTCTTTCTGAAGCTATAGTTATCGTAAGTGTTGCGTGTCGATCGATATCCTCGGTGAGCTAACTGACAATAAAGACCAAAATAAATGCGGGTAGTTCGAAATACTCGCACGACAAGAAGGCGTTGATGCCCGTCACTTCAGTCCCTTCGAGACTTTTAAATGTAACTTCACGTTCGAAACGTCGAGGTCATAAAATAAACACTTTTTGAACGCGATTAAGTCCCGTTTCGTTATAATTTCATCAATTCGTCAACGTTATCATAAACTACCTCAAAATAGAGCAAAAATATATATAAATGTCAGTTACACAGCTGTAATATAAGGCTGGAAAATTTCTCAATTAGAGATATCACAAAGCCACATCGAATTCAGGCTCTGGGAACTTTATTGAACGACAGTGTGTTTAATTGGAGGTTTGGAAAGTTTCGAACTTTTCAATACGAAACGTTATATTATTTAGAAATTCGATTGCTGTAAATAATACATCAATCTCAGCCATATTTACCTTTGAGTATTATTTGTAGAATTATAAGGCTCTCTGTCCGCTGAAGGAGTGAAGAAAATAAACCAATCAGGCTGCGTTTTTGTGGAGCCCAAAAAAAGTGCATTTAAATTCGAGGAATGTGATTGATCCATTTTATACAGCTTGCTCCAGTGGACAGACAGCTTTACGTGCCCCGTGTTGCAGTTGGTGAGGCTCTCATAGAATTTGATTCTAATCTAATAGAACGTGGTTCTTACCGAATTAACTATTTTAGAACGCAAGAGCGTTCTATCGCTCTTGGAATGGTAGTAAGCCAATTCTGTTTCAGCTTTAAAAAAATCGGACAACCCCACACAAATCGATCTAGTCCCACAGTAAGCTCTAGTAGGTTTGTGTTATGGACACTAGACGACGATAAACATACTTATAAATAAATGCATGCTTAAATACAAATAACATCCATGATCCAGGCGCAAATATTCGAGTTCATCACACAAATATTTTGCCCTGGCCGGGATTTGAACCCGGGACCGCCAGCTCAGTTGGCAGGTGCTTTACAAACAGCGCCAAACGCGTCGTCAAAATTTACCTGGCAATAGCACAGTTAGAGGCAACTAATCATGCATCGCATCTAAAATTGCTTCCTGTTTACTAAATAGCATGGTCATAACTACTACTCACAAGATCATCACCTGTAAGTTACTTTGACGTGGTTGAGTACCTATTCGGATTTAAAAGTTTTTAAGTCATCTTTACAAATTCTACGTGAGTTGATAACCAGATGCCCCAATCATTTGATCCGTACCTAAACGGGTCATGTTTTGCTGCAATTTGTGGCCGGCCATTATTTGCATCTTGCTTTAGCGTGGGGTGTCAGAAGAAGATGGCTATCTATAGTTGCCGCCCACAGATTGCGGTATATCGTTTAGAAACCCCATAACCCTAACGCCATCGCTGCTTCTTATATCGCTAAAGGTTAGAGATTAACTAGGTAGGTATATGAAGCCTAAATAAAATCAGCGCTAATGACTTACAAACTTACAAGGAAATACTCCTAAAATCACTCGTGTCTCTTTTAATTAAACGTTGACCTATTTACTCCTCGTCTCCTTAAAGAGCCACATTTCCTTACAACTCGATTGGAGAAGCACCGATCGAGTCGGTACGAATCCGTAACAAATCGTTTTGTGTCGGATTTGTTTATCTGATGTCGTTGCCTGCGACTGCACAAACATTAAAAAACCTACTAGATCCACAGAGTAAATATAAAAAGTAAAATTAAAAACAGATAAAGGAAAAATCACATTGAAAACTTGCGTATAAACATCGCTAAACGCGAAAGTATTGCTTTATTATTAAATAGATTATGTATAGGTAAAACAACAACTAAAATTTGACAATATATTATGTGGAAACTCGTGTGCGTTGGTCATGATACACCCTGCTTTATACAGCCTCCTGTCTACTACTACCTACTGTATTACTGAGAATACTTAGTCTCATTTAAGAAATGTTTACAAACTTACCTCTTTATGCTTGGAGTTCACGGTGGTGTGTTTCATTCAAAAGTTGAGGCTCATATTTTCCCTCAATACAACTAAATGTTCCATGAAAACATTGACTTTCCAAAATTGTACTGGATATGGGATCCAACCATTTTTTTTTTATTATAACATTCTTAAAAAAATGTTTGCGATTGAGTACAAATATTTACTTTTAGTGCAAAAGAAGGAAACGTAGTTATGTATTATCTAGAACTTACTCGGCTATCTACTATCACTTCATATCCATCCTGTAAAGTAATATACCTGCCTTTGCTTATTATAACTAATAGCTAGATCCTTAACAAATGTTCATATTATTCATGAAGAAGAAAATAATGTTACGTTATGCAATATTTTCGTCACTCGGAAGTAAAACAGAACTATACAATTAGCAAACTTTGAACGAGACTGCCTGGTCTCAATTAATGGAAACCTGTGTTGTTCGCTTCGTTAAAAGTTTATCTGGAACCGATGTCGAAGGCTTTTCGCTAAATACGTAAACGATCAAGCAGGGGCAAAGTTTTGATGATTTTTAGGGTTCCATAAAGTAAGAAACCGTAAGAGACGCGCTGTACCGAAACCGGTGGAGGCAGATCATCCGCGCCAGTTGCAACCCTGAACCTGACCACGATTCTCAGACATGAGGGACCGACTCCAGGGAGAGTACCTCAAGAAGTAAAAACGGAACCCTTATAGGATCACTTTGTTGTCTGTCCGTCTGTCTGTCAAGAGCCTTTATCTCGACAACGCATGGAAGTATCGAGTTTAAATTAAAACCGTGTACTCAGGTCTACAGTCTCTTGAAGCTGTGAAAAAATCACGACCGTTCATGCCGCAAAAAACTTCATCATACTTCGACGCTCTAAAGAGAAATCAAACTGATGGTGTATTTTCCATTGACCTAGAACTATGAAATCTGCCAAATAATACTGTCTTATACATCAAGTACCTTATAGGAAAAAAAACATTTTGAATTAAATAGGTAATAATAAATAAATTTTTTTATTTTTAGTCTTCATTTAAATTACCTATATATATAATCAATTATCGAGGTTAAGGAACGGCATAAATTACGGAACCCTCGTTGGTCTGGCCCGACTCACACTTGTCCAATTTTTTCTATTTAATGTTACATCAAAGGTGGCTACAGCTGCCGGCAAACTTCTTGAGCATTAACTGCGCAATAGCCGATTTACGTACAAAATGTACATGCAGAGCTCCGCCATTTTTGTTCTAAAAGTTTGCCGGCAACTATACTATTAATACCCTTTAAGCTGAGAAAACCGAAGAAGCTGAGAAAGTCGCAGGCGGCACATAATTTAAATATTGAAAGAAAAAAAAAATTATGTTTTATTGCTCATTGAGAATTATAAGTACAATATTTTTAGGGTTCCGTACCCAAAGGGTAAAAACGAGACCCTATTACTGAGACTTCGCTGTCCGTCCGTTCGTCCGTCCGTCTGTCACCAGGCTGTATCTCAAGAACGGTGATAGCTAGTCAGTTGAAATTTTCACAGATGATGTATTTCTATTGCAAAATAAATATTGAAGGGGGGCTCCCATACAACAAACTTGTTATAGATTATGGTACGGAACCCTTCATGCGCGAGTCGGACTCGCACTTGCACATAATAATTATTCTTCCATCATTAGTAGCGCCCAGACAATCGTTGGTAATTTCGAACAGGAGGGTAATGGAGCCGCTTAAAAATATGTTACGGATAAATGAATAACGATTAAACGAATAATTTCTCGAAGACTTCAGAAAAATTCTTGCGAATATTACCTAAGTATTTGAATTTAAAATACGACATTCTTATTGTCCATCGAAAAAATAACTAATATTTATTTACGTAAACTGGATTATCTTGATTAAAAAAAAACCGGCCAAGAGCATGTCGGCCTGTCGGGCCACGCTCAGTGTAGAGTTCGCGGTTTTAGGCCCGAGGTTTAAGTTACGAGAATGATTTCAAGTTCTGTAAAAAGGTCGTAAACGCCAAAGTAACTGTAATCACTTATTAACTTCTGGAAGTCAACTTACGTCCTTTTAAAGAAAATTATGAAATTTTGCGATAACTCAAAAATGGATGGACCGATTTTGTTCAATATAGTTTTCATTGAAAGTACTTACAATAAGGCCTCATTTTCATGATTTTTCCATATTTTTTGACCCGGGGTTGAAATGTTAGAGGGGGGACACTATTTTTTTTTATTTTCGGAGCGAATATATACAAACTACTGACTTTATCAAAAAGTAATGCTTAGAGACCCCTATTATTTTTAACAGACCTATTTAACGACACGTACTAATGAGCACGGAGCTAAGCCGCGGATGGACGGACAGACGGACATGGCGAAACTATAAGGGTTCCTAGTTGACTATGGAACCCTAAAAAAAGCATCTGCCAAATAAATATAGTCTCTACTATAAAATACAAATACAAATACAAATACAAATACTCTTTATTGCACACCTCCAACATAAAGGAATATACAACACAACATGAGATACAAAAATAATACTATGTATGGAAATAGATCAGTCAATTTGTGAAAATGGTTAATCATAATTTGGGTAACAAAGTCTAACATTTGATAACTTTACTGTTTTCAATAAAGCTATGTTCGCCATCTTGAAATCTAAAATGGATGCCATTATTGAAATCTGTATTTCCAAAAACCGTGAAAATGAGATATTCATGACTAATTTTAACAAGTTAAAAGTTACTTTTCAAAAAGTGGCGTTTAGAGGCCATGTTGAAATCTAAAATGAAATCTAAATTGTAAAATTAGCAACCTAAAAAACCTAAAACACCAGATTGCGTGACAATCATAGTAGATTTCACATTTGTTATGACGTCCGTCTCTCACACCGCCCGGGTTTGTGTTGTATGAAAATCCATTATTCCCCTGGGCATAATGTTAATCCTACAACCCACATCACCTACGTGGGATGGCCCTATTTACAAACAAGTGTGATGAACAATTATACTTGTAATCTTTTTCAAAACCCTCTAAAATAATGCTGTGTCTAATACTTAGCTGAAAACTTTATACTTTTACCTTCATAATCTATCGTTCCAGTAACAACTCGCTGTTTCACCAGTACATCTGAGACCACGGCGTGTGCAACCCCGCCGAAACGTTAGATTACAAAGGTAAATAAGAAATATTTGTTCAGCTGAAAGATCACCACTGGACATAGGTTCTGTGATTGTTCGAGCCTCGACCAGGACTCCCTGTGGACCCTGTGAAATAAAACACTCTTTGGTTGCTACAGGTTATATTGCATAGAAATGTCGAAACCTTAGTACATCATAGAGTATATTGAATGTATGTAAGTACCTATATTTTACGCGGGCCAAACGATACCGCGATGCAGAAGTTGGCTTGTATTACAAAGTGCCATCTAGCGGCAAATTAGGTAATTAAAAAAGTATAAATTTACACAAACAGGATCACCTTGGTCGATCCTGCGACGCCATGATAATCTCATGCAAAATATAAGTTAAATACACCTTACATCTGCCTGTTTGCAAAACAACATCTTAAGAATCCCTTTAAGCCTCCCACGCTTCTATAATGTTATTCAAGGTGGTCCTACGTTCGCTAAGATATTTCCATTATATTCAATACGATTTACTTTTATATAATGGCGTGAGACACGTCAAAAAGATCTTATAGATTCAATGTGTCAATTTTCAACTTTTACAAGTGACAGTGATCGAATCGACTTGAAATTTGGTTCGGTGAATAAAAATTTGATGAGAAAATACAAGTTACGGCCAACCAAATACTTGAACTTTTAACTCTCTATTGTTCAGCGTTTCAATCCATATTAATATTACATATACTGTGGCTAAAATATCAATGCGAGATTCGCATATTCGGCCTCAAACTTGACAAGAGAGTTTGGACTGAGGTGATACTGAGTCGCCTTCATATTGTTTCTTCCTCTTGTCAACTAGGAATCGTCTCAATACATCATCATCATCATCATAAACGACACCCACTCGGCACAGGCCTTTCCCAGAATCGCTACTAAGACCGGTTTTACATCGACCGTATTCAGCAACTTCTACGTGGTCATCTAGGCTGTCCTTCGCCTACTTGCTTTGGCCTTAGTAACGTCCGTCATGTTGATATCCCTTGGTATCCCTCTGGCATTTATGTTTTCCAATTATTCGAGCTATTACGGTTACTCTGGTTCTCTTACGGATTTTTTCATCCCGGATTCCAGAGATGCTCCGTGTATACTTGTATAGCCCATCTTGTATTGCCCTCTGATCTGGCTTGAGCTTTCATAACTATATGCTTAACCAATAATAGTTACACTATCGCTAATTAGTGCGTTTTCTGCAAGTTATAGTGGCCAATGTTTCAGGCAATCATACATCGCGCTGTACACACGCAATATAGTTACCTAGTATATTATAATACACATTTATGAGCATTAGAGTTACTAGTTTGGTAGTTGAATGTTCCACCGCTAAGAAAAATCCTCTATTAACACCTGACAATTTCCACCTGGCCGGTCTAAAAGCTCGACGTTTCTCGGGTGCTAAGCCGCGAGTTTCCGTTTCGTGTCACTTGTATATTTATTCCTCTCGATTTCCCCCGTCGAGAATGATCACTTCTGTTGAGACCCTACTGGGAAATTATTTATTATTAACGACGTTAACTTCCTCAGACGCCATCGATCGGGTCGTTAAGGCGTTGAGAGAGAAATGTTTTGTTCACTTTCTGGAAGTTCGTGTCAAATACTGCAAGTTTTAGCCTTTGTCCAACGGCTAACGGCTTAGAAAATTAGGAGTTGATATTCATTGGTTTCAGGGTGTGATTTTTGGACAAGCTACAGTGTAAACTTATTTACGGACTGTTTACTTACGGACTTTGTTTCTGAGTAACCATGTATCTCTCTTATCATTAGACACATAAGTCACTCGTAAAGTTTTGAGATACAAAAAAACTATTGAAGATATTTGCGTTGTACCCTTCGGCAAAACAGTGTTTCAAAGAAAATAACACACATTATCATGTATGCACCTATAGGTAGGTCATCATCATCAGCCAAAAGACGTCCACTGCTGGACATAGGCCATAGGCCATAGGCTATAGGTAGGTACATTTCACAAAATAAATGACTGATTTTGATTCTGTAGAATAGTATTGATGCCCCCCTAACTTTAGTTTCCCACCCAGAATCGTCCATGTATGTAATTCGTGGGTTTTCTCGCACTAATATGGTCGTCCACACATTTTCTGCAGTTAACGTGCGCCGTATTAAAAAAAGAAACACAATTATATTTACTTTAATTTTCACATAAATTGCATCCTTTAGAACGGAAAATAGATAAGTTTGAAGTGACGCGAGACATTGCGGAAGCTCCCAGCACCAAAAAAGAAAACACACTGAGTGAACAGAAACCTCCCGCACTAAAATCAAACTCACTGTCATAATCGGAAACAAGATAGATTGTATGCTACTTTTTTAAAGTTCACTAAAATAAATCTAATGTTATCTTGTTATAACGGCTACGGAAACCTTCACTGAGCATAGCCCAATATGCTCTAGCCTGGTATTTTTTTTAAATTGTAATCAACGTTCGAAATAAATTGATAAACATTTTAAAGTAAAATTACTTTATTAGCATGGCAGCAAGAGTTTTAGTAACTGCCTTTTCATCCAATTTTATTAATTCATATTGTATCTTCTAATAATAGTATATTTGCATGCACACTTTGCTTAACAAGAAGCAAACATAAGCTAAATACTTATAACAAGGAATATCTGACAAAGGACCCAGAAAGAAATCTGAAGTAATCTACAAGATTAATACATTTACATGCGAATAAATTACGTTCAATAAACGGCAGACATCTTAAATTATCATACAAATATCACGGTTTTATGAGATGGGCAAAATCAAAGACGTAAAATCAGATCCTGTTTGCTTGCCGAAACTGAAAATCTTTACAAAATGGACATACCTATTTTCTAGATATTTATTAAGATTCTTATAACCTGTTTTTGGTAGTCTGTATAGAAAACTTCAATAGGCAATATAATCATGAAAATTTGAGTTCGAGTGGCATCTATCCCTTTCATCCTAATACAGTTCAACACCAGGGAGAGAGATGGCACTATACAAACCTCGAATTTCAAACTTCAGAGTAACCCCTTTGACGGCTTTTGCGAAAACCATACGGTTATAAAACTATGAGTTGCAAACACGTTACAATTCTTTATTGTGGGCTCAGAACTTCTAAAAGCATTAGATACTGTTGGTTACCGTCGAATTAATACAGCGGAGAGAGGAATCAAATTGCTTTACGGTACCAATCAAGACAATTAAGTGGTTGTGATGAATGAGAACCCCAACAGGTTTAATTGACTGATAGAGTAGGCTTCATTGTAACTCCATTCCATAATGACTTTATTTTTATAAGGAATCTCAAAAATAATGTGTCTTGAGTTTTATTTCTTTAGGTTTAGTTTTTTATTATTAATTGACTTGCATATATTTAGTCCTATGATTTCTATTTATCAGAATATACCAGATTTACTCAAATATACCCAGCAATTTAAATACCGAATTATTAATAACCAAGATTATAAATTTACACCCCCGATACGAGTAGCTAGTCATCATGAAGCCATCATTCAAAATAAGTTTCTGTCAAAAATGACATTTTAGTGGCAAGCTTTTATAGCCGACTGTACTTTTCTTTGGATATCCATCAAATCCTCACTGAGACGATTCTAAAGAGCCCAAGCTCGGTAGGAAATTGCTTTTTCTATTATAGAGTTCCTATGGCCACCTTCCGGCTCCATCACCAGATCAGCCCCATGGTACCATATTATTGTATTGTCATCAAAGTTAAGTAAGTATGCAAAATTTCAGCTAAATCGGTTGACGATATCTGCTTCAAAATTGAGTTGCAAGATTTCACCCGAACAAACATACTTTAAACATACAATGCAAGCTAAATAAAAGCTTGTAAAAATAGGATGAAGTTGCATTCAAAACCTTGCATTGCGATTTCGTCCGTCTCCGTTGCGCAAGGCCTAAATTTAAAATATGAATAAAAAAAATATTAAAAAAACTAAAGCAAACCAACATTATCTCATGTAACTTAATCCTCATGAACAACTAACAAACTCTTTCCTTATATCCAACGAAAGAAATCACATTTAAATAGGACGTTATAAATATAAGATTTCCGCATATCAACACCTTTCTCCCTTAGGCAGTAGATTTGTATTTACTTCGTTTGTATTTGGGGCAAGGATTGTGAGGAGTGGAACATCTAAAGGGTCTTTGAGCCAGAAAATTGAAACTGGAGGTATTGAAACAATTCTTGGAAGTACCTATTGCTTTGACGCGGTTTTATAGTTACCTATAGAAGAAAGGTAGAATATTAGTAATAATCATACGTAGTTCAATGGATAAGTTTCGAGATAAAGAAAAACTTATAAATATTAGCACTATTTTTTTTTACATTTTCTCAAAATACTCGTCATCATTCTCTGTGCAAAGTTTCATTTTTCTAAACCAACTTTGTCCAGTCCAGATCTGGCAGATCAAAAATGTTATAGATCACGTAGAAAAAATGCGGAATCCAACGACAACAGAGCTTCCTTTCTCTAAGTTGCCGATCTAGAATGGTATGAACGCCCGAACTAACGCCTAGAATCTTCTCGATGTCCGTGTATGTAATTCGTGAATCTTCTCGCACCAGTATGACAATAATAGTCCATAAATTTTCTGCACTGACGTAACCCAGGAACAAAATAATTCGAGCTCTTCATCATTTATACACAAAAGCGGTGGTAGCCTAGTGGTTAGGGCATGCGACTTTCAATCCGGAGGTCGCGGGTTCGAACCCGGCCCGTACCAATGAGTTTTTCGGAACTTATGTACGGAATGTCATTTGATATTTACCACTCGCTTTTCGGTGAAGGAAAACATCGTGAGGAAACCACCTATAAGCCCAATAAGGCCTAGTTTCCCCTCTGGGTTAGAAGGTCAGATGGCAGTCGCTTTCGTAAAAACTAGTGCCTACGCCACATCTTTGGATTTAGGTAGCCGACCCCGATTGAGAATTCATTAAAAAAAAAATGGGACAAAGGCTAGGAGGATGATCATTTATACACAAACTAGCAACCCACCCCGGCTGGCACTGGTGCAATGTTGATACTAAATGAAAAGTGCTTCTCTACTATTTATATTATGCATGAATTAAAGATATAAACCGGATCAAAATTTCCGTTGCGTAGTTTCAAAGATCTAAGCATACATAGAGACAGATAGACAGCAGGAAGGATTTTATTATACAATGTTTCTTAATGTAGCAGTACCAAGCAAATAATCATTAATCATGTTGGTAATCACTCAAATCAGAACATTCTATATACCTTTAAAAATGTTTTACTGTTGTCTTCACTACAAATTATATTCTGCTCCTATACATGTTGTGAGTTTGCAAAATACGAGCATTAAGTGGGTGTTACAGCGCACGAGACTGGCTTATTAGAAAAGCTAGGAAAATGGAAAATTTAATAAACCTGCGGGGAACTTTGTAAGGTAGTGCTTGTATTGTTTGAGGCTAAAAGGCTCATTGTTTTTTTGACGTGACACGTGCCTTATATAAATCACGAGTATACAATGATCATTTATGACGTTCGTATAATGGTGTCTTTGTAACAACAATAATGTGTTCAGAAATACTTGGACTGCCCGTCTAGCACAACAACTATGGTTCGCGACTCATGTCGCGCGACATAGCATCACTCGTCACTCTGACAGTGCTGTACAGAAAGAGATAGATAGTATATATCTCTTTTGATACACTCAAATATACCTAATAGAGTTTCCGTAGGAGGGAATGTTAGCGCTCCTTATTCAATATTATAAGAGAACGTGCACTTAAGTGCCATTTATACGACTTCTATATGATCTTCGAAATTCGATTTACGACGCAACATTGTATCGATGTAAAGGTGTTCGAAATGCTTTTATAGGTCTAGTGGGCGATGCGGATTTATATTACTCGATGTACAACGTAAATGTATAAGATATGTTGATGCGGTACGATAGTTTTTATATTTATTACAGGGCAAACGTAATGTATGGTATAAAATATATTATGCAATAGCCTGTTGTAATTTTATAAGTGGCAGTTTCACTGATGATTTAGTCAACATGACTGAAATGTTTTGAACTCTTGAATGAGGTATTTTACTCTATGTGAATAGAAACTAAAAATAACATTGTTGAGGTATTTCAATAAAACAATGTAAACGGATTATATCGCGTATATTAATTATTTGAGCTTCCCTGACGTTTCGGTAGCTTTCCAGTTACCGTTGTTTAATTTATATTTATAAAATGTTTACTTTACACAAATGTAACTTTGACAGATCTTTTTTTTAGAAAATGTGGTTATAAAGCAGAAAATAGATTTAAAACATCAAGAGGATCTAGTTTTCTGTACTTAGTTTTATTAAATGCAATTTTATTGCTGAATAATAAGACATTAAGCAGTCTTACTAGAAAACAACATCCTTCTTTTCAATTAGATAACGAAACTATCCCCCAACCTATAAAAGATATCGTACCGTACCCCGCCTTCTATAAAACGTTAGACTAAGAATCCTGAATAAATCTGCTACTAAGAGGCCAAGCACAATCCCCGAAGTATCATAAAACCCGCCTCTAGTCACGAATGTCGAGGTTATCTAAAATCTTATTGATGCCAAAAGGTCCTATACTCCTATGAGCCTTAGCTCATAATAAGAACTTAAAGTTTGTTGCCAGCCTTTTAAAGTAAAACAACAAAGAATAATCAAAACGATCAAAGAAAATTCAAGCCAAAACTGCCTTTTAGAAACACACTGCATGTTGCAAAATAAGCGTCTCTCTCTAGTGTCTGGAATAAAACGGAGATGCCATGATGTCTGGGTATCTGGTACGAGTACTATGGCTCTAATCCCTCTGTTACACTGCCAAATGAGCGCTTTGTTATTCTGTTGATAAAATTAGAAAATGTAGCAGAAGCAAAAACAATATTCCAGTTGGAACTGAACTTGTCACTTGAAATCAAAGATCAATACCCATTCTACATCATATAATTTATGTTCCTATTCTAAAAGATACGTGTGATAAAATTCACAGATATTCATAGTCGGGTGAATAAAAAGGATTATCAAACAATCTTCACATGTTAAGCTATCTATGTACTAACATTAGTTGAAGTGCATTGAGCCGTATAATTGACGATGCACACTGTATGCCTGGTGCAGCACGCCCATATAATATAAAGAATATAAAGAAGTCAACCTATGATAACATTTTTACTGAAATCATGACCCCTTGAAAAAATATTTTCAATATAATTTTCGAATATTAAAATAAAATAAATATGAATTAGAAGGTGCCCGCAACGTCATCCACATAATCATCCTTGTTTTTTAGAGGACGTGATAACAAAGTAAGAGAAACCTTCCAGAGGTAAAATTATAATCGTTTGATCATACTACCACCACGAACTTGAATAAGAGAATAACGCCCCTGTTAGCGCATTTGCCTAATATGCTTGTTGGAATCCCACTCTGACCGTTTCCATATTTTTTAGCTGAAATAGGTAATGGGATAAAAATGGCGAGTAGGAATGTAATTGTTTGTTCTGAGCGTTGTTCTTTGTGTAAGTAATTTAAGGATTAGAGTTTTAATGCTTCCAGTGAATTTCCAGTGAAAATGAGCGCTTTTCAAACACGTTTTCTAGTATACAAACAAGTGAGCTAAAGACAAGTGCTGTACCTGTGGATGGTTTTACCTGTGGACACTACTCATACAGAGAAAACGAATAACCATAGACAAATACCAATCACTTATTTGAAAAGTATTTTTTTCATATGGCGACCCTAGCTAGTCGCCATCTTTACTGATGATAGAAACTGTGTGTTTTGTGGCTGCCGAAAGTTTTATTGACAAAAAGTAAGTTTTTACCATCTTTTTAAGCATGTTTTATGTAAAATCTGCAAATATTACGGGTGTAAGTGGCATATTAATTTAGGTATATGGTGTAATCGTTATTTCTACAAGATTTCGTTAGTCGTAGGAATGTAGCATTAATAGCGACCGGAATGAATTCAAAATGGGGGCAAAAAAATAAAGGTTCAGATTCACAATATTGTAACTCTGGAATCTTAAAAGATAGAGCTCTATAAATTTGTGACATTGTGCGGGGTTATATTTGGTACAGATTTACATCAAAAACTCAATTTTGACAAAATGGCAGTTATGTTAGTTTAGCATTGGACGACGATATGATGATGAATATTTGTAGATAAAGTAGTGAATGCAACTGTACATAATTCGGCCTTAAAACACTCGTGAGATCCTACTACGAGACTCGCCTGCGGCTCATTCGAAAAAACCACACTCGTGTTTTAAGACGTCTCATTTTGTAACAGTTGCATAAACTAAATACAAAGTGTACACTCATGAACTCCGTTGTTTTAAAGCGTCGTGTAGGAACCTTGAACCCACGCAATAAATCACCCGCCCATACATATAATCAGTGCTCGCATTACCATGTTGTCTCACGGGATACTCATCTAAATTCCTAAGGCAGCGAACACACTAAGCACTTTAATATGGAATTTTGAACAGCTACCTAACCCAATCATCATCATCGGTGAATTCACTTAATATAATTCATATCTTTTCTATCACTTTTATAATTAACATTAGGTAATTCCAATAAACTAATGTTGGTTTTTTAATAACAATTTGGATAGAAAAGCAGATATTTATTTAATCCGTCAATAAAAAAAATGGCGGACGAATTTCATACTATTATACTAGATCAATTTAGTTTGTGTACATAATATTATATTTTTATAAATATTTAGGTATATTAAGTATATTTGGTGCGTTAATAACTATAATATAATAGCGGGTTAATATAACTATATTTTGACGCATGATTCTTGGACTTGTTTTTATAGGTTAGGTACCTAGAAAAACAGAAGTAACATTAGTCGAATTTTTTTCATTAAATGTAATCCAAGAAAATGCTGAGCACAAAAGTATAGAGAAATATCGAGACCAAATTAGATTCTTACATTTAAGATTAAATCATGATGCCGGGGAAGCAAAATGATCACTGAAGTGTTCGAATCTAGACTTCGATGAGTTTCCCAGAGCTCGCTAATCATGTTTGCCAGTTGGAAGTTCCTAAGTCGGGTGTTGAGTTCGAGTTCCGAGGCCAGCGTCCCCAGACACCAGACACAGACGCTCGGAGGGATCTTTACAACTTTCGACTTCTCACATAAGATGTTTCCTTCGGTTTCAAATCTTAATTAAAACTCTTCCGGTTTAGTTATCCGAGGGAGAAAAAAATGAACAAGTGCGAGTCAGACCCGCCCACGGAGACCGTACAAATTCATACCGTTGTTGCTTAAGCGCGATGATTGATTACGTAACCTACTTTAAATAAAGACTATATTTTTTATGATTTGAGTTTGTGCGGAAAGATAAGATTCGTAGGATTTGAGGGCGTCCCAGTGCTATTTTATGGTTTTTGCTGTGCTGACAACACTGTTACTCTTTGTTAGTTATTTTAAAATAATGAATGACCCTCATACTTATGTAAATTAATTTTGAATGAATATACAGTTACCGATTTTGTGTCGGAGACAAAGTACATAACTACCCGTCATAGAGGACACACGTTCTGTGACTTTTTGTAAGTCAATAATGGGGCTATTAGCCGCTTTTTGCCGCTGACAAAATCGAATAATATTAAATTTTATTTCTCTTGTGGAACTATGTGCGGCTTTATTCCGTTCCGGCATTATTTTATTCATAAACCATGTGGTAACTGTATATAAAAATACCAAAAACACGCATTGAAAGAACATATAAATACTCTTAAGCGAGATTGCCGACGCTAAACGACCCACTGGACGGTCCCTGTGGAGGTTTAAGCATAGCGCAAAGCGTGATATGCTGTCATTCAATATCAACATCCAAAACTGGGGAAATGAGTCTAAGAACGGTGACTCGTGGAGAAAGACTGTGCGACGGTGTGGTCGCACATGATGAAGCCTGGTTTGCTTCTCTTTCTCATAAGCATGACTTGAGACACCAGCACTCTTCGCCCTTCACCGACAGACGCAATATTTTTATGTCAAATATGCGACCAAGGCTGTCGCTCTCGAATCGGGCTACCGAGTCACGTTCGTAAGTGCCGCACTTTGGACCATGCTTAAATCATCTTTTATAGATGCAAGAGGCCGATGATTATGATTTATCCATTCAAATTTGTTCATGTAAATCAATGCAGCTCTAATGATTACAACTATACCATTATAAAATACTAGATTTGTATTGCAAATCAGTTTTCTATGGAGAAGGCTCATGATTTCAGGAAAAGAGTCAATAGCGTGATGCAGGATCGTCATTTGTTTTGTATGGGCGTGCGGTACCATGCCAGCCAGGCGCCATCTGTTTCCTATTCCTTTGTCGTCTCGTCACGTCGAAACGGCTGAGTAAATTATAACCTTAATTAGATCAGGAGTAGCTGAACATTCATTAGATGGTTATAGGATAATTTTTACCCGTCAACGGTAAAGAAAAAAATACGCGTACGAAATTGCGCTCACCTCATCATCATCATCATATCAGCTGATAGACGTCCACTGCTGGACAAAGGCCTCCCCCAAAGTTCTCCACAACGATCGATCTTGCGCCGCCCTCACCCAATTTCTACCCGCGATCTTAACCATGTCGTCGGTCCACCTTGTTGGAGGCCTTCCAACGCTGCGTCTTCCGGTCCGCGGTCGCCACTCAAGAACCTTTCTGCCCCAACGGCCATCGATTCTACGAGCAATATGCCGCCCACTGCCACTTAAGTTTGGCGACTGTCTGAGCTATATCTACAACCTTGGTTCCCTTGCGTATCTCATCATTTCGAATTCTCCTACTTTGAACTCACCTACTAGTTTGATATATTTCCGAAGCAATGCCTTGATAAAGATATGACTATGTTAAATGGAAGATATCGTATAATGCTCCGTTGAATTCGCACCTGAAGGGCTACTCCGATGTCCGAAATACCCTAGTGCCGTTCCTCTCGATTTCCTGTCAAACTGTATTTGGGTGAGCGGGACGGCACTATGACGGCCGAACTTCGAACATTGAAGTAGCCCTTCTGACTGAGAGATTATATATGATCATCGACTCGACAGTGAAAAATATTTCAATCAAAGCGGAATTCGTAATGACAATAGATATACTTTGTACAGTAAAGTTATAAAAGTAAGAATCTTACGTTATATTCATATTCATTGACTTCGTTCGTTTTCGGCACTCGTGCGTATAAATAAAAATATTTTATGCCCTGCGGGTTTCTTAAATTAAATAGAGTCCAATGTATTTGCAGCCTTACCTACAGGATGATTGCGTAACGTTTTACGCGAACAATCCAGATTCCGGGCGCGGAGCGGTTGACATTCTAATCATCCTGTATCTCGGTTAGGGTTGGCACATACCGCAAAAATTCACAGGCTTACCCAATCTCATGTAACTTAATTAAGGGAAGGGGTCCAATTATTTATATTTAGAATGAAATGGAAGTCACGTATTTGAAAAAAGAAGGCGAAATTGTTAAGGGCATTTTATCGTAATATGTGTACCAACTTAATAAATTATTTTAGGAAAATGTGAGTTTATGATATATAAAATGTATTCTTTATAAACACACCCGTTGAGAAACAACATAAACAGTTGTAAAATTATTTATTAGCTATTTCAGGAAATTTAACTTTATTATTTAACTAGCTGTGCCCCGCGGTGTTACCCGCTCATCCCACGGGAACACTGAATTTATTCGGGATGAAAAGTATCCTATGTCCTTTCCCGGGTCTCAAACTATATCCATACCAAATGTCATCTAAGTCGGTTCAGCGGTTTAAGCGTGAAGAGGTAACAGACAGACAGACACACTTTCGCATTTATAATATTAGTATTAGTATAGTATGGATATAATTATACTTAGATGAGAATTTTTTTATTAAATGTAGGTGGCTACTTACACACGGGGAGTAACGTAGTAATCACTATAGTATATTTTTCTGTAAAACTTTCAATAGAACCTTTTAAGTAAAACATTTAAAACACCCCCAACACATGATGCAGTCATCATAAGACCCTCATTCAATGAGTGATATAGAAAATGACAAAACTTTGAATTCTTAGATATTGATTGAAATTTGATTGAGATATTGTCACTTGTTACAATTAAAGCTAAATATCTTGGAAACAATTGGACCTATATCAAACGAACAAAGCTAAGAACCATCTCGACGAACTAGTCTTTCGAATAAAAACGCACTCAAATTGATCCATCCGTTTGGGAGCTAAGATGCCACAGATAGATACACAGATACACAAATACACAGACACACATGTTAAACTTATAACACCCCTCTTTAAGAAATAGACAATAGAACGACACACTTTATCAGCAGCGTTCCTTTGGTACTGTTTTAAAAACCCCGAAAATGAGTTCAACTTTCCCTATTTATATTCAAAGTGCTAATCTTGTACCGTGGCAACCCTGCGAGCGTTTACAAACGGCCTGTTGTGGATTAACATAGATTACTCAGATCTCCTTGTCCGTAATCAAAACTCGAGGCTGCTTTGCTGGCGCTGCGATATCAAGCACAAATAGCTGAAGAAGTGGCGGTATACTGTGTAATCTCATGGTAAATTCTTTACAGCTGATAATGGTTATAGGAAAGTTTGAGAACCGCTGCTCTATGGAATGTTTGAAAACTGCTGTTCTTAAGGGAAGTTTAAGAACCGCTACTACTTTGGAGAGTTTGAGAACCGATGCTCTATATAAGAGTTTGAGAACAGATGCTGTATATGACAGTTTGAGAACAGATGCTGTATATGACAGTTTGAGAACCTTTGCTATGTAGAATATTTTAAAACCTCTTTATAACAAAAGAGTTTGGGAATCGATGCTATACAGGACGGTTTCAGAACCACTGCTCTATAGGAAAGTTTGAGAACCGCTACTATACAGAAAAGTTTGGGAGCCGATTCTCTACAGGACAGTTTGAGAAACACAGCTCTATAGGAAAGTTTGAGAATCGCTACTATACAGAAAAACTTGGGAATCGATGCTCTACAGGACAGTTTGAGAACACAGCTCTATCGAAAAGTTTAATAATCGCTACTATACAGAAAAGTTTGGGAGCCTATTCTCTAACAAAAATGTGGACGAAGCTTTACTAGAACTACTAGAAGTGAAGTAGTTACCAGTGACGTTGCGTCAAAAAAAGCTCACGGTAAGACGGGGTAGATGTTGCTTACTCGTTCCGTAGTCAAATAGGAACCCTTATATAGTTTCGCCATGTCCGTCTGTCCGTCCGCGGCTTAGCTCCGTGATCATTATTACTAGAAAGCTGAAATTTGGTACGAGTATGGGTATGTATCACGCCGACAAAACGGTAAAATAATAAACTCTAAAAAAAATTTTTTTTCGGGTACCACTCGGACACCTAAAGTGGGGGTGATTTTTTTTTTTCATTTCAACACTAGTCTGTGGGGTGTCGTTAAATAAGTATTTTAAAAATAAAAGGGGTCTTTAAACATAATTTTTTGATAAAGTCAGCAGTTTTGTAAATATACGCTCCGAAAATAAAAAAAAATTGCGTCCCCCCCTTCTAACTTTTCACCCACGGGTCAAACAATTATGCAAAAATTCATGAACATGAGGCCTTATAAGTACTTTCAATGAAAACTATATTGAACAAAATCGGTCCAACCGTTTTTGAGTTATCGCAAAATTTCATAATTTTCTTAAAAAGGATGTCAGTTGACTTCCAGAAGGTAATAATTAATTACAGGTTACTTTGGCGTTTACGACATTTTCATAGAGCTTAAAATATTTCTCGTAACTTAAGTCTATTGTGAAGGGTGAGCAACTACGGAACCCTACACTGAGCGTGGCCCGACATGCTCTTGGCCGGTTTTTCATAAATAGCATTAGACATTGGTACTTAATTGTACTCCTTGCAGCGGGCAAGCCGGTTGGAATGTATCTATGGATGCTACGCCACTGGTAGTTACTTTCTCAATTATTCAATTCATGTCAGACATGTTAAAAGGCCTTATTCTTTTTTAAATGCTGATTGTTTTAGACATTTTTCTTAACTAACATGTTTCTTAACATATTACTGATGTTCCTACCTAGAACCAGGGCTATTGGGATTTATTAATAATAATAATAATAATAATACGGTGAGTACTTGCACAGACATAACCAAGTAGCCAGGATCATTCACCAGCAACTTGCTCTTCAATACGGTCTTGTGGGGTCTGAGGTGCCGTACTATAAGTACGCACCGATGCCAGTTCTTGAGAATGGTCGTGCCACGCTCTATTGGGATCGATCTATCATCACGGACAGGACTATTGTAGCCAATAAGCCTGACATCGTTTTGGTAGATCGATCCAAGCGCCAAGCAGTGCTCGTCGACATCACCATCCCCCATGACGAGAACCTCGTGAAAGCCGAGAAGGACAAACTCAGCAAGTACCTTGACTTGGCTCACGAGGTCACCGCCATGTGGGATGTTGACTCGACGATCATTGTCCCGATAGTCGTTTCGGCGAACGGTCTTATAGCGAAGAGTCTCGACAAACATCTTAAGAGACTCTCGCTAGATGGCTGGATCAAGGGCCAGATACAGAAGGCGGTACTCCTGGACACGGCGCGCATCGTCAGGAGGTTCCTCTCTCTGCAGCCCTAACCTCCGGTAGCCTGGGCCCTGCCCCGCTGCCAGCGGCACCCTAGGTTAGGTTTTTTTTAGAATGTGTTTATATTTGTAATGTATTTTTTATATTTTACTTTTTATATAAATTTATTGTAAAAAAAACCTAGCCTAAGTACAAAAATGTATAAAGGGAATAATAATATCATTTATTTCAAGTCATAAAAAACTCATACAATACAATTACAATTACAAGTAGATTTACTTACTTAACCTTAAATATTAATTATACCTAATATATAAAGTTTCACTTATCTCACTTCTGCTCGATCTGCCCAAAATTTGCTCCTTGCCGTACCTTCTTCCGTCTCAAAATTTTATAATAATTCGTTTACTTTTAAAGCTGTCTGTTTGTGGAACTCCTTGCCTGTGAGCTTAAGGCGCGCTAAATCTCTTGTTTCTTTCAAAACTCAACTGAAAGAACATTATCTATCCCTTTCATAATTCGTATTTTATTCAAATGGTCCTATTACCTGTTGGCTGAATGTATGTATGTATTTATGTATTTATTGTTTATTATATTTATGTATTTATTTGTTTTTGTTATGTATATATTATTATCATTTTCCGATTTTTGCACCGCCTAATAACAAAATCTTATTTTTTCAAGTTCTCCACTACCCAAAGGTTGTCTGGAAGAGATCGCTCTTTAGCGATAAGACCGCCTGTTGTTTACCTCTAATTGTAATTTCTTGCATTGTATTTCTCCTGTATATTTTATGAGGTGTGCAATAAAGAGTACTTGTATTTGTATTGTATTTGTATAAAGCAGGTACTACAGTCATTTACCATTTTCTTCCAAGTGCACGGCTGACCAGTGCTTTAAGATCTTATTACTCGGGTTGACAGTAAACAACGCCAGAACATCATTTTGCTGCGAGTTTTGCCATACGTTTGTCCATACCGAAGCTATGCGGGACCGCATGATTGGTACATATTTAAAACCTTCAGTTTGAATTTTTCATTGATAATTCTTGTTCACAAAATTCACGCAGAAAATTACTATTTTCAACTTATTTTCAAATGCACCCAATGAAAGCCTGAAATAGCTATTTTACTACCTAAAAACTCGGGGAAAAGTATTATTCACTTCAAAAAGTTGGTTGTAATTATCGATATATTTGTCATAATATGAAAACATTTTTTTAAAGGAATAATGCCTCTTAATTGCGTCATTTTTATGATAACAATATCACCAATGAGATGGCTACCGATTGTCATCGGCCCGGCAAGAGATAAGTCTCTAATAGACTCCGGTTGGTAACGAGAACAATACAGCCGTATTAACACCGATTTTGCATCGGATTCCCGTTAATTGCCTATTGTACAGTAGCCATTAACATTTATCTCGAAAAACAATCAACCGAGGCGAAATTTATGTTTAACCGGTACATTTGCATCATAAGCAGCTATAATGAGGTTTTCAAAGAGTTTGGCCCGTGATTTGCGTATTGTTGTTTATAACCTACTTTAGGAAGGGTGTTGCAAATTTTTTAGGCGTCATCATTATTCATAAAAAAAACATTGTATTTCTTCATTAACAAAGTGAGTGATCACTCGTGTTAGATTGGTTTGTTACTTTACTTTTTTGTTCATACAATATACTCACCTACAATTACAGAGGTTATCGTGGGTTGAGTTTTCGTAACTCGACATGTTACCATGCGCTAGTGATGGGCGACTTCGACTAATTTGCTGATTCGAATGATCATCGATTACTAATATCATAATTCGAATTTGAAATTAGTAGACTACTAATGTTGATAATCGAATAACGACTACTAATATTAGTAACTAATCGCCGCGGCTTGTAGCGAGTTACCAACTGCTAAGAACAACGCCATCTATGCAGCCTTAACCGAACTCGGTATCTAGATGGCTAGTATTACATATAGATCTTAAGTATTTAGTTTCCAGCCAACTCAATAGAGGGCGCTGCCGAGCCGAGCTCAGAACCTAGCTAGGCCAGGCCGACTCAGTTCGGTTTGCCTGCCGCTGATGGAAATGAAAATAATAAAATTGATGAAATTTTGCAAAAAGCTTTAAATTTTGTTTATAGTTAGAAAGAACGCCCCGTATTCCCATATAAATACTGTTGATTTCTTTCTGCAGCTTAAAAAAAATGTTTATTCCACTATGAATCAAATGAAAGTTTAAAAAGATAAAAAAAAACACAAAAAATGTAAACTGTAACAGAACAAACATTAAAAAAAAAAGTAAACAATAAAAAAGCAAAAACCAAAATTCTCTTAATCCCAGATTTGAACTCGCACTTGCTGTTTCATAGGCAAGCCCCCTTCCACTGTGCTAAACCGTACTACAATGTTCCAGTAAAAAATAAAGATATATTAGCTTGGCTAGATATGTAGTGAAATTAATTTAACTTGTTAATCACACAACGTACCTACGTTTAGTTACTAGCAAATAAACATTTGTCACAGTTATGATTATGAATTTATGACAAATGCTCACTTTCCTTTCAATACCGTACCAGTAAGACAGATGACGCTGAGTAGCGCGACAAGTGAAGTTGCGGCAAGGTATGCTATGCTAGCCCCGCACGAGAATATAATCGATCAATATTATATTTAAAGGAGAAAATAGAAACTCGTATCAATCACTTATAACTATATTTTTTAATAAGGTCTACCACTTCGTCCCAGCACTCGTCCAACCGTTCTTCCGGAACCCGGTTAATTAAATAGCGGAAGGCCACTGCCCGCATATTATATCTGCAGCCACATGGCGCGAGCCCATTGTTTGTCGGGGACGTTGAAGTGGTTGAACTCCTCTGGCCATGTGTATCTAGAAAGAGAATACTTTTTTCTTATTCATATTAACATCATCCGGAACGCACAACAGGAACCTAACACTGGTGATAAACTTTACGACTTGGCCGGAGGCTGCCGTACTCCTTCCTAGGTAATATAACTAGAAATTACTAAGTTACTTTTACTGTTTATATATTTTTTTATAATTTCAACCAGTTATCACCAGGGTTTAGGGTCCTGTTGTGAATGTCGCGATGTCCGTACAAGAACGTACAAAGCAGGAAGAAACATTTTCATCTTTTTAGGGTGCCGTACCTCAAGGGTAAAAACGGGACCCTATTCCTAGCCTCTGCTGTCCGTCTATCTGTCTATCTGTCACCAGGCTGTATCTCATGAACCGTGATAGGTACCTAGACAGTTGAAATTTTCACAGATGATGTATTTCTGTTGCCGCTATATATACAAGTACAGAGAAAACAAAAAGTAAAAAATATTTACTAAGTTGTACGGAACCCTCGGTGCGCGAGTCTGACTCGCACTTGGCCGGTTTTTTAAGCTATAGAAAAATCTGTTATTTCTTTCTAAAAATGAGGGGGGTTATTCCTACTTATAAACAAAATATTAAGATTTTTTATGGTAATGGAAATCAAGTTCATTAGATGTCGATGTGGTCAAACTGGCAAAAATATGTTAGTACCAACCTATGTATTACACATTGATCCTAAAGGGTTAAGATTAAATATGCAATATATATTAATTATAGACACCTTGATGGTATCGTTTTCTTTGACCTTGACCGTAAAATACATAAATACCGAATACTTATGTAAAATATATGCGAGTATTGTACTGTAGGTATGTGATATTGTTTCATAATATGAGCTTTTCTGGGAGGTACCTATGTAGATACATTCATTTTAGAATACCAATAAAAGTAATACCTATCACTTTTAAGTACCTACATGCCAAAGAATGACTTAAGTAATAACTTTAATCTCCCGATTTTGAAAGTCTAAGTACCTACTTCGAAGTAGTACCTACTCAATTAGGTAGGTACCTTACCCTACCTACTTACCAGTGGAAACTGACGCCGTTGTCTCAGGCTTTGTGTCGGTGTCGACATTTTTTTCAACATCATGTGCCTGCATCTGCAAATAGACCACAGCTAATTTATGATTATGACCTAAATAACCTTATCTAAAACAAAATGATAATATTAATGGACTAAAACTAGTTAACATCATGATGTGCTGCCAAAATGATCTCGATTCCACTAACTGGTGGGTTCGGGTCTGAAGTAGCTGAAATAAACGTAGACAATTTCAAGCCTCCACTTCATTAATAGGTATTGAGGCGAAAATAAATATGAGGATTTCGAGATTGTACAATTTTCCCGAGTAAGTAAATAGTACTTAACTACCTATGTATACTTATATCTAGTAGGTATATGTATTGTATATTACTACTATTGTGTTCTATCTATTGGATATATGTATAGAAAGAGTAGAATATAAAGAATAACAACAGTGAAGGATGACAGCATCATGCTAATGTTCACTTACTTACTTAAGTACATGTAAGTTAGTAATCGCTACGGTCACTAACTGGCTACTTAAGAAAATGTTACGGAGTTTAGTTCTATTCTAGGCATCTATCGAACAGTATCAACTACGGGTGTCCACTGTTGAACATAGGCCTCCGCTTAGATCTCTACAGTATGATATCACAATTACTTTACATACCTGCACAATCGGTTTCTCCAATTTCCGCTGCCTAAAATTGGCCAATATGGAAGGCGAGCCTGGTCGATCATCATGATTCACTTGGTTAGCCTAAACACGATTTAATTTAATCATTAAATTAACTAATAAGGAATAACATTACATATATCTCATTACTTGTGCATTAACCATGTATTCGATTACAATGAAAACAGTTACAATTAAAACTAAGAATTTTATTTACTGTACGAACCAGGAATAAAAAGGAGGAAAACTTACCATTGAGATTTAAAATTAAATGAAATTCTGACGAGCGGATTTTGGAAAGATTGCGCGAGCGAGCTTTCGTTCAAGGACAAGGACAAAGAGGAACACAGATAGATGCGAAAAAAAGAAAGCAATACTTTCCTTCAATAATGTTCCTAGTGCTGCCCTGCAGTATTGCCAGACATACGCAATATTTCTGATTTTTATTATAAAAATTTGTCTATTGTCGCCTGAAATTGCGATTTTGCAAATTACTTTGAATGTAAAAAAATGCATATGATATTATGTGCATGCCAAATTTTTATCATTGGATACAGAGCCCGTTTGGTGGCGTTGTCGGAGACGATAGTGAATAATGTATATTATATTGAGCAGGAAAAGTTATAGTACATTACGTAACAAGGGTAATAAACGAGGAATTACAAACGAGTGTCTATTAGAAGCCCAAAGACGAAGGCGATTTAATGATACGAGTTTGGAATTCCGCTACCACCTGAGTGACGTACCTACGACGTTTGTCATCACACTTTGGAGGAAATAAAAAAGTAATAAGTAGTAGTAACACAAAATTACTTACCACCCTAGGGCGTAATATAACTTACCGCCCTAGGGCGTGATATACAACTTACCGCCCGGGTTTCAGCATGTAAACCCTTAAAGTGTGATAAAAATTACTTACTGCCCTAGGGCGTAATTTACAACTTATCGCCCGCTTTTATAGCATGTAAACTTGTTTACGAGTAAGTGTGATGAAAAAAGTTTTATTATGATGTGCCTTTCTTAGTCGGGTAGTTGGGTGGTAATGGTAAGCGAAATGTATTCTATATTTTTCTACTAACTCGGGCGATTTATTTTCCGAGCGGCATTGCAGGTGAAGGGTTTATTGTAGTGGAAACAACAGTAGAGCCTGGTGCTGGTGCCTTGGTTGAGTTTAGCTGACAGCAGGGTTTGCTTGCGTTGCGATTGCGATATCGCGGGGCCAGCAAGCAGAGTTCCAGATGCAGTAAAGTTGCTCAGTTGGATTTTATACTTATACAGCAGTTTAAATGGTTAGTTTTGTGGTTCGTGTAACTTTTAATACCTACGAACTAGATTTTTTTTTTCTTTAATGGGACAGCACTACAATACAATACAATACAATACAATACAATACAACAACACTTTATTGCACACCAACAAGAAAAATATTACATGAGAAATCTTAAATTAAACAATGGTAGACAATAGGCGGTCTTATCGCTAAAGAGCGATCTCTTCCAGACAACCTACCTACCTATAACTTAAAAAAATTAAGCGTTTCGCCAACATGACATGGAAGAAGAAACGCCGGCCGTGAAGAAATTCTACTAAAATTAACATAATAAAATTTCATACATAATGCCAAAACGGCTATAAAAATCATCGTAATAAGTACTTGCAATTTGCATGCTTACCTAAATTCATACCTATTAATTTAAATCTGAAAACAAAGACACTGTCTTAATTATCACCTAAGAACTGGCTAGATATTACGACTAGAAAAAACAACTAAAGCCATTTAATGAAAAAGTCTAACATTTATTACGAATTATTGTTAAATTGATAGCAACATCGAACAATAGTTCCGTCGCGCTTACTAGAGTTTCTAGTGACTAACTACGTTTAACCATTTATTCAATTTTATACCTTGCTATTATACAATAAAGTCGACAATTGAATATATTTTCAAATGTAGTTACTGTAGATTGCGTCTGAGCTTAGGAAGAGGGGCGCGTAGTTTGATTTCATAGAACTAGACGAGTAGATACTTTTTGGCTTTTACTTAGAAATTTTGGATTGAGTGTGATGCACAGTTCTATGTTTTAGGAAGATTTTGCTTAAGGCCGTTCCCTGAGCCAGAACCCCGAGCCCCTCCTCAGGCCACCCGTCCCTGTCACATCACAGTCACATTTCAAAAGAGTGACGGAGACAGAGCTTGCGGGTCGTAAGGCGATATCTTTTTTCGTAAGAATTTGTCGATGATTATTTATTTTAAAAATATTGGCTTCAATTATTGAAATTCGGAAGCTGTAAAATTACTATTTTAGTTATGATTGATTTTTCTCCTTTTTTTGTTTCATAGTGTCACGTAGAAAAAAAACAAGTAAAGTTGGAGTAAAAATTCGAATTGGAGGTTACTTTGGGAATTAATTGTATCGAGCGAAGTGTTATGAATCGTGTATCGAATGCTGTGTTATTAAAGATAATATAATCAAGAATGATATATATTTTTCCCTCGTTTACTAATATCAACGTTTCGTAGAAAAATAGGATAATTTTTGGGGTATTTTTGCAAATCTGGCTCAGGGAACGGCCTTAAACGAAGAATAAACCATTAATACGTATTCCTTAAATTGATCTAAAGTTAACTGGAAGAGATCTCTAATAAGGATAAGTTCGCCTTTATACATATTTCGTTTGTTATGAATGTATATACATAAAATATAACCAGGTTTGTTGTGTAAAAAATAGTCTTTACATAATACATAGGTAATGTGTAGATGCCTACTATTAAAATATCTTTGTATAAAACAGAAAAAATAGGTATACCTAAATATACGTACCTAGTTATATAGTTAAAGGGTGGTAAATTCGTGAATGTTCCAGATCACAGATGTTTGCGGCTAAAATAATTTACGTCGTCCTAGGCCGTTGATGGGATTTCCTGCCCGCTACGCGGCCCGCGGGGAGAAATTCTCACTCTCTGGCCAAGGCAAGATGTTATACCTTAGATAAACTACGGGCGGTAATTAGTAAAGCCCTACATCGCATATTTATGGCTCTCGCCTTCACTTCGCTTCGGGCCAATAACCTGCGATCACAGACATTCACGAATTCACCGCCCTAGGTATTATAATGTATTAACTAATAAAACTTATCAACTTATGCCCGTTTTGCTTAGGTACGTGTAATGACACAACTTACGAAGTTACGAACAAGTGTGAAAATACTGCCCAAGGGCGCGTAATTTAAGGGACGTGTAATTTATAATCTAATTGACTTATTACGGGTCTCATCTCATTGCCAAATTAATGTGGTTATATTTTTTGTCATTTTTAAGGGTTCTGTACACAAATGATAAAAAACTGTACTAGTAACTTGGACTTTAGTAATCTAAAAGTCCGCTGTCCGTCCGTCCGTCCGTCCGTCTGTCTGTCTGTCTATCTATCTGTCTGTCTGTCTGCCCGTCTGTCACCAGGCTGTATCTCATGAACCGTGATAGCGAGACAGTTTACATTTCCACAGATGATGTATTTCTTGTGCCGCTATAACAACAAATACTAGAAACAGAAATATAAAATATTTAAGTGGGGCTCCCATACAACAAACGTGATCGGTTGCGTTAACTTTGCACCTCATTTGTATGCGGCGCCATATACATACCAGGTGAACTGTGAAACTTAATTTATCCTGACCAGTTAAGATCGGAAGTGTTTGTAAGGAACATTTGGTGCGCGAGTCCGACTCGCAATTGGCCGGTTTTTTTGTGTTCTATTTCTTTTATTTTGTGGTGCCTATAAAGAGTATTTACTGTGTACCTATTATTATGTGTAAGACAATTTCTGTATAAATACTGAACTTGCCCGCAACTTTTTCCTGCGTTCAACTTTTGTAAATTGATACCTACTTTATTTATTAAACACTTATTCATTTTCGTCGACTTCGGTTCGTGCCAGCCGTTGAGTATTGGCTTAATACCTACTCAAAGCGTTATGGCATCTCCAGATCCAAAAATACGTATAATAAAATAATTTGTAACTATTATTTGAACTTTTAATACAAACCTATTTACTCAATCAATTTTAATTCAGATTTTCGAGGCCCCTTAAACTTAACTTAAGATAGTTGTGATACGTTTCTATTTGAGCATAAGTACTTACGTATTGTATTTTATTTTATACTATCGTTGTCAAAGCATGCACAACTTATTGACCTTATTGTAGGATTAGGTCGCCTAGTGTAAGATTGTCACGTAATATTTATATTTTTACACGATAAATATTAGAAACCCAAAACCACATACTTATATAATTGCCGCCTATTGTCTACCATTGTTTAATTTAAGATTTCTCATGGTAATATTTTTCTTGTTGGTGTGCAATAAATAATAAATAAACATCGGACAACCTCACACAAATCGATCTAGTCCCAAATTAAGCTCAAGAACGCTTGTGTTATTTTTATTTTTATTTTTTATTTTATTTAGAATCATTATTTGTAACATTACAGTGTTGTCCATTGCGCTACATCGATTCTTAATCTAGAGTAATACAAATCTATAAATCTAATACAATAATAAACAATAATACAGAATTAATAATACAACATAAATACAATCCTTTCTAACTTCTCTCAATCACTCTCTTCCATTATGGGTACTAGACGTCGATATACGTACTTACATAGATAAATATATACTTAAATACATAGAACAACCATGACCCAAGCACAAATTTTCGAGTTCATCACACAAATATTAGCCCTGGCCGGGATTCGAACCCGGCTCAGTAGGCAGGTGTCTACAAACTTTCTTAAGCAAGATAATACTTACGCCAAAATTATCGTTGTCAAAGTATCCGCAACTTATTGAGCTTATTGGGGGAGTAGGTCGATTAGTGGAAGATTGTTACTTAATAATTTATATTTTTACACGATGAACACCCAAAATACAGACTCATTTATTTTCATACTAATCGATCGACCTAAGCGCGTTAATATTTGTGTTTGTGCTGACACCTAGTGACGAAGAAGTGAACTACAAAGTCTCGAGCTTAAGCTTATAGATTGTCTAAGTAGTTTGACTCCAGCGCCGCTAGGTGTCAGCAGCGCATTAATAATGTCTGTATGGATGGCATACCGAATGAATGACCACCGTAAGCGGCACTCTCCCGACATCGTAAACTTTATGTCAAGAGAGTCATACTAATATTGGTCATTCGTTAGCTACTAATTCGATATGCCGTGTGAATGACCAGTGTAAGTGTGACTCTTCAGCCATTCAATTTACTATGAGGGGAGAGGTACGCTTACAGCGGGCGACCGCTCGGAGCGAATCGGGAAACATCGTGTCGACTCGGCGCAGCGCTTACTACTAATTCGAAGCATGAATTGGATTCGATTCATTCGTTAGTTGTTAGGGCCTTATCACACTTGCGATTTGCGAGCGTATTTTCTATACAAATAAGCGACGCGGCGAACACGCTGCGCGATCGCCTTCATACAAAATACGCTCGCAAATCGCAAGTGTGATAAGGCTCTTAGTTATGTCAACGTCAACTAATCGGGCTGGAGTGAATTTTGAGCACTACTAATATTCGAATGATTTTCGAATTAGTCGACTAATTCGAATGATTACAATAATCGACTAATCGAATTAGTATCATTCAAAGTCGCCCATCACTACCATGCGCCTATTTTGCGTATACAACTAGATATATATACTTTATACTTATTTAGGTAGTATAAATGAGGAATATTATATGAACAGTAAGAGTAGCTTAATAATAAGTTTAAGAGCACGACAGTTCCCGGTCAAGTCGAAAAAATCATCATCACGAGTGTAGTTTGCGACAAGTATTTCCACGTTTTTTATAAAAATAAATACCACAATAAAATCTGTGACTTTTTTCTAGACATAATTAGGACATAACTTTACTATCTACGTTTTTAATGAAGATTAGCTTGTGACGTCACAGAAATCAGTATTCATAACCCGCCCTCTTTTTAGTTTTTGTATAGTTAAAAATAGTATAGTGTCCAAAATGTACAGGTAGTTTACTTTATCCTGTATATTTGAATGTGAATTTAGTGGATAGATAATTAATTTTTACTATTGTTGAATACCGTATTAACAACTATGTACTCATACAGCAAAGTTAATTGACAAGGAATTGTTAATGACAGCTCCTCACACAGAAACGGCACGTATTATTACATCTTTACACGAAATTTATTAGGACAACTTTAATGTAGATTTATTGACTTGTTTGTGGCATGTGATTATGCTGTTAATTTACATTATTTTTACTTGTTACTACATGCAAAATAAACGGTGGATGTGCGAATAGACGTTAATTTACTCTTTTTCTGTACTGTTCATAAACACTTAGGTATACGTATGTTGTATAGTTACCCACACTATTACATGCAAAAGAGATCTCCCTATAGGTATACAAGTTCGACCGTGTAACAAAAATAAAACCAGGAAAAAAAACCTAAGGTTTACTTCGCGGCCCAAATATTCTGACAGCATCATTAAAAAGTGCTCGTGAATCTAGGCCGTGTTTATTCCAAAAAATCCTTTGAAAAAACTTTTGTTTTACAGCCAGCGATCCATCACCCAGTGTCTTTCCTTATTACGGGAATAAAGAGGATGGAAATCGTAAGGATTTATGAACTATCGGGAGCGAACAGAAAATATTTTGACGAATGCAATGCTTATTTTCTTGGCTTCTTGTAATACAAGATCGTCTTTTACGGATATTTATTGTATATACACTTATTCAAATTTATTTTTGTTTGTTCCAGCACTAGAATAAAACAGTTAAAGTACAGTACGTATACGTACTTAACGTTTTGGTATATTTTTTATTGTTACTTGTAATCGTCGAATCCCAATTGACGGTTATTCCAAGACGATATTCTAATAAAATCTGCACAGCGATCAAAACTTCAAAATTCAAAGGAAACCCAGCAAACTTTGACAGTGTTATAAATAACGTTTTTACTTCCGTAAAGGCGTACAGCCTGGCAGTCAAAATTTGTAAGAGTTTGACTAACTTTGCTCCGGGCGTGCACCCTCGTCAGAAGTTTGGGGCTCATCCAACGTATTCAAGATTTTTTTTAAGGTAATTCATGGAAGGTTGCAGAGATTCGGCAGATGACTAATCGTGCGTGGGACCATGCATTGTAGGAAATTATGCACATGAAGTGCGTTCCCGTTTGTATTAGTGTGAGCTCTGAGGAATTGTTCGATATGACGCACACAACTTTCTACTAGTAGCCGTCGGCAGGCAAGCAGAAACCTAGTTCATAGAAAGTCTGCTGCGAACGTTTTACATATACAAGGTAATCAATCCAAATGGGTCAGTCGGGAGAATTAGAAAACTATAAGAGAAAGGGAAATCTTTTCTTAAAAACCATGCCGTCGATTTTAAATTTAATAGAAACAACTTTTTTTTTATAATTCTCATACCTTTCCGGGATTTGAACCTTGTCAAAATTCGGTAAGCAATCGCATGTCGTATTTTAACATTCTTTACAGCGATTTTGACCGGGTTATGTATGAGATTTATGAAGAAATAAGAACTGCAGTTTTTATTAAATCTAAAATTGACGCCATGGTTCCTAAGAACAATTAGAACAGTTGCCGGGTTTCGAACCCAGGACCATCGATTCAGTAGGCAGCTGCAATACAAACGCCAACCGCGTCGTCCTTGTTAACAGCCAGAACTCAGTCAGTAGTTGATTGGTTGAATAAGAACAATCTACATATAAATTTTAATAAAACAAAAGTCATGAGTTTTAAGCAGAGAGTTGACAAAACACCAAACCTCGCTGTGTCATATAGGGAACATGTAATCGAGAACACAGATCTGACGAAATTTCTAGGATTAAGTTTAGATTATAAGTTGAAGTGGAAAGAACATATTGACATTGTATGTAATAAACTTAACAAATTTTCATATGCACTATATAATCTAAATAAAATAGTTAATCAATCAGCAGTACTAACCGCTTACCATTCGTATGTCACATCAACTTTAAGATATGGTGTCATGTTCTGGGGGAATTCCACTGACCGAGAATTAGCTTTCAAGGCTCAGAAAAAATGTTTGCGATCAGTATGTAGGATACCGCAAACCGAATCATGTAAACCACATTTCATTAGGCTAAACATACTTACATTACCGTGCCTATATATTTATGAAACCGCATTGTATGTGAAAAACAACATAAATACCAACCAATTCCTTAACGTTAGCAGTGCTCGCCGATGTAATAAGATTCAAATTCAGCCTACTAAAACCGCTCTTCTCTCCAAAAGTGTCTTTGGAATGGCACCTAGAATCTACAATAAATTGCCAAAATATGTGTCTAGCTTAGAAGATACCGTAGACTTTAAAAAAAGCTTATTTGCGCTTTTAGTAAATAGAGCATATTATTCAGTAGGAGAATACTTATCCGATTTTGATTTGTAATTTTATTCATATAGATAACGACTTTAAGTAATATACTGCATGCTCCATCTTGACTTGAAATATTTGTATGCCTAACGGCTAGACATGGTGATACTGTTTTTATTAAATGTAAGACCTGATTATGTACCTATGTTTACAAATAAATGTCTGATTCTGATTCTGATTCTGAACTCAACCACTGTTCTAGCAACGAATTTAATTTTATGCCTGAAAAATTCAACATTAAAAAGTTTCATAAAACATTCCAGTTGAAGCCTTTTCATAACTCATAACATAAATTACTTTTTACCGGACCTTGAACTCGAAAATATATCATAACTTTCCGGCCGAAAATGTCCCACAGAATCAATTTAATCAAGTTAGTGGTTGCGAAGTTTCCAACCACGCTTGTGGTCTAATAAATGAAATGTTAGAGGCGTAATGTCCTTAGGGAATGAAAGAAATTTGGCTCAGTACAACCTCGTTTCATTATGTTACTCAATTCCAAAGAAAACTTGTAAACTGCAACTGATTCATCGTAATTAAAAAGTTTGTACGTTGTGCAAAGTAGGTATCTGATATATAATAATTATAATAGGAATCGAGATTTCAGGATGAATAATGCTTTTTTTACGTTGGGATGTTTTATTTCACAAGGGATTCATTCTAATATTTTCCCGGTGACTTTGCTTGCAAACCGGTTTGATTACTTAGTCTTTGTTCCAATCTTCGAAGCGAGGTCAATAAGCGAAATGTTAGGGGCGTATGTCCTTAGGGACTGAATTAAATTTAGTAGCCTAATTTTTAGGGTTCCGTACCCAAAGGGTAAAAACGGGACCCTATTACTGAGACTTCGCTGTCCGTCCGTCCGTCCGTCCGTCCGTCCGTCCGTCCGTCTGTCACCAGGCTGTATCTCAACAACGGTGATAGCTAGACAGTTGAAATTTTCACAGATGGTGTATTTCTATTGCCGCTATAACAACAAATACCCAAACAAAATAAAATAAATATAAATAAATATTTAAGTGGGGCTCCCATACAACAAACTTGTTATAGATTATATATATGTATAGGTACGGAACCCTTCATGCGCGAGTCGGGCTCGCACTTGCCCAATTTTTTTTCTTACTCAATAGTAAAGAAACAATTAAAAAATTGGGCAAGTGCGAGCCCGACTCGCGCATGGAGGGTTCCGTACCTATACATATATATAATGTATAACAAGTTTGTTGTATGGGAGCCCCCCTTAAATATTTATTTTATTTTATTTTTAGTATTTGTTGTTATAGCGGCAATAGAAATACATCATCTGTGAAAATTTCAACTGTCTAGCTATCACCGTTGTTGAGATACAGCCTGGTGACAGACGGACGGACGGACGGACGGACGGACGGACGGACGGACGGACGGACGGACAGCGAAGTCTCAGTAATAGGGTCCCGTTTTTACCCTTTGGGTACGGAACCCTAAAAACAAAAACACTGATTCATCGAAATAACTAAAAACTTGATCACCGCAGCCGTAAGTTAAAATGATGTCGCTAGCGACAGTGTAAATGATTTTTGTCGAGAATAGTACAGCGGTCACTTTGTAGAACTACGATTCTCCATACAAATCGTTACGCAGTCGATAGCGAGTACGATCACTGTAAATTCATGGTAAGGGGATGTTATGTGTATAGTTTTATAGGCAAATTTTAACGACAATGTTATGAAACAAGCACATTTTATTCAGGCTATATAATGTATCTGATATTTGATAACTATTCAGTATTGAATATTTTGAATGTGACCTGAAATTTAATAATACTGTTAGTTAATCATTATTTTAGTAGATAAAATCACTTTTGACATTGAAAATATATAATTAATTATTATTTTTATACAATAGTTATGACTTAAACATTAAGCTGAATAAAATGCATGACAAGTTTAATAATCAAATTTATATATTGTTAATGTGCTGTCACAACGTATTATTATAATTATTTAAGCCATTGTCTATATTGCTCAGAATTAAAATGATATGTGTAATATTTAATTTACAATTTCAACCCACTATTGCATGCTCTAATGGGTAGATTATGCGACTCTACGAAAATTGTAACATCTTCACCAATGTGAATTTTCCATAATCGTGCAATAAAGAACATTTCATTTCATTTCATTTCATTTCATTGTCTTCACCTATGATCCCACCGGAAAATCAGCGCTGGCTCTCGAGCTAGGATCATGCTGATGTGGGACGTTTTCGTGGCAGAATATTATAGTTGCCTATTAACCATTTTAGTAGTAAACATTTTGTATTGGAAAACATTTTATCGGATACAGAAAATCACACGTCGATTACTTTAGTAATAGTTATTTTTTGAAAAACAGTACATTTTTATATATTTTTTTTTACAATCCCCAAAAAGTTGTGATGACATACTGTCGTGAACGGAGCCAATAGCCGGACAGTGACAATCGAATTAAGCTTTTGATTTCATAAGCTAGACAGATACATATTTAGAGATCGAAGCAATAGATCAAACGACATACGCCCATAACATCGTATCTGTCTCTGACTGGTACAGTCTTGTCACATTTTTACGATCGTTCATAAACCAAATGCTTTCAAGCATCGATACAGACCAACGAAACTAAAAACGCTCTTTGGGGCCTAAGGGAGAAAAGTCACTTTTGCCGAGCCTATGCGTTCGTGAGGCTATACGCCAACACGTATACGGGATATTTTGATATTTTTATTATATTTCGTCGTATTTGGACGTAAAATAATATCGTAATCAATTTATGGGTTGAGGTCAAGAACATGATATTTGAGGCTTTCACGAGAAATAGTAGTAGTAGCATTTTAGATAAATGTTTAGTTTTGTGTAGCTACTCACCTGTTTTAAATGTAAGATTAAGCATTTTTTTATGGTGTAACACGTTGCGTATTAGTTTTAATAGCGAGTGCAGTGGTGTTAGTCGTTTATTTAATGGTAACGTGAGACTGAAAATCCAAACGTCTTTTAAAAGCTTATAGGCGGTCTATGTTGGACATTGGCCGTTTTTTGGGTGGATAGGTAAAGTAGAAAAGGTGAAGGTGCACTTAAACGAATGTGCTTTGATTAATTGTTGTACATAATAAAAATAACTTGGCATGGCTACATTCGGAAATATTTGAGACGGTCACTAGTAGCTGAATTGATAGGTATGTAGAAGTAGCGAGTTTGCGGAAATAGAAACTACCTAACTGATATTTGTCTCCTGTAGCAATATGCTTTAATTTCCTTTAATACAACTCGATCTATTTACGAGTATATGTCTTATTGGATCAGCCATATGCCAATCGTATTAAGCTAGAAATATTGCAATGTCACCATAATTTCTCATGCTTTACAGCCAAATTGTAGCTATAAAATGAATTTGAATAGTTTCCTGAATCATAAAAACCCATAGTACTAGTATAAAAAAACTCTAAACACCTCAAATATGAATATGTTCTCATGTCATGTCCTTTTAGCTACTTCCTCGTATCACTAAAAGGAGCTCTAATATGAAACGGTGTAATTTAGTTTAAGTCTCGAGGGTTATATGACCTTTTAGAAGGTTTGAGCGTCGCCATAAAATTACGTAGCTAATTTAACTCACCCCATTTAGGTCATCATCGCCATCAAGAGGGCAAACAGGTCTTATACCATAAGATTTACGAGAAGTGATATAAGGAGCGAGTATACAGCTATTAAAGGACATAAAGCTATCTAGGTAGCTGTAATTAAACTTAGTTACGTTAACTAAAGCGTTTTCACGTACGTTCACGTCGTGAAATTCGTTTTGAGATATATGTTTTTATTCGTTCCAAGAAAGCTTAAACAGTTGAAGTGAATTCAATTAAAAATCTTTATTCCGTAAACCGCAATCCAATGTATATTAGTAGACAGACTTACAATAAAGTTAGTAAATAACTTTTTACTAATTACATAATGGCCGAGGTCAATACTCATAACATTTTTTTTCTTATTATTCTTTTGATTGCCGAGCTACTTAAGGTGCACGTGTTAATTAAGGTGTAATTACTTGAGTAAATAATTATTCTTATTCTTTCCATATTCTCTTGCGATTCACGAAATTCACATAAAATGTACGAGTAACTTGATATAGGGGATGATATTTCATTTCATTACGCAGTCGCGTCGTTAGTGGAATCCTTTTAGGGAATTGCGGTTTTGCAGCAAAAGAATAAGTAGATTTCGAGACATATTAAATATAGTCTGGACGAATAAATCTGACATACGTATATTTTGTTCTTGGTAAAGGTATTTAGGTCACCCTAGGCTGTATGGGATTTTGCGCCCGCTAAGTGGCTCGGGAGAAATCTCACTTCCTGGCCGAGGTAAGACGTAGAATTATCGACAAACCTTCGGCTTGAGCCACAAAAACCTGCGATCTGGGACATTCACGAATTCACCGCCCTAGGTACCTACGTAATGTACTTTGTGTGGATGACGTCAGAAGTACAATAATTTATGTTTTTGGTAACGATTGCTTGAATTTAAGGACAGTGGATTCATAAAAATTGTCTGCCGTTAACATCTTTATTTTATATTATGCTGCTCTTCTTACCTAGTAACGTTAATATATATGTATATTAAGTATATATAACTGAATCGCCGTAAAGCATGTTCGCGCATAACTTTAGAACGACTGCATCAAATTGGGTATATTTTTTTCTCATTTGCACCTTATTGTTCCCTAGAGGCTTGTATAAAAGATTTTCTTAAAGAAATGAACAGATTTTATAAAAACCTTTAACAATGAAAAGTGAGTGAGAGATAAAGACATAAAATCAGACAGTGGCAGAGACAGAGACAGGGACAGCTAGAAATACATAGATAGATATAGTAACAGATAGAAAGTCCGAAAACGAGACAGAAAGACAAAAATAGTTAGAAATAGAAAGATAGGTACACATGGAAACAGATAGAAAGGATAATATAACATTGGTCTCAAAGGGCAGAGCAAGCCCGCATTAAAAGGTGAAACAAACATGTCGATCGCATGGATTCGGTTACCTTGATATAGAGATCGAAAGAGATATCCACTAGCATCTCTAGCAAATTAACCGTGACTTCGCTTCTCGCGTGAGACAGCTTCACTCGTAGCATAATTTCGGTCGCGCCATACATCATGTCACGTGATCACGTCAGACCAAGTATGGCGCGACCGAAATTACGCGACTCAAATTACGCTCGCCTGGCTTCACCCTTACACTGTATCGAAATAAAGAAGACGGACAATATTTATGTCACGCGACAAGAGTTGCGTTTCATAGTTGTCCTAGGGGTGCAGCTTTCGACAAAACGATCTCCGTAATAATGAAATAATGAACTTTATTCTGCAAGTAGGCCACAAGGGCACTTTTACATGTCTGAGTCTACCGGCATTTCACACGAAGAGACCACTGTTGAGAAGAAATGGTCAACTAGTTTTTACAATTATTATTTTTGAATGAGACTGTTTATAAGTTAAACAATGAAATAATGGTGCACAATTCAGACAAGATTAATATAAAATTCAGAAATTCGCTTGAAACATTAGAATAGCATATATTTATGTATCAAACCAGAAGAGATCATTTTCAGAATGGACAAAAAATAATTAAAGAACAATAGGCAAAGAAAATTAATTTAATACCCTACATTATCTAAGCGTATTTATGAGAACTTGTAACACTAACCATTAAACGTTTTAATTAAGATTTATAATTATTAAAACATTCTTTAAAAATACGTAAGAAGGAAGAAAAATACTTTCTACCCACACCGTTTCTTACTCCCCTTGTTAATAAGGGAAAGAAAATCCTTGTCCTAAGAAAATAATGAAAATTTTTGCGTCATAATTGGCACTTATAATGTCTTACCAAACACGTCTGTGAGAAAGTAGGTTTTATTTATGAAATTTCGTCGTTTTTAGGGTCTCATATCTCAAAAGGAAAAAAACGAAGCCCTTATAAGATCACTTTGCTGTCCGTCCGTCTGTCTGTCTGTCCCTTTATGTCAGGATCCCGTGAAGGTATCGACTATCGAGTCAATATGAAAACCATAATTTTACTCAAGTCTACGGACCCTGGAAGCTGTGAAAAAATCAAAAATTTAAGTTTACTTAATAAAAATTACGGCCGTTTATGCCAAAACATGCCAAAAACGTATTTTTCGTCACCCTCAAGGGAATCAAAATTTATATAGTTGACCTAGAACGATGACATTTGGCAAATAATACCGTGTTTTACCACAACTATAGGGAAAAAAGGAAAACTATACATTTGAAATTAAATCGTAAAAAATAAAATCTTTATTTAAATTACGTAAAACAGTTTTCCAACGGTAAACTTAAGTTGGCCGCTTAGTACAGACCTCCAAGTCGAGCAAATGCGCGCGCCGGCATGCCGTACCATCCTTTTCTCGAAGCTATTCTTGATCTTTTCATTATAGCAATTTGCGGTGCTTTCATAGTTCGTACCGAGGGTTCACGGTGCGTGAGTCCGACTCGCACTTGACCGTCTATTTTAAATACTTTTTCTGTGCACTCTGAAGACTTATTATCAAATGACAAACTCAATTATGTAAGCCCGTGCTAATTACTTCTATTTTATTATAATTGTTTAATTATATTACATTGACACAGATATCAAAGCACAAAAATGAAAATGAAATGAAATAAATAATTAAAAGTACGAAAAATATTATTTATACCTAGCGCCCTCATACTCAATAGACCACTTTCACAGTCCATTTTGATTACCGCGTATCGCAATATTCCGGCGTATCCCCTGTATCGCCCCGCTGGGCTGCTGTAACGGCCGCAGCTCATTAGTACGGACGACTATCTTACATAAGTGCGCCCTTTCGAAGGGATGCCAAGCCTGCGGGGCACACTGGGATTTTATTTTATTAAACAAAATTACATGACTTAGACTTAGAAGCTTTTGGATACGCGTATCGCAGGATTGTTCTATTTTAAATGCTTTTTCTGTGCACTGGAGATCCTTTGGAAGGCCTTTGACTAGCAGTGGAAGTGAACTACCACGTATCGCAATGTTCAGGTATAGCCGTAGCTGCCGCGGGTTATTAATACAAAGTACCTAATATTAATGTTATAGTTGTATTTTTATAATTTAACGGTGCTTTGTTTATCTGTTGTGTAATTTATTTAATTTGTTATCGTAATACCGACCAAATTTTAACAAGAGCTAACACGGTCGCTAAACTATTAAAACCTCTTTTTTTCAATAAAGATTAAAAAAAATGTACAAGAAAACATATGACCGGGTGTGCCTGTAACAGGAGCAGTAAATTAAAACTTAGATTCTAGTCTTAATAATAGATAAAAAATCTTAAGCAACTTTTATTACTTACCATAATAACTTATGGATGTTAGTTATTCGAAGTAGCAATGTATTCTTCTTCTTCTTTTTCAAATTACCGAACAAATTTTCAATTAAGTTTTGAGAGTAAAATCTGTCATTTAATTTATTGTTTCTGTTACAGGCGACACCTAGTTATTTCTTTCAGAAAATAGACTTACTGTTTCATTAAAAAGGTCTTAAAATATCAAGCACGCGCAGAAAAGTGGAGCTATAAATTTCACGTAACCGTAAAATGCATAGGTATTACTGCGCAAGGCCAACAAAGTTGGTTTTTATTGTTTCCCTAATTTTGTTACATAAACCTCTACTTTTATTCCAAGTCGTTGGAGTGTGTTGCACGAAAAATCTAGGATAACTATGGCTATAGCTGTTGGAAAAGTTAATAAACAAACAAATATTAAGGGACAATCTTACAGAAATCGACCCAGTCCCAAAACGAAACAAAGCTTGTACTTTGGGTACTAGACGACGATATACATCCCACCAAAAACATTTCACGTAAAATTGGCGGCCAAGACTCACATGCTTAAAATGCTTTCGCTGTAAAAATGTTATCAGATTCCAGGAAAAGCCAAGCCCCTAAGCCCTGACTTTACTAACCCTACCACCTTGGTTTAAAAAGTATGGCTTGGCCGTTTCATAGAGTACCGTAAATAAGTCCAACGGACCATGTGGCCCATATTATGGTATCAAGAAATTAAGTTTATGTCTTCATGATAATATATATATATATAAACTTAATTTATTAGCATATGGGCCGGATAGTCCGTTAGACTTATTTACGGTACTGTATGAAACGGCCCAGCTATACTTTTGAAACCAAGGTTTAGGGTTAGTAAACTCCGGGCTTAGGGGCTTGAAACCAGTTGATGCCATACTTTTTAAACCAAGGTGGTAGGGTTAGTAAAGTCAGGGCTTAGGGGCTTGGCTTTTCCTGGAATCTGATAACTTTTTTACACCGAAAGCATTATGAGCATGTGAGTCTTGGCCGCCAATAATATATATTATAAGTATAAAAAATAATGTTGAAAAAATACACTATTATTTTACTTATTGCATAAATTCTGTAGGTACCTAAATAATCAAAATATAACGTTGACTAGTTCACTAAATAAGCAAACCTGCAATAACCAGTTGATTGAATCATTTAATACCTGCAACAAAAATACAAAGTTTGATATATATTATTTGATACAATGGGAAATCAATCTTATTACTCGTATTAACTATTAGCGACCCGTCATTTAAAAATGTACAACTTTTGAAGAAAAAGAAACGGCTTTGTGGTGTCCGGCATCGATTTTGCTAGGTTTTTTTTTATGAGAAATTCCCCTCGTGTACCCCAAACCTGTAGCGTAATTTAGAGAACCGGGCTAACCCGACGAGTCATTGACGGTCATTCCAGCCACGAAGTCATTTGCCCGCCACGGACCGATCGCTACTTAATTGCAGTTTTATTAATATATACATACATGGTACATGATTATGCCCAGATTTTGAATGTAGAGGAGAGGGGAATTGTTATTCCGTCAAAAATTATATCGGGTACCACCAGGTTTGTCAGCTTGGAGACAAAGTGAGGGCTACCAACGACAATTACTGTTACTGTTTTTGTTATAATTATAATTTTATTTATGTTGAATATTATGTATATGTATTTATATAGATATTATGTTATATGTATTATAATGACTGTTACCTATCTCTCTCTCTGTTGGTTTTTGCATTTTCATGTGTATTATTGTATATTTATAGTTACTCCTTTGTATTGTACATGTTGCTTGGTTTGTCTACCATTTACATTTGTTTAACACTCATTTGCTCAAAGGTTAACTGGAAGAAATCCCTTAAAGGGATAAGTTCGCCTTTGTACATGCTTATTCTTTTGTAATGTGTTTTTCTTGTTTTTATGTACAATAAAGTGTTTACATACATACATACAATTCCTTGCGATTTTTTTGCATACATTTTTAAACCAAAATTTTAAGCCCCAGCTCGAATGGATTCCAAATCTGCGTTAATTTTCCTAACCACCGAAGGAAAATCGTCTATGCTGATCAAAATATAACGATAGACGATTGGGTACCTAATCAAAATATAACTAGTCGACATTAACAAGTAGTCGACACTACTTCACTCAACAAACCTGCAGTAACCGGTTGATTGAATAATTTAATACCTGTAACAAAAATACAAACTTTGATATATATTTTTTGATACAATGAGAAATTAATCTTATTAATATTGCATAAATTCGTATTATAAAAGTGACCAATTTCTTGCTTGCTTCTCCGTATATACACGTGAAACCACAATGACTAGACATTTCCTAATACACAGATAATATTACTGTCAAATTTTCTAGACAACTTATGAAGAAAAAGACTGCTGTGTGGTGCCCGGCACCGACTTTTTCTGAAAAATTCCCCTCGTGTACCCCAAACCTGTAATGTAATTTAGTGAACCGGGCTGCCCGACGAGTCAATGACGGTCATCCAGCCACGCAGTCATTTGGCCACCACGGACCGATCGATATTTTGATTGCAGTTTTACTATGAGTACTAGACGAGGAAATACATAATATATAAATAAATAAAAAATGTTGCACTATTATTTTATTTATTGTATAAATTGTGTACCTAATAGAAATATAACTAGTCGACACTACTTCACTCAACAAACCTGCAGTAACGGATTGATCGAATCATTTAATACCTGTAACAAAAATACAAACTTTGATATATAATGGGAAATCAATCTTATTAATAATCTTTCATAAATTCGTAGTATAAAAGTGATTAATATCTTGCTTGCCTCTCCGTGGATACTCGTGAAACCACAATGACTAGACATTTCCTAATACACAGATAATGTTACTGTCAAATTTACTAGAGACAACTTATGAAGAAAAAAACTGCTTTCCACCTTCTGCTTTTACCAGAAGCCATAAAAGATCTTCCGTTTAAACAATTTAAGCAACACTTATTTAAATGGCTTAAGGAAAAAGCTTTCTATTCGGTTAAGTAATACTGTGACATTGGTTAAATTTGATTATATAATTTGTTCATTCATGTTTGTAATTTAATTGTCTTATAATTATTATGTTTTTTTTTTTTTTACTCTTGTATATTAAATTGGAATTTATAATTAATTAAAACGGAATAAAAATGTTACTCTAATAGCCAATGACGAAATGATATTATAATAGATTTAATTTAATATATTATGTTATATTAACTTTTAAACTTATAAATATGAATATGGTGTGTGTACTTTAGGTTTGATTTATATTCAGTTTAGTCTAAATTGTAAACCATTTCTTTTTCTCTTCCTAAAATTTGCATGTCACTGCGTGCCAAGATAGTTGGAGCACAATATTTATTTATAAGATCTTACATTATGTACCCTATCTTGAGCAAATAAAAAACTTATGACTTATGACTTATGACTTTGTGGTGCCCGGCACCGATTTTGCAAGGCTATTTTTTATGAAAAATTCTCCTCGTGTACCCCAAACCTGTAACGTAATGTAGTGAACCGGGCTGCCCGACGAGTCAATGACGGTCATTTCAGCCACGCAGTCATTTGCCCGCCTCGGACCGATCGCTATTTGATTGCAGTTTTATACGCACATGCTTGTTTATGGGCAATAATGCTCGTAATATTCGTAAGGAAGTTTGAGAAGGTCGGCGGTGATACAGTTATAGCGGAAAATTGAAATGGTTATTGGGTACTTGAAGTATAGTGAGTATAGAAAAAGTGTGTAAAATTATTTTTTCTTTCTCTTAACTCCTCGTCTGCAATGTTATTTTCTTATCGATTTGACATTTTAACGTCAAGTGTGGTAAGGTTCTAATTTCCCGCACAGATCTGTGCCTAAGCATACAACAGATAAATTAATTATACAGCGACGTTTTTCCTAGTATCACCAGTACACTTTCAAATATTCTCATATGAAAGATTCCGCACCTCCCTCCATATAAAGAATATTAAAGGAAGCCTTTTGATCGTGGCCACAGGTGACGTTATGGTGTTGCTTTTCTCTTATATATTTTACTAGCTGTGGCCCGCGGTGTTACCCGCTCATCCCACGGGAACACTATATTTATTCGGGATGAAAAGTATCCTATATCCTTTCCCGGGTCTCAGACTATCTCCATACCAAATTTCATCTAAGTCGGTTCAGCGGTTTAAGCGTGAAGAGGTAACAGACAGACAGACAGACAGACAGACAGACAGACAGACAGACAGACAGACAGACAGACACACTTTCGCATTTATAATATTAGTATTTCATCTAAGTCGGTTCAGCGGTTTAAGCGTGAAGAGGTAACAGACAGACAGACAGACAGACAGACAGACAGACAGACAGACACACTTTCGCATTTATAATATTAGTATGGATAGTATCCAAGCGATAAAATAAACTCACACATCCAATGCGAAAACACATTGAACGCAAGCTCATTTTTTAATTAATTAACTCCTACTGTTGATTTACTCTCAGCCGGGTGTTTCACAAAAAGGGTAACATATCAGGAAATATGAACCATTTACCTTGTGGCCATGTTGATACAATATGTCTACGCTAAACAAATACGCCATTTTCCCAGGGGTATGAATTTCATTCGGCTATTTGCTGAAACATTCCATTTCCTCATTTCGTAATTGATGTGAATGTCATACAAAATGTATGTTACGTTTTATTGTAACAGTATTGTTTAATTCACAGACAAAGGTTGAAGCGAAGTCATGTTTTAAGCAGGTATGTATTAGACCGGAGTTTTAAAGTGAATTTAACTTTACATGTTTATTGCCAAATCAATTAGATAAGGGCAAGGGAATGATGAACTTTACATTTATATATTTTGCGGTGTAAAGTCAATCTTCTAGTGATTTCATTCCAATAATGTTAAGTGCCTTCCGTCCGAGATCGTGCTATAATGCTCGCACAATATTACAATTATGTATGCCTAAATTTGTTTTGGTTTAGGAAGGTAATCCTGGCATTTTTGTTCGAGGGACTTAGACTTGAGGTGTTAGGTCTAGGGTCTGCTTCCGGTACTCTTTGTCTGTACAATTACAGTACTGGAATGGGAATTCCCGGCTATCGCCATACAAACTTTCAGCTTCAGCTGAATTTATTTTCAGCTTTTTATGAAATGTCGTATTACTCAATGAGTTTTTAATTTCCTGTTGGAGAGCGTTGTACAGTTTTGGTCCTATTGTCACTTGATCCAATTAAAACTAAATATCTTGTAAACTACTCGTCCTATTTCCACCAAATATAGCTGAGAACCATATCGACGGACATGCGTTTTGCACGATATTATATTATCACGGATTAGCAAAGTAATATTATCATTTTAATTAATAATGGATTTCCGCAACGTAACGCTTGATTCAATTAATTACATGTGTTTTGATTAAAAAAACGCTAAAATTGGTCCATCTGTGTGAGAGCTACGATGCCACAGACAGACACACAGATACACATGTTAAACCTATAACATCCCTCTTTTTTGTCGGGGGTTAAAAATATAATAAGTATACCTTAATGTTCCCAATTGGAAGATAATCATGCGGACTGTAGGGACAATGGAATTTGATCTGCGTATTTAGCCTGTAATACGGCAAACGATAAAAACATGTTTCGAATTTCTTTTTTATTGCCAAAAAACTTGTTATATCGGGTCAAAAAATGTTGAGTTATCTATACGTCTACGATAAATTGAACTGTATTAATTCTAGAATTGCTGAAACTTTCCTTTCCAATTCAGCGTTGTCTGTTCAATCAAATTGACAAAGAGTTTTGCAGCGTCGAAAAAAATGAGCAACTTATGACTTTTGCTTTTAGTTAGTTTCAGTTTAAGCATTTTGTGCTGTTTGATGAGATTGTTAAATCTTGTCTTGGAACTTTTTATTTATTAAAAATATAAAAACGAATATTTATAGATATTGTTAAAGAAATGTAATACTTGTACACTCAATGGTTTCAACGAGGCGTGCTTTCATACGTAATTGATAACATATGAATATGAAATCGAATATATTTTGTAGAATTGAGTGAGAAAGAAGTGTGTCCCAGACAATTACTTATTCAGCATTATTAAAATCTAGAAATCATGCATAGTAAACAGCTGGTTACGTTCAAAAGTTACAACTTATTAAAAACTCTAGAGCGTTACATCGTATTTTATTTTCACTGAACCGTGTAAAAAATATCGAACAAGCACTTACTGCAATTTCTCGATCAAATGGAGTGACATTTCGCAATTGTCGTAGATAAGTGCGATACGCTCGTCATCTCCGTCATTCCCGTCCCCGTCATTCCCGTCTTCGTCATTACTGTTAGTCATTCTCGTTCCGTATTTCGCGGCAGGTAATGACGGCGTAACGATGACGCGTGGAGCTTGAATGCCATTCACTGAACATTTGCCGAGTCATGGGAGATAAGCGAATGAAATGCGAGGTTGTACGTTGGGAGATGTAGCGGAAATTAGAGTATTTGAGATAGGAGGTACCTACGTGAATAGTGCCTCTGTCTCTTATCTTGTTGGGTTGCTACGGGTATATTTCGACACAGTGGGATTACTGGAATTTACTCAATGGTATCTTCCACTATCTAGAGGCTCTAGCGCCCACGTAAGCACACAGGCTGCGTAAGAGCTTATACAGCCCTTATACGACTTATTTCAGCTGTGTAAGCATACCTGAGCGATCACGATTTAGAGGCCTTAGCCCAACCAGATTGTCAGGCAAAGTCAGTTCATCGTCCAACACCAAGCGACACGATGCACTCCATGATGCAAAGGACAGACATAGGTGGCGAAATTTAATCAAGGAAATAATACTTTTGTGACTGGAGAATCTCGCTTTCATCAAGTAGGAATACAATGCGAGGAGGGAGGATCTTCCGCCACTTCTATAAACCGATCGATAGAACCCAATGTTAGCCTGGAAGTTCATTATTTCTGCCTCACTGAGTGTTTCAAGACTTCCTTAGGATTGACGACGCGGTTGGCAGTGCACCTGCCTACTGAGCCGGCGGCGGTCCTAGGTTTGAATGCCGGCCGGGACAAAAATTCGTGTGGTGAACTCAAATGTGGGTCATGGATGTTATCTATATAATTATATGTTTTATATACTCGTATATTATGTAAATTGTCGTCTTAATATTTATTTATTTATTTAATATTTATCTATAACTAGTGACTCGCCCCGGCTTCGCATGGGTGCAATGATATGTTATGCATGTATTATACTCGTACATAATTATAAACCTTCCTCTTGAATCACTCTATCTATAAGAAAAACAGCATTAAATCCCTTGCGTAGTTTTAAAGATCTAAGCATACATAGGGACAGACAGGAGGAAGCGACTTTGGCTTATACTATGTAGTGATTAACGCTCCAGCGTTTCAACCACTCCATCACCCGAGCAAACATCAAAGGTTCCATGAAAAATTTTCTTTATGCTTTGATCATTGTAGGTAATAATAATAATTATATGATGCAATTAAAAAATTGTGGTGTCCATATAAAAAAATAATGAGAGAACTTTATATTATTATTAGTTAGTAAAACGCCATTTAACTGCTGTTTTTTTTTTCAAAAATACGTACCTACAAGAAAGTGTTTGTTTTTCACAGACTTGTACCATACGCTGGAAAAATAAAACGAGGCAACGATGAATGCAAAACTTCTATAGAAAGGAATGTAATTCTGGTTGTTATTGTGTTGTGTAACTATAGCAAATAATAGGATTTGACTCATTATATACGTATAGCAACCATATATGTACTTTAAGGGGAATAATATTGATAACAAAGCAATTTGATTGGCTTCCTACCTTATATTTTTCAGAACACTGTATTAATAAACAATTCAGGATATGGTATTATTATCGTTTGTCGGATGTCAGGTTTTGTAAGTTCTCCTTTTTATTATTTCACTTTTAATATTGTTAGTTCGTGAAACTTTTTCTTATCCTTCTCATTCATTTTGCCCAATGATACTTTAGGTACTGCATGCGTTTAGACATTTAACAAATTTTAAAGTGTACCCTTAACGATATGCCAGGAGAAAAGAATTTTTCCAATGATTAAAAAACCGTTAAAATTAATGCTTTATTTAATTCTAAATTTTCGGATGAGTAATAAAACGATATATGTCGAGACGAGAATCGGAGTAAAATTTTCTGTGTTTCAGAAAAGTAACCCATAAGAGAGATGGGCGCTCATGGGTAAATACCCGATAAATACCGGGTAAATACCCAATCTACCTGGCAGTAGCAGTAGTAGATTGGGTATTTACCTGGTCTTTATCGGGTATTTACCCATGAGCGCCCATCTCCCCATAACACATTTAACCAGGGGTAACGGGTTCGAGTCCCATCTTTTTAGGGCTCCGTACCCAAAGGGTAAAAACGGGACCCTATTACTGAGACTTCGCTGTCCGTCCGTCCGTCCGTCTGTCACCAGGCTGTATCTCAACAACGGTGATAGCTAGACAGTTGAAATTTTCACAGATGATGTATTTCTATTGCCGCTATAACAACAAATACTAAAAATAAAATAAAATAAATATTTAAGGGGGGCTCCCCTACAACAAACTTGTTATAGATTATATATATGTTTAGGTACGGAACCCTTCATGCGCGAGTCGGGCTCGCACTTGCCCAATTTTTTTTTTACCGTTGCGGAAATGCGTTTATGCATCCCGTCTGGTCGGGGGACTACTGCGGGTATGACGGACTAACCGAGAGTTCGGACTACCGTCTGAAACCGCCAACGGATGGCACCGCCTTTAATTAAAATACAAATATAAATAGTTTATTAGGATACAGTGACATTTTTACAGATGAATTACCGTATAGTTAGAAAATAAGCACTCAATGAACACTGTTTGGTAATGTTTACTCCTTAGCAGAAGTAGCCGTGTCCCCTACACTAGGCTCAGCCTGTCTCGTAGGTTGACACGAGAAGAGATGGGGGAATGCTATTCTTCAGCCGGCACTCCACGGCGGTTTATCTGGCGCTAAAGAATTACACAGTTTTGACAAGAAGTTAATTGGCACGTCGCGAGATCGCTTGACGCATTCAACCGCTTGCAACGGGTTCGAAACCTTGGGGGGTATTCGACCAATTTTAGAGATATAATGAAGATCTCTCCTTTTCATCGCGATCCGTCACTTTTGACGTGTGCCTACTTGACAAGAGTGGCGATATCCCTAGCACATCGCAACTTCGTCAATTCGGACGCGCAAAATTTTCGCTTCCTTTGTATGTGACGGCATAAATAACAGGCGCATACTTTAAATTGACCGCGTAGTACGTGAAATTAAGGTCTTCGCACATTATAACAACTCAACGGCGACTCGATTCTATGCCAAATATTGAAATTTAAGCCCTATGTCATATTTACTAGGTTTAATTTCAAAAAATGATATTAGTAGTGGACGACGAGTGGACGACGCGTCGTACATTTTTTTAAATTAAACCTAGTAAATATGACATAGGGCTTAAATTTCAATATTTGGCATAGAATCGAGTCGCCGTTGAGTTGTTATAATGTGCGAAGACCTTTAGTCCGTTACGTTTCGTTCAAAACAGAAATTTATATACATGAATAACATTTTTGACAATCATTATCGCCTTCGTATTTCCAAAATTGAGATGAGATATGTCACTTTTAAGCTCATCGCATTTAAATGACAGTTCAATGGCGATATAACTGTTATCTAATAGAGATTTGACGTTTGGCGATCACTCAAATGTCAATCTCGAATTAGGTCCCTGGGGGGGTATTCGACCAATTTTAGAGATAGAATGGAGATCTCTCCTTTTCATCGCCATCCGTCACTTTTGACATATATATCCCTATATCATCGCAACTTCGTCAATTCGGACGCGCTAAATTTTCGTTTCCTTTGTATGTGACGGCATAAATAACAGGCCCATACTTTAAATTGACCGCGTAGTGCGTGAAATTAGTCCGTTACGTTTCATTCAAAACAGAAATTCATATGCATGAATAACATTTTTGACAATCATTATCGCCTTCGTATTTCCAAAACTGAGATGAGTTTTTTTTTTACCACCCAGTTTTTTTTTCTAAATCAAAGTGCGTTCCGTTGCCTATTTACCCCATTTATTTGGGGTCGGCATTTTTCCTATGACTCTTCATCACGTCGTACACACATGCATATACATACATCAAGCATAACTTAAAAACTTTTTTTATTATACAGAAACTATGCAACAGGTTTTAAGTTTATATTTATCAAAAGTCGGTTGCTTAATTGCTGATTTTATATATAATAATATCGTTTACACCCTATTCAAGTTCGGCGGATTAATTACCGTACAAAAGCTGCTACAATGGTATTATGTCTGGCGTCTCAATTTCGTTTAAGTTAGATAGTTACAATTATATTCTGCTCTAACTCCCTGCTAAGTCATGCTATCTGGAAACTTCGGGCAGCTTCGATGCGTCTTTATTAAGTTATGTCACGATCATAGCATGGAGCTAGCTAAGCTGTGACGCCTAACTTATAATGCCTTTGTAGATAATGTGTCCTAGTTTGAAATGGCTATAAAATTTGAATAAATTGACGATCTTCTGAATTTGACAACGCAGTTTGTAGAGAACCTGCCTACTGAGCTAGTCCTGGGTTCGAATCCCTGCCGGGACAAATATTTGTGTGATGAACTCGAATATTTGTTTCTTGGTCATGGATGTTGTCTATATGTGTATTTATATATTATGTACATACATCGTTGTCTAATACCCATAGAGCACAAGCATTGTTTAGTTTGGGACTAGTTCGATTTGTGCAAAATTGGCCCGGGATGTTTATTTAATATTTCAAATGTCGATTTTATTAAACGTTGTTTTATCATTCAAATTGTTGTTAGATCATTTTAGTATTATATCGGTTAAACATGTAATGAATGCTGTTCTACAGAGTGACACGCACCTCTCGTTGGCACCCTAAGAAGACTAGTTTTTTTTTCAGTTTCTTATAAAGAAATAGTAGGAAACTTAGAGACGGTTTCAAGTTTTGCCTTTTCGAATAAGCTGAAGCAGAAAACAGTAAGTTAGTCTTTTTCTACGGTGCGAAGGAAGGCATCTTTTACTTTTATCTCCACTTCGATATCACCCAATTTTTCACCCCATCTTATTCCACTACATACCTATCCCAAGATAAATATCCTTACCTTACACTTCAGGTCAAACTAATGCTCAAATTAATGGATTCCTCTTTGATGGCACTGAAGTGGAAGGGAGGCCGTTTATCTCCTATTTGACCTTCCATTAGGCGGACTTAAACAGGTTTCGAGTATTTCGGAAAAGACGTTTGGTAGGCGTCGGAAATAAATCAAAATCAGTAGGTTCCATGAGCATGAAACTGGATTGTTAATTTGAAGCAATTTATCACACAATTATATTTTCTTTGATATTTTTAATTTGGTTACATTTATAAATCACAGTGTACAGAATAAATAAATTTCGCTGGATGACGTCCAGAAAAAAAGAAGAGTTAAAAAAATGGAACCTGGTGCGTTGCTGGTCACACCTTTCACCTATATGGCTAGGTACCTACCTAACCCTACGTTAAGAATGAAACGAAAAGAACGTTTTGAGAGAAAGCGTAAGAAAAAATGGCTGGCGATTGCCTAACCGCCAAATGCGTTCAATAAGGAGACTTATTCATCACTGGTAAATACCTTTCAAATAAAAATAACCCAGTCTTTATGGGTATAAGACACGAACTCGGGAACGGAATACAGTTTCCGAATTAAGGCTCATTCAATACCGACCCCAGTATATATTCATTAAATAATAGTTTTACTATCCTTATCGAAAACCAATTATATCTTCGCCCATTATTCTGACAATCAAATTACCTTATTCACTGAACCTATACAACCATGTTGCTGCAACTAATTCTACCCATTCACTCGATATTATACGATATTAGACAAGTTGTTAGAGCGGCAAGGTTTTATTATACCTCGTCTTCGGCACACATTAATAATTTGGCGATATTAATTAGGTACCTGCGCTGGGTATGGTTTGATTAATTACGACGCAGAGTATTGATGGTAGAGTAATTTTGCAAGGTTTTTTATCTAGTTAAGTTTAGCTGAATACATGTGACATGTAGTAACGTAATTTATGTACGTTTTTATCCGACTACGGCGAAGCAAACAGAAGGGCTATGATTAATTTTATTAGTATGGTAAACGCTACACAGTTAGACGTGAAAAGATGCTCTAAGTTAGGTTTAAAATAAAAAAGTTCAGAAACACGCTTTCACTAAAAAACTTAGGCAAATAAATAGGGGAACGAAGTTCGTCAATACCTACGAGTACATACATCCGCTATTGCACTGGGAATACGAGCTAAACACGTTACATAAAGCATGGTAATTTTACATGAACAGGCTTCCAAAAACAAGGTCCTCATTGTGAGCGAGGCACAATACGTTCCGTGTATTACCTGACGAACAAAAAGGGTATGGAGCTGACAGTACGGTAAACCGTAGGACAGGTAATCAGTTACGCGCCCATCCTACCCAACCGAAACAGTACAAGTACCTCTAAACTTCAATACACATATGTCCTTTTTGAAATAATAACCGTCGCCCGAAATACTCTTCAGGTATTTTGTTATGAGTTATAAAAGCGTTGTAAATGCGGGTAGAAATGTTTTTGGCAGTTGGATGAAAAAATTGTGGGGATAGTTCTTTTTTGGGCTGTTATCCGTTTGTTCAAGTTGTCGTTATTTCCGGATATTTTTATCTGACGGAAAACAATATATGAAAACTGTATGTAGCAAGATAAGTGAAGTAGAAGCCAATACATAAAAAGGGTTACTTTGCGGAATTTTCCATATTACAAAAACCGGCCAAGAGCATGTCGGGCCACGCTCAGTGTAGGGTTCCGTAGCTATTTTTTGGATTTCTGGAGCGAATATTTACAAAACTGCTGACTTTATCATAAAATGATGTTTGAAGACCCCTATTATCAAAAGACCTATTCAACGACACCACACACTAGTGTTGGAACGAAAAAAAAAACACCACCAGTTTTTTTTTAGTTTTTTTTTTTACCGCTTTGTCGGCGTGATAGATACACATACTCATGCCAAATTTCAGCTTTCTAGTACTAATGATCACGGAGCTAAGCCGCGGACGGACAGACTGACAGACAGACGGACGACGGACATGGCGAAACTATAAGGGTTCCTAGTTGACTACGGAACCCTAAAAAAGGAACATTAAACAAAGGAAATGTTACTACGTGAAAAAACGTCTTGGTCAATTGTGACATTGACCAAGCATTTTTAATAGCGTTTCCTGATGATGAGTAAAGAAGCAAAACACGTGTCGAGTATTTTTCTGATTGGATTCTGATATTACGCAAGTGTAAGGATAATTTCTAATTTAAAAGTAGTTGCAATGAACGATCACGTGATAGCCACGTGATCGCCCCCTTCCACTCCGAGCAATGGCGACCGGTCACGTGGCTGGGAATAAGAGACATTCGCTAACGGACATTGTCCGTGGTCGGTCGGTTGCTCGCCGTGGAGGCATTGTTGGATTTGTTGGTTATTTAAGGGCTAATTATAAGTTCAAGCCTACTGAATTAAGTACAGGTCAGTATCGCTCTCGTATTGATTGGGTATAATCAATATTAATACTATTTAATGAAGTCTATGCCTACTCACAAGTTGTATTCATTGTGCGAATAAACACCATTTGTTATCAACTGTCGTTGTTTTAATTAAACGTATCGATTCCTTATATATCAGAAGTGGGATAGGCGAGTATTCTTATAATCACTTGCTTATCCCGCCCGCAAATTTCGAATTATCGGCCTTCACACAATGAATACGACTAACGAGTATTAAGAATTAATTTCATCCCTAAACGACGCGAAAGTGCTAAATGTTTTTAATTATTTTGTGGAATTTTTGATTTAACGTTTGAGATAAATTTGCAAAAAAATAAAGTAAATACACTTGTTTATATAATTAAACGACTACCTTAAGAGTATGCATAATTAAGCGTTCAATATATTCGTATACCTTTCACTCCCATTTACTCGGAGCTTAACTAAAAGAAATCCCTTATGAATAATGACGGGTTCGTCTTTGTATACTTTGATTGTTTTTATGTTCTACTTATAATATTGCTGTTATGATAAAGTGTCTACGTATATTAATGCATAATATCAAATATCCTCTTAAATTTGTGTTGTGAAATAATTCAAGTGCTACTAATACTATGGCATTTTAATTACCAACTAAAGGGATATAATATATGTACATTCAATTAGAAATACAAACTTTCACTTAAAAATGCAATGGTGAATGTCCGTAAAGTTGTAGTGTTCGACCATATTCTTTTGTTGGGTTTTAGATAGTTATCTTAATTGTGTTTTGGTGGTTCAGATTGTGTATCTGTGATATTACGAGTTCTGGTATAGGTAACTAAGTGCCTGAACATTGCTTATGCGAGAACTATTTCTCTTTTATTAATGTTTCTGGGCTTTGTTTCTTGAATGAACACACAAAGTATGCGTGGCCCTCCAACTGAAAAAATAATGTAATTTTGTGTATGAAGTATACTTGCTGTTTTGCAAAGCGGCCGACATTCATGGGTGCGTTGTAATTGTGCCTGAATTGAAGAATGAACTACTTTGACTTTGAATGTACCATGCCATGCTGGGGTCTACTCTATTCTGTTCTTTTACTAGGACTGTGCTTTGAAGCGTGAGGATGATAATTTTCGTGAGAATGGAATTAAAATGCTGCAAAGATGCATGCATGGTTGTGGTTTGGGAATTTGTTTCTCCAAAAAAATACAATTCACTTAACTAGAGAAATACATGCACATCGTTTAACTAATTGCTTAACTAAGTTCAAAGTGTACGAATCGCAAATAATACAACATAAGGTAACTATGAATAAATAAATAAAATATAAACAACAAAGTGGGTGCCTAGATAAAATATTCCAGTTGCTTATCAATGCGCTGACCGCTGCACTCGTAAGTTGTAGGGTTTTATTACGTATCGGCTTGTTATTACTATGCCGCTCAAGGCGACCAACAATGTGATAGCAATCAGACTATTTTGCGAGTTACATACCAACACATTCTCGAGATCGGTCTTAAAATCTCAAGCTCACGACCATCATCGAGGTTTTCTGGAATCCTACCATAATATACGAGTAGGTTCTGAGAACTTACCCCAAAGATATATTAGAAATGATTATGGGTTAATTCGAGAAACTGGAAGTAAGTTTTTGGCACTTGGTGAATAAGAAATTTAACTAGCTTTTCTTCGCGGTTTCGTTCGCGTAGAGGGGATGAAGTGCGCCCGTAGAAACCCTCGGCTCCTATTTGTCCCTCCTTTGAATGAGTACCCTATGATTTGTAACCATAACACTGTGTCTGTTCTGATGTCTGGTTACTGAATTAGTTTTATGATGGTCTATTGCCTTTTAAAGTTGAAGGTATATATAACTATATGATCATAAACTTTCACGTTTGTAATAATGTACAATACAAGATAATCTGGTAGGACTCCTCGAAATGACGGACTAGTAACTAAGGAGTTTAACAGCTGGACCCTTTCCTGGCTTTGTTCCCTATACGATAAATTTGTTTCATTTTTATGATCGAAGCACCGATGTATGCATGCTGATAAATAAATTATCAGTGTAATCACTGTTTAAGTGCAAGTTTCAGTGATGGAGGCTGAGAAATAAGGAGGGCACTGATACTGAGCCCAGAGAGGAACGCGAGAGAGGAGATACGATGAATTCGAGATTCATCGACATTCGCCGCGGAAGTCATGCTAAGTGAGGGAGCGGAATAGCCTGAAGGTAGGCAAAGCCGCAAACACTTACATGATGGAGGCAGTTCATCGACATTCGCCGCGGAAGTCATGCTAAGTGAGGGAGCGGAAGGGAGCCTGAAGGTAGGCAAAGCCGCAAACACTTACATGATGGAGGCAGTTCATCGACATTCGCCGCGGAAGTCATGCTAAGTGAGGGAGCGGAAGGGAGCCTGAAGGTAGGCAAAGCCGCAAACACTTACATGATGGAGGCAGTTATGATCGCGCAGTATATCGTGAGAGAGTTTCACGCTCGTAGGCCGTCGAAGCACACACCTCGTGATCAGCACAGATTGCATGATGTAGTCGATCGACGGGAAAGACGGTTGCCGAGGTCGCGGAGTTCATCGTATGAACTCCGCGATGTGAATGTGAGCCCAAGACGGTATGAGCGCATGGAGACGGAGAGGCTTTATATTTATAGTAGTAGTTCCGATGATGACAAGCTTCTAAATTCAAATTTTCAAAAGTTGTACTCTCGTTCTCCAAGCGCCGCTCAACTTCTAAACTAGAGTCTGGCTAGTCAAATAATGTTGACAGATATTTCTTTGTGGTATCACCAAATGTTTATTTTAAATAAATGACTCATATTAACAATAACCATACCAAGTGAGGTCCGCAAACTATTATTTAAGCTCGTAAATAATTGCGACAATGTGCGAAGCCAATGTGAAGCGTCGTATAGCGAAGACATTGAATGTTAACAAGTAGAAAACAATTTAGTTGTTGGGCTATTTGTAAATATTTTGATACTTTATTTACTAGTTCTATCTTTTACTTATAACCTTGATTAGGTTCGTAAGTTTATTAATTTCCGTGAAACTCATAAACAGGGCAAGTGTGTAAGGAAACGGACAAACCAAAAGTTCTGTAGAATATAAATAAAATCAAACCATTTGAACGCAAAAACTTACTAAAAACCAATATTTAGAAAAATAAATTTGTGGAGCAATTTGATATTAGACAAAAAAGAACATTGTAGCGGAATATTTAGAGGCCGATTTTGACTATAGCGAATAGGTCATGGTTAGTAAAATTAAAAGGTGAAAATATTCATCTTAGTCAAAATGATTGATTGTAGCTTATAGTTAGTTTCTCGTGGTTTTACCTATTCCGGTGTCGATCTTGTCTGTAAGCAAGCAACCAAGAAACGCGAATATACTAAGTTAAACTTGACCCACCTCGCGGTTTCCGATTGAGCTGAAATTTGGCCTAGTAATTATGTAAATCTTTTTGTGACGGATTATTATTACGGTATTATCGAGCTGGGTTTTATTTACATTACATTTCATCTTTCGCCTTGTTTATGGTTAGAAAGTGTAAACATATGTGTTTGTTGCTTACGGTACTGTACATAGTGGTAAAAGTTATGTGAGCTGACTATGAGTGCATGACAACATATATTTAACTTATTTATTTGGGTGCCTTACGTTTGAATAGGAAATAAAAATCATTTTTTTTAGTACCAAAACTATATTTCCTACTACACACCGTGTGACTAGCCACAGATTATTTTTAAAGTGTCCGTCGTAACTTTGAGTATTAATTCATTAGCCAGATAATATCATTAAATAATGTTTTTCCTGAATTCAATGTCGGAAGATCACGATTTTGACGTGGCCCACCAAAGTAAAGGAGTGTACTGAAATTTTGGATGGACTGAAAGAGAGACGGCACTTCCCAAACTTACAGAGCTTGCCAAGTCTTGGTATCGGGGTCTCGGCACGGTCCTATATTTCATGGTCAGTGTGGAAGATACAACTTATAGAGTCATTCCCTTGCCGTGAAGATTACGCAGAGCTTTTGTTCTGGTCAGAAGAAAAAGATCGATATAGTGATTCCCTTGAGCACTACTAATACGCTGAAATCAATTTATTGAACAGGTGTAGCATAACAGGTTATAAATGGGTGGATTATTTATTCACATTCATATTATTCATATTCGCTTATTGCTGTCATGAGTAGGTGCAGTAGGGTGTTAACATATATGGCAGTTAAACGCCCTGACAGGGCATTGCAATTATCTTATAACTAGAAACTAAAGTACTTATATTAGATTTACATATCAGTTTTAAGTTAGGTAAATAATATCAGTTGTTATAATATCAGTTGTCAAACGGTATAGAAGATCGTGTTGTACGAGTAGGTGCTCAAGCCGCCTACTTTCGCGAACCTGAAGAGGTTCTTAGATATCTAAATTGCAATGAGGACGGGCACAAACGCTTCCAGTGCAAAAATACTCTAATAATTGTACTACGTGTCGTGTGGCAAGCTAGATCACCTTCCGACATTCTGTCCTTTCGCTTGTAATAATGTAAATGGTAAATATATCAGAAAGTATCAGCTACAAAGGGAGTCAAATGTTATCGAGTAAAGTTGTCAAAAAAAAAAAAAATTAAATTCATGTTGGTAGGTACCTACTTTAACATGTTGATAGAGGGTAGGACGCTTTTAAATTTAATTCGTTTTATTGCCAGAAGGAAAAACCATGCAAAAAAAAATGATAGATTACGAACTAGATAGTCAGAATTTAAATAAAATACCAAAATGAAATTAAAATACAATAATCAAATTCCATAATCAATAAAATCACATAATAACATAAATAAGTATACATAACAAAATCAAAGGAGACTTTTATGCCATGTCGGTAGTCAACGCACCGTCATTAGATAATTCGAGTTATTAGATAAATATTTAAGTTTCCTGATACGAGGCGTATTAAGTAGGGCGCCTCGAGTGTGTCAGTTCTAGGCATGAACACACAATCATGTTCTAAAATATCCCATTCGGTTTGAACTCATGTTTTTAGTGTTGCCGAAAATACTCAACTATTATAAGGATTCCACATCAGTTAGTTCCGAGAAAGTAAAATCTAACAAACTGTTCTTGCAACAAATCAAGAAAGATTCAGTGGATAAATCTGTGAACGATTCAGTGGATTAAAACCTTATTAAAATTGGCCCAGCCGTTTGAGCGTGGGGAAGTAACAGACATACACATAAACACGCTCACAAACTTTGTCCTTTATAATATTTATGAGGTAATATTGAGGTGATAATAAGCTTAGTAGTGATTTCGACGAATAATAAGCATAGTAGTGATGAGAGTGCTGGCTAACTCTTATGGTCTATGGTGTTAACAATAATTAAATTACTACTGTGTAGCCATTATAATTTCCTTAGCTTTAGGAATTTATTTTGTATATAGGTTTTCTTGCTGCAATTGAATGCTGATGCTGCTGTATATCTATATTTGAAAATTTAAAATATAATTCACATATTTTAATTAATTTGCAAAATTATTTATAGACACGCCCAACTAGTTAGTTTCATTTGTAAGTGTCCCAATAAAACAAAATAAAAATTGAAATCTTTTGATCATACGATGTTATTAGTAAATGACGATATTTTATCTAAGTATATTTAATTACACTGTACTGTACAGTATAAAATGGTAGGCACAAATGGTGGACTTAATGCCGTGGCGCATTCTTTACCGGTCAACCATGAGACCAAACGGAAATCAGCATTTGGTGCATTGGCATATCTAATATATCTATATCTATGTATGTGTAATTAACTAAGCAATTATTACGACACCTAAAAGAAAAGATAATTTAAAAAAATATAACATAAAATAGAACAAAATACTGTAATGCTTTTTGTAAAATTATAATGATTTACCATAATACAATATTCTCAAAATATTTATATAATTTAATAGCATTGAAAATATTTAGTCTCTTATTCGACTTCCGCCACTATGGCGTCCTGGCCGCTGATTCCAGTCTACCTACATATTATTCGATTTTATTAATGATGAAACGTAATGTTCCCGCGAAATTGCTGGTGACGGTGACACTACTTTCCCCCTCCTCAGAAACTTAATGTCACAAATGATTACCGAACATAGGTGTTTACCTGATTTTTTATATGAACATTTCATATCTATCATCTTTCTTGACAAATTTGATACTTAATAGATGCTGGAAGGGTTAACCATAATACATACCTAAATGTTGTCTGGAAGAGATCGCTATTTAAGCGATAAGACCGCCTGTTGTTTACCTCTGCCTGTTATTTGAATGTATCTCATGTTGTGTTGTATATTCCTTGACGTTGGTGTGCAATAAAGAGTATTTGTATTTGTATTTGTACATTTTAAATTAAGACATGAATCTTTGATTTTAGAAATTATAAGGTTAACCTAGGTTTTCGCAATATACTTACAATTTTATTTATATTACTATGATGTAGTTATAGAGCGAAGAGACTTGCTCTAGCAGGATGGCCGAGCTGTAAGGATAATTTCTAATTTAAAAGTAGTTGCAATGAACGATCACGTGATAGCCACGTGATCGCCCCCTTCCACTCCGAGCAATGGCGACCGGTCACGTGGCTGGGAATAAGAGACATTCGCTAACGGACATTGTCCGTGGTCGGTCGGTTGCTCGCCGTGGAGGCATTGTTGGATTTGTTGGTTATTTAAGGGCTAATTATAAGTTCAAGCCTACTGAATTAAGTACAGGTCAGTATCGCTCTCGTATTGATTGGGTATAATCAATATTAATACTATTTAATGAAGTCTATGCCTACTCACAAGTTGTATTCATTGTGCGAATAAACACCATTTGTTATCAACTGTCGTTGTTTTAATTAAACGTATCGATTCCTTATACAAGTGAGCACAAATTCTATTCACAACTGATTAAGACAAATATTTGCGGATATGCAAAGAAATTATTTATTTTAAGTATTTAAGTTTTTATTTATTTGTAACATTATAATTATTCAGTTAGGTATGAACTCGTTGAATTCCTTAAAAGTCAAAATATCTATTCAATGAGAAAGCGTCACAGTCATAACCACTCAATTGATTTTGGTAATATACGGCTACCTATCACCGCTCTCTTATTTTATTATATATAAATAGCGTCCAACTCAAATTTCGAAGCAGTTGAGTGGATAGTGTAGTGACAATATAAGGTAAGCAGCATAAGAACCTGAAAATTACCACCGATATGTAGTGTGGCTATATAGTGTGTGGCTGGCGTTTTTGAGAGAGCCAATGACTTTGAAAGTATCTTATCACTGAAAATGAGTTGCCATGATGCAAAATGTCTAAAGAATCTGAACTATAATAAGATTTGGCTAAATACTACTTAAGTCGGCTTGCCTACGTCGACTTACAACACAGCATCTTAAATAATTCCGGTAATCGGGTTGAAAGTACCGACCGACCGAAATAAAGCAGTTGAACTCAATCAAATGTATAATTTGGCATTTACGATATAAATCATCTAGTCAATTGTCTTTTAATATAGCTAATCGTTTTACAGTGAAGTTACTTATAAGTATTCTTTGCTTCAATTGACTACGTAATTTATTACGCCACGATATTCCATAAATTGTGCAATGCGTTGTTAAGATTTACAATCATTAGGTGTAGGACTGTTGTACCATATTATAGCTTTATTTAGGGCACGATATTCCATAAATTGTGCAATGCGTTGTTAAGATTTACAATCATTAGGTGTAGGACTGTTGTACCATATTATAGCTTTATTTAGGGCATTTTCCCATAGCGACCGTTCTCTCGTCCTACAAGCATCTTTTACTATGGACCCCACTAACGATTAAACCGTAAAAAAACCACAGAAATTTCTTTCCGCAAAGGCCGACATGTCGTCTTGATTAATACCAGTAAAAAGTCCATGAATAGACAAGACAAGCCCCTGCTAATTCATCCATTCGATCGGCTCCCAGAAGTTTTTGCGTTCCGACGACTTTTTTCTAGTTTTTCGGCTCATATGAGTTAACTTTCTGCTGATAATAGTTTTTCCCTTTTGTTAGTTTGTTTAGGTAAGCGTTTAACAAGTAAACATGTACTTTTAGTTCTTATAATTGTGATAAACTGCGAAATTGGAATGGAACTTAATTTGAACTTTAACAAAAAAAAACGACCAAGTACGAGTCGGACTCGCGCACCGAGGGTTCCGTACAAACACTTTCCATCCCTAAGTGGTTAAGTTAAGTTTGCACCTGGTATGTATAGCGCCCCATACAGGGTGTTCTTTTTCAATTGCTTTAACTTTAAGTGTTAATTCTTTACGTCTTATTGAGTCAATTTCTCAAAAAAACTAAGTTCCGAACTCGCACCGTTTTCAAATTATTTAATATCTAAATTTAATCACTAATCTCAGTTTATCCAGTGTAAAATCTTCTTATAACCAAAGACTATTCTCTGCTGGTTCGTATGTAAAGAGTTTTCAGTGTTCCTTATGTACGACAAGGTCTAAATAAATAAGTTCTTTTTTATTTTGCTGTCACTTGACTCGCATGTGTCACGTCAAATTGAAAATACTAATTTATTATTGTTGTACTTAATTTTTAATGAAATAATTGTGTTCACTTGCTTTGTGATGCCACGGATAAATTATACGGCCGAAGATTTCGAAGAAGAAGCAAATATGCACTTTGTTTACGGTTTCCTGCAGTGGAAATGCGGTGGAAGCAGCAAGGGAGTACCGACGTCGATATCCCAATAAGAACTTGCATAATTTGGATTATTTCGATGATATTCCATTGGAAACACTGCGGACACACTGGATCCAGCATGACGGAGCACCCGCACATTTTGCTAGCCGCTTTAGACAGTATTTGGATGTGCACTTTGCTGGGCGTTGGATTGGACGCGGCAGTCAAACTCTTGCGTGGCCCGCCATGCAACCGGACTTAACACCCTTAGACTTTAATTTCTGGGGTACTTTAAAAGAAAACCTGCTCCAAACCTGTGGCTTCGAGGGAAAACCTACTGCAACGAATTCAGGAAGAAGCCGATGCCATGCGTGCCACTGCTGTCAAACTAAATCGCGAGATACGATTGCGGTTGAATATTTGTTTGGAAAATAATGGCAGGCACTTTGAAAACAAGTTGTAGTAAATTATTATTTTGGTTTAATGTAAATATTGAGTGTCAAATACTGATGAGGAGATCATTTTATTTTATTAGGCTAATATTGTTTATGTAAATAAATGTCTCGAAGTTGTTGACTCATACATCTACCTAGGACAAGTGGTCCAATTAGGTAGGTCCAACTTCGAGAAAGAGGTCAACCGCCGAATCCAACTCGGCTGGGCAGCGTTCGGGAAACTACGCAATGTCTTTTCATCCGACATACCTCAGTGCCTCAAGACGAAAGTCTTCAACCAATGTGTGTTACCAGTGATGACTTACGGCACCGAAACGTGGTCTTTCACTATCGGCCTCATCTCAAAGCTCAAAGTCGCTCAACGAGCACTGGAGAGGGCTATGCTCGGGGTGTCTCTACGTGGTCGAATCAGAAATGAGGAAATCCGTAGACAAACTAAAGTGACCGATATAGCTCACCGGATTAGCAAGTTGAAGTGGCAATGGGCAGGCCACATAGCACGCAGAGCAGATGGCCGATGGGGCCGTAAAGTGCTCGAGTGGAGACCTCGGACCAGCAAGCACAGCGTAGGACGTCCACCTACAAGATGGACAGATGACCTTATAAAGGTCGCCGGAAGGCGCTGGATGCAGGTCGCTTCCAACCGGTATATATGGAAGTCCAAAGGGGAGGCCTATGTTCAGCAGTGGACGTCCTATGGCTGAGATGATGATGATGATGATGATGAAATAAATGTTTATACTTAAACTTTAATTACTTTCATTTTTGACTATTATTCTATAACCCCAGAGAATTAAAATAAAGTGAATTAAAAAAAATGGATTAATGGATTAAACACATCGCAAACATCGTTCTGAAATAAAAAATAAGCACAAAAATTAAACTTTCACTGCCAATGAACAAAAATATATACAAAAAGAAAGTTCTTTACCGGGGTTTGAACCCAAGACCATCCACACGCATTCCACCTAGCTAAGTTTTTAACGAGCTCTCAATTCTGTCATCAATGAAGTTTTATCAGTGACGTCAAAATGACAAGTTGACTCTAACTATTGAATAACTCAAAAGGACCTTTACAATAGCCATTTTTAAAATTTTAAAATAAATTAAATATTTAATTACTTTGTATGGAATCCAAAAAAAATATTTTTTTTCGAATATCAATAAACGGTTTTAGGGATGAGTTTACCTTAATGTTCCAAGCACTATGTCGAAGTTAAAGCAATTGAATAAAAACACGTTGTATAAATTAGGTGCAAAGTTAGGTATTAAAAAAAACTACTTACTAGATCTCGTTCAAAACAATTTTCGTTGGTAGTTTTTATAGTAATGTACATCAAATGTTTTTCTTAGATTTTTTATTTTCTTATTTTAGAAGTTAGAGGTGGGGACCAACTTTTTTCCACTTTGGAAGCGTCTGTCACGCAAACTATTCGGTTTAGAAAAAAAATATTTAAGAAACCTCCATATCATTTTTATAGTCCTATCCATAGACATCCACACGTAGGTATGTGTTTGATGAAAAAAAAATTTTTGAGTTTCAGTTCTAAGTATGGGGAGCCCCCAATATTTATTATTATTTTTTAATTTTTGCATCAAAATCTTAATGCGGTTCACAAAATACATCTACCCACCAAGTTTCAACAGTATAGCTCTTGTAGTTTCGGAAAAAAATGGCTGTGACATACGGACGGACAGACGGACAGACAGACGGACAGACAGACATGACGAATCTATAAGGGTTCCGTTTTTTGCCATTTGGCTACGGAACCCTAAAAAGGGGGGCGTTTAAGTATGATAATGAATCTGTCGGACGTTTGCCATTGACATCTCGTCACTTTAGCGATAATCGCTATTCGAGTGTTTTATCTCACATTAAGGGCCCTTTTTCCTCCTCCTTTTTATGAGTTATGACAAATACGAAAAAGACTGTCGTAGTGTTCTAGCGGCACCTTTGCAGCATGTATTTAACTCTTGTTTAAAATCGGCAGTGTTTCCCCAGGAGTGGAAATTGACAAGGGTAGTTCCTGTGCCAAAAGGACGAGGTGGAACGAAAGCCAGTGACTATCGATCTGTAGCAGTGTTGTCTACTCCCGCTAAAGTATTCGAATCCGCGATTTACAAATCGGTGAACGCACAGGTGAGTAGCCAGCTGTCGGATGCGCAGTATGGCTTCCGGAGCGGGCGTAGCACTACAGGAAACCTGCTGCACCTTATGGTGAACGTAGTCCCTGCTGTGGATGCCGGGAAGCAGGTCGATGTCGCATATTTCGATTTTCGTAAGGCATTTGATACCGTTGATAATGATATCTTATTGGCTAAATTAGCGAACCTAGGATGTAGTCCACATACTTTATATTTTTTTGCTGACTATATGCGGGAAAGACGCCAGTATGTGGACTGCACTGGCTTTCGGTCGGAGCCATATTTCACAAGGTCTGGAGTGAGTCAGGGCAGCAATTTGGGACCCTTGCAATTTAACTTAATGGTAAACGACCTTCCTGAAGTAGTCAAGGATTTCGTTTGTTTGCTTTTTGCGGACGATTTAAAGCTTGTTCGAAAAATTGGTGATAGCTCGGACTGTCTTAAATTACAGGAAGACATATGTAGAGTAGTTAACTGGAGCTTAGCGAACAAGCTATCATTTAATGCGTCAAAATGTTCCGTAATTTCTTTTAGTAGATCTAAAAATCCGCATCACTATCAATACATGCTGGAGGGAACAGTGATGCAGCGAGTCGATCAGGTAAAAGATCTGGGAGTGCTTCTGAAAGCTGATCTTACATATCGAGATCACATTACTCAGGTATGCAAAAAAGCTTTCAGAAACCTGGGCTTTATAATGCGCCAATCGCAGGATTTTAATAATATGAATGCGATACGAGCATTATACGAGGCGATAGTTAGGAGTCACCTAGAATGTAATGCAGTCATCTGGAGCCCGCATGAGTCTAAATATAGGCTTATGTTGGAGTGCATACAGAACAAATTTATTAGATTTTTATATTTAAAGATGTACGGGGTGTATCCTTTTTACCCGCTAATGTATCCTACGTTATTTTTACTAGGCATGGTTGGATACAATCGACTAGAAGTCCGAAGGGAATTAGGGTTAGCAATATATATTTTTAAGTTATTGCGGGGCAAGGTATTCAACCCAGGAGTCCTAGCGGAGGTCAGTTTGTACGTGCCGCAGCAATACGTGTGGCGACGGCGGCGGCCCAGCCTGCTCGCGGAGCCTCAAGCCAGAACGCAATTGCTGCGCCAAGCACCCTTTACCAGAGCGCTTCGCACTCTCAATCGAGTAGCAAACGTATCTGATCTTTTCTTTTGTTCTTTGAGCGAATTCACAAGGGCCACACTCTATGTTTTATGTTATGCTGTATAGTAAATAGTATAAATAGTTGACGTGTAGTGTTGTGTTTGTGTACTATGCCTGTATTTGTGTCTATTTTGTAAATATTCCATGCTGTCGAATTAGGTAAGCCTGTAAGGACAGTTATGTGTCTGAAAAAAAAAAAAAAAATGTATTGATAGTTTCAACCAACTTTTTGAAGTGAATAATACTTTTCCCTGCGTTCTACATAGTTATTTCAGGCTTTCATTGCGTGCAGTCAAAAATAAGTTGAAAAAACTGTGTTCTGTGTGAATTTTGTTAATTTCAAGTTGTTTTTGAAACAAAAATTATCAATGAAATATTCAGTTTGTAGGTTTCAAATGTACCAATAAGTCGCAATAATAATAATAATAATAATAATTTATTGATAAAACATAATGCAATGGCCCTATTCTAAGTAGAAACATTGATAATTTGTTAAGAAACATGTTTGATCATAGAGCAAAATTTCTAAAACAATAAGCATTTTTGAACGGATAAGGAGCCTTAAAATGAATATACCTACTATAATTTGATAGGCGTAAAATTCAAAATGGCGGATTATCATCATCATCATCAGCCTGTTTCGGCTCTCGTCCTCCAGTGATGGCGGATTATAAATCACCTAAACGTAAAAGACAAAAAAAAAATGTATTGATAGTTTCAACCAACTTTTTGAAGTGAATAATACTTTTCCCTGCGTTCTACATAGCTATTTCAGGCTTTCATTGCGTGCAGTCAAAAATAAGTTGAAAAAACTGTGTTCTGTGTGAATTTTGTTAATTTCAAGTTGTTTTTGAAACAAAAATTATCAATGAAATATTCAGTTTGTAGGTTTCAAATGTACCAATAAGTCGCAATGGCCCTATTCTAAGTAGAAACATTGATAATTTGTTAAGAAACATGTTTGATCATAGAGCAAAATTTCTAAAACAATAAGCATTTTTGAACGGATAAGGAGCCTTAAAATGAATATACCTACTATAATTTGATAGGCGTAAAATTCAAAATGGCGGATTATCATCATCATCATCAGCCTGTTTCAGCTCTCGTCCTCCAGTGATGGCGGATAATAAATCACCTAAACGTAAAAGACAATTGCGTGAGCAATCTTAAACTAATGTTTAACATTTATAGCAAGAAACTTTATATCGACCTTTTGAATTATATGACCTACACTCAAAACTAGTTACAAATTATAATATTGAAACAAGTTTTCATTAATTATTCGAGTTCACGTCAGTTTTCTGATTTCGAATCCGAAGGGAGTCTGTGGAGTTTTATGTGTAATTAAAATTTACATTTTACCTGCATGTTTGGATTGATTGGAATTTATAATTATATTTTGTTTGTGTTTTCAGTGTTATTACTTGGCATCAGACTTACCATAGCACGGTAAGACGTAAGATAGCTAACTATGTCGCCGATATTAACATTGAAATGTAATTCATACTCAATAATATATTTAACACAAAAGTGCCTTTATGTTTTTTGCGCTTAAAATTCCCAAGTATTAAATTACTAAAATTATAGGTAAAATAAAATTTCTACAAAGTTAAGGACCAATTATTAAATGGCGATCTCATGCTTTTTCTAAAGACGATTCGATCAATACAGAACCCAATTTACCCCAGAAAACAAGAAAAGTCGCAATTATTTACGTACCTATTTTAAATGTTGACGTAGAACACAATGCTTACACGATCTTTGTATGTGGCTTTGTTTTTGACTAGGAAATAAAAATATACAAATTAAATACACTTATAACCATGAAAAATTATTCATTTTTAATGTTAGTACCGGCTTTATAACTCTCTACTGTCCTACCGTGCTATGTTACGTCCAATGCCTATAGCTATTTTATTACTAATGAGTATTATTATATACGCCTGATGACTATTATTATAGTCACCTGACTACCATATGGGATGTTGATTCCATGGTCATTGTTGTTTAGGCGAAAGGTCTTATGGCAAAGAGGCTCATCAAACAACTTGAGGGACTCTCGCTGAGAATCCTCTCTCTGCAGCCCTTACCACGAAGCTCGTGCCCTGCCCCATTGGCGACAGGCGAGCTTTTAAATTAATGAGCCTATATTTTATGTTCCATTTGTTTTTATTTATAAGTTATAAATTAATTGTAAGCGTGACCTTTTAAAATAAATATTTGGATATAAAATATTAAAATCATCCACTTATGTCCTCGTGTTCTTTTTGAATGATGGCAGGAATAAGCGGAATGACATGATGCCCCCGGAATGGGCTCGCAAATGTCGGCGATATTTCACCGGCCATGTTGGACTTTTAGCCAAATGATACACAAATTTTATGGGGAAATTATTCTAACGATTATTAGGATTTTTGCTGTACGGTTTGCTTTGTTTGCGTTCAACGGCTACCCATTTGTAGTTTCAATCTATGAATACTACAGTATAAAGGCTCCTTATCCCTTCAAAAATGCTGATAGTTTTTGACATTTTTCTTTATGATCAAACATGTTTCTTGACTATGTTGCTACTTAGAACATGGCTATTGCGATTTATTGGTATATATTTGAAACCTACAGTTTGATTTTTTCATTTTACAAACTACTCAGAATTGACAAAATTCACGGAGAAAACTGATTTGTTCTACTTATTTTCGACTGCATGCAATTAAAGCATGAAATAGCTATGTTACTATCTAGAACTCAATGAAAAATATTATTTACTTCAAAAGGGTGGTTGAAATTAGCAATATAAATAATGAAAAAAATAAATTTTCAAAAATAAGGCTTCATTATTTGAATGTAAAACAAGAATATAAGTATCTCTCTCCCCCTTTAGGCAATCACACAGATAATCATTATTTTTATAAATATATATACAAACGTGCTCGAGTGGAGACCTCGGACCAGCAAGCGCAGCGTAGGACGTCCACCTACGAGATGGACAGATGACCTTGTAAAGGTCGCCGGAAGGCGCTGGATGCAGGTCACTTCCAACCGGTATATATGGAAGTCCAAAGGGGAGGCCTATGTTCAGCAGTGGACGTCCTATGGCTGAGATGATGATGATGATGATGATATACAAACGTAAATTATGAAAGAAAAATTTAATGTTATCTGCTACAGTGTAAGCAAGACTCGAACGTGCGACCCTACGTTTCAGTACTACGCGCAGTACTCTCCCAACTGAGCTATATCTAATCGTTACGTTAATCACTCCAAATCTTTGATTCGATAATTCCACGATACTAGAGCGCACTCTGCACACTCAAAAAATTTAATCGATAAAAATATTCTATTAAAACATTCAATTATAATTTGTGAACGTAATTCGTTTAACAAAGTAGTAATATTTAGCCCTTATCATGCGGTTGAGTGGCATGATGAAAATATTATTTAAATGTCATGACAGATAATAAATATATGTCTTCAAAACACTAGAAATGATGCTAAATGGGCAAGCAAAGATGTATTTTCATTCCTGACTTAATTTTCCCTGTTTTTGTCGTTCATTATGCTTTATCTGTGGCCCTAGTGGAAAGGGGTTTAACCAAAGGAGCAAAGGTTTATGTCTCACTACAGAGTTATGATCTTTTGTTTCTAGTAAATATTTGATTTATATATCTTTTTCACTAGACCGACCAATTCTGCACTCAACAGAAAACATAAAAGAAAACATTTTGTTTCGGTTGAGCTTTTCCCATCCATTAGAACAAGCATATTCCAAAATAGGTCAACATTGATCATGTGTTAAAGGAATCTAGATCCACAGAACAACCACAACCACCCAGTTTCCTTTGTAGTTTTCTGATTGAAATGAGACGCGCGGCCACGCCGACAGCTCCGATTTTCATACAAGCTACCAATTACCTACCTCTGCCTTTGTTACTAAATCTAGACAGTACAGTGCGTCAGGCCGAGTTAAAAACTGCAAAGCACCAGTAGTTTACAGTGACAGTACTCGCTGACGACTCCATAAACGATTTGTATGGAGAATTGTAGTTCCACAAACTAACCGCTAGGGGCGCTGTATTATCCATACAAATTGTTTACGCTGTCGCTAGCGAGTACGTCTCGTTAACTCATGGTAAGGGTACAGCTGTTTGCTTGTTATACACGAATCATTTTGAGTTACTTTTAACGCCTCAATAACTTGAAATTGAGTTTAATGTACCTACATAAAACACTGAAATTCTGCTTCTTTCTTAAATGACATGAAATAAAAATGAAACTATCCGAATGTTCAGTTCCGCATACAATCTATGAATATGTATAGTAGGTAGGTTTCACAACTCATCGTGGCCTGACCCTGGCGACGACAGGCTCTTAGCACCCCAGATTTTCTAAAAATATTAATGATGGTTCTTAATATAAACAGCATAAAAACCAACGCTGACTGACAGTTCCAGCATGAAGAATTTCAACACACTCTAAGGTGACCTAGAAACTTAAAATTCAACTTCTAGCAGGGTCAATATACGCACAAAAGCCTAATATAGTAAATTACTAGCGACACGCCCTGGCTTTGCACGGGTGCAATGCTTTATTATGCATGTATAATATAATATAAACCTTACTCTTGAATCATTATTATCACTATCTATTGAAAAAACCGCATCAAAATCCGTTGTGTAGTTTTAAAGATCTAAGCATACATAGGGACAAACAGCTGGAAGCGACTTTGTTTTATACTATGTAGTGATCATTATAACCTCAATCATTTCATACTAAGTCACATTTTAGATATTGAAACTGATTGAAACCTGTTAACTTAATTTAAAACAGGCCCAAACTTTATTTTTTTATTTATTTGAGTACCTACACAAACAGTTATAAAATTTTTATAACAAAAATTTGTGGGCGTGTTTTAAATTAAGTTAACAGGTTTCAATCAGTTTCAATATCTAAAATGTCACTTAGTATGAAATGATTGAGGTTATAATGATCACTACATAGTATAAAACAAAGTCTTTTCCAGCTGTTTGTCCCTATGTATGCTTAGATCTTTAAAACTACACAACGGATTTTGATGCGGTTTTTTCAATAGATAGTGATAATAATGATTCAAGAGTAAGGTTTATATTATATTATACATGCATAATATAGCATTGCACCCGTGCAAAGCCAGGGCGTGTCGCTAGTAATTTACTATATTAGGCTTTTGTGCGTATATTGACCCTGCTAGAAGTTGAATTTCAAGTTTCTAGGTCACCTTAGAGTGTGTTGAAATTCTTCATGCTGGAACTGTCAGTCAGCGTTGGTTTTTATGCTGTTTATATTAAGAACCATCATTAATATTTTTAGAAAATAAAATAATTGAGACATCACTATGTACATTGGTTGACATACGAACTTGGCTTGACTTTTCACATTTATACATTTGATGGGATCTTTGTTACTTTTACCACAACAGCCAATAATCAAAGAGAAAGGATAGGAAATGCCGTATCCGCATCCGCCGAGAAAATTGGGGCAGTTGAGATGAAAGTGAGGTCTGAACAAAAGGGTCAGAGCGAATGCGAAAAAATCAGCCTCCTCGCTCACTCTTATACTCTAAGTGCGAGTGTGAAAGGATTAAAGAAACTGCAATTGTAAGACTTGAGTTTATGATCAAATGAGAACAGCTTTTTGCTTAATTGTTCATCACTTCTTGTATCTATCGTAATACTTTTTGGCTCGGCTTGATAATAATGAACCGAATTTGTATAACGAAACTTGAGCGACAGTCAGAATACAATTATTAATATAATTTATTATACTAAAATGTGAATTAATTAGCACGAGTGGAATTTAATTAAGTTTGATTTATTTGAAAATATTAATCGACAATATACCAATATAATTATCGGCTTTATCGCGGTTAAATGACAGACATATTATATAATGAGCTGCAGAATTGCATGGCCCATTTGTGAATGTATTCATTCATATAATTAAGGACCTATTATAATAATCAAATAGAAGGTGCTCGCAACTTTGTCCGCGTAAAACAATTTTTTTATCTTACTCAGGTAGAAAGTATCCTATAACCATCTTTGGGTGTCCAGCTATCCCTGTACCAAAATTGGTTAAAATGTGTCCATCCGTGTCATGATGAGAGGACAAATAAATGATGACTTACGGTGAAGCCAGACGAGCGTAATTTGAGTCGCGTAATTTCGGTCGCGCTATATATACTTAGTGTAACGTGATCAAGTGACAAAATGATGTATGGCGCGACCGAAATTATGCGACGCAAATTACTCTGATCTGCCTTCACCCTAACGGATGGTGCCGCGCGCACATATTAAAAAGGCGATATTTTATCGCCCTATTAAGTTTTTAGGGTTCCGTAGTTAACTAGGAACCCTTATAGTTTCGCCATGTCCGTCTGTCCGTCCGTCCGACCGTCCGTCCGTCCGTCCGTCCGCGGCTTAGCTCCGTGAACATTAGTACTAGAAAGCTGAAATTTGGTATGAGTATGTGTATGTATAACGCCGACAGAACGGTAAAATAAAATTAAAAAAAAAAAATTTTTTTCGGGTACCTCTTGAACACCTAAAGTGGGGGTGATTTTTTTTTTTTTCAACACTGGTGTGGGTGTCGTTGAATAGGTCTTGTAAAAATAATAGGGGTCTTCTAACATTATTTTTTGATAAAGTCAGCAGTTTTGTAAATATTCGCTCCAAAAACAAAAAAAATCGGAAAAATTCATGTTAATGAGGCCTTATAAGTACTTTCAATGAAAACTATATTGAACAAAATCGGTCAAGCCGTTTTTGAGTTATCGCCAAATTTCATATTTTTTCTTTAAAAGGTCGTAAGTTGACTTCCAGAAGGTAATAAGTGATTACAGTTTCTAGGGCGTTTACGACCTCTTTATAGAGCTTAAAATCTTTCTTAACTTAAACCTCGGGCTTAAAACAGCAGTTTATTGTGAAGGAAGAAAGGAATGAGCAACTACGGAACCCTACACTGAGCGTGGCCCGACATGCTCTTGGCCGGTTTTTTTTTTGAGATGTGACCGCTCGCCAGAGAAAATTGATTTTCAATTCAAATCTAGAATTGTATAATATAAAAAATCTCATTACCATACCACACGTATATATTATATAACGATACTATATACTTAAAACATTCCTTTATTTTATGTGTAATACATACATAATATTAACGCATAAAAACATTGCCTGCTTTTGCCGTAAAGTTCCTTAAAACCATAAAAAATGCATGGACTATTTCAGCCAAAGTTGGGTAAATAACTGTGCTGGCTTAAGTTAACCTTTCAGAATCAAAATTAAATTATGCGCGCTATAGCTGTTCTAAAAAGGTTCTCCACATAAATACATAATCTCCCACGCGTGGGTGTTCGTTAGGAGACGGGTTCAAAATACTTGTTAAAACATACTAGGTAAAAGAATAGGCATGCGGTCAATTTCTTAGGATGTCGATCGATTTTATTTTTTATTAGGATCAAATGTCTTTAAAAGACTACCTATACTTAGACTGCTCTAAAAATCAGAAATGGCCATCGAAGACGTCGTCTGAGTAGTATTTGGATCGAGACGATAAGTAATTTGCCATTTTCACCATAAAAAAGTTGGTTTAAGTTTACGGTTGTCCTACAATTATAGATTCGGAATAAAATCGAAATTTCTTGAGCATTAAATATAAATACATATATTTGTACCTTTGAAGTCACATATTTAGTATTTTTTTCTTTGTCTCATGACGGATGGAGCAAATTTTTTTCAAAAAAGGACAAGCGGCTGAATTAATTATTATTTTGTTTCAATTCAGTCTAAGTTGTTTGACAACTTTGACAGTTTTTTTTTGGGTAAGACTGACGATACACTTTCCTTCCCCCTTTTTCAATTACTTACAACAGGGGGCCTATGATGGTTGCGTTTATCACGCGATAAATAAGTGACAAAGCATCTGTCACTCACACTCGCATCTTGTCAAAACGTGACAAATGCTTTGTCGTTTATTTATCGCGCGATAAAAGCACAGGTTACTTTAACAATTTTACAATCTTTATAATTATATAGCTTAATATAACATAATACCTATTACCTATATATCAAAACACTAATCGGTTTTATACTAACTTAAAATACTTGTTGAAATACTCATTCTTACAACTTGTTGGTGCTATTTATGCTTGGCCTGCGTACCGAGGATCGTTATGGCATAACTTATTTAAGAGCAGTATAGAACGTAAATGTCCCAAGGCAAAATGTATTTTTGTAGCGTAAGACATAAGGCTCAAAGTCAGACCGCCGTCAATTCTAGTGTATTTTGACCAGTCGCCAAATAAGCGATCTTTTTTAGGCCAATAAAAATCAATTTTTTCCAATCATCAATTTCCAGCAAGATGGAAATAGTTTAATACCTATCTTCATTTTGGTCCTAAATGCTTTGAATGCAATCCTAGGAGGTGTACATAAATGTTAAGAGCCATCAAGAAACTTAAAATCTCAAATTCAGTTTAGTGTGGTTAGTCGAAATCAAAAGTTAGAAACCGGGAAAATTATGACATTAATAAAATATGACTAAAAACCTGTTATTAAAGATCCCATTAAGGAACCAAACAGAGCGTTCTTCTTAATAAAACATAAGTTTGAAATTACATGAGAAAATTTCCCGGTTTCAAAGTTTTGATTTCGGGAATTGCGCAAACTCAGATTTCACGCATTTATTAAAACGATTTCCAGCTTACTGGAAACGAATTCCTCCAAACGTTTTTTATGGATCAATTTGATTGACCAATCTTAAGACTTTCCCATAATCACTACATAGTTTATAACAAAGTCACTTCCCGCTATCTGTCTTTCTGTCCCTATGTACCTATGCTTATATCTTTAAAACTACGCAACGGATTTTAATGCGGGTTTTTTTAATATAGTGATTCAAGAGGAACTTTAATATGTATAATACGTGTATATATATGTATATGCATAATTTATCAGCATGGCACCCGTGCAAAGCCGGGGCGGGTCGCTAGTAATGTCATATTCCCGCCCGGCACGAAGGATCGGTAATGAACATCGCCGGTTACCGGTAATCGGTGTAGAATGACATCACGTAGGATACGTTGCGAGGTATGACTCGGCTGAATAGGCCAAGAGTCGACACTGATGCGAAAGTAAATTTTAATGAAAACAATGATAAGACTTCGACCCGGTAGCTCCTCTTTCAATTTTTCTCTAAGCTTTGATCTTTGTATTAAAAGGGCTTAAATGATTAGACTGTTTAGAGAGTAGGTACTTGCTGCTGAACGTGGTGATTATTAGTGTACTTTCTGTTTACAGTCATAAATTTAATCAAAGACTATTTTAAAAAGCCCAAACTCGTTAGGCTTTCCTTATTTTATCATAGAGTTCCTAAAATATAATGGTTAGAATGTTTTAACGCGTGCTACTCGTGAATCATCATATCCGGCGATAGATGTACACTGCGAGACACAGACCTCCCCAAAACTTCTCCATCACGATCAATCGCGCCGTTCTCATCCATCTGCTTCCCGCGACCCTAGACAGGTCGTTAATCCACTTCGTTGGGGACCTTTGGGGACGCTGCATCTTCCGGGACGCGCTTGCCACTCACAGAACAGCAAAAGCCACAGTTCATTCGGGCAGAACCATAGGCATTTTACTTTGCTGAAACATCTTGCATATCTTTCGTTTTTATGTAAATTATATATCTTCAAAAAAATATGCATATTCGTATGCAGAAAATACGGCCAAGTGGGGTGTAAGACTTAAAAAAGGCCACAATTCAAATAGGTACGTGTAGTTTTACTTGGAAATGGATTGAAAAACCAGAAGCGTAGTTAAAAACATCACTCCCTACTCCTCCACTGGCTCGGTAAATCATTTCACGCCGTAATAGAGCAATTATAGGCAACACCTTGGAAGTCACGCTCTGGGTTTGCGTGCTATGAATAAATTATACTTAAGGATAAAGACAGTAATTTATTAAGCGATTTGGAAAGTGAGGCGCGCCGTAGCTTGGTCGTAGGTCAGATATCTATTGGGTTCTGTATGAAAAACATCATATTAATCTGTGTCTAATCGAAACGAGAGTAAATACATTAATGCACTTCTAGTATAATTGTGACACGCGACTCTTTGTCGCGCGACAAATGCTACCTGCCACTTTCCTGTCAATACCGTGCGAGCAAGCAGTATTGCTGAAAGATATGCTAGCCCTGATGGTAAGCATGGTTTATCGTCGGGTCCATTGTAATTTATAAGGGCAAGACGGGCCGACGTTGCGACGCGTCCCTGGCCAGTCTAATAGCCTTGGAACCGATACACACCATGGTATTTTACTCTGCCTTCCACTCGTATTGGCGCACATGCGTGATTCCCACGCCACAGGTCGTTTGCAATCGATAAAATACATTTTACGCGGCTTTTGGGAAGATCAGAAGCGAAAATCTTCTAATCTGCGGTCTTTCATTCTGTGACAAATTGTGATATAGCATTTATTTTACTATCTATGTTAATTTCGAAACCGTTTCGGGGAATAGGGCTCTTTTATCGCAATCAATAATAAGATTGTGACAATAAGTAACCTGTAAAAAACTATTGGTATTTTTTCTACCTTCACTTATTTGGCCCTTTTGCAGTACAAGTCCAGTCAACCGTGACGTCATCGTCATCACAAAATACTTACTATGGAGAAAAATCATTAAACGTATCTAATTGGCTAACGGATGAAATAAGTATATCTTAGCCTATATTTTACGAATTTGACCTAAAAATGGTGACTAAATTTTTTGGTATATCCTAATTAAAATTATTCAAGACGCTTGTCCCTACTTCTTACTAAGGTCTGTTTTTAGGGTTCCGTACCCAAAGGGTAAAAACGGGACCCTATTACTGAGACTTCGCCGTCCGTCCGTCCGTCCGTCCGTCCGTCCGTCCGTCCGTCTGTCACCAGGCTGTATCTCAACAACGGTGATAGCTAGACAGTTGAAATTTTCACAGATGATGTATTTCTATTGCCGCTATAACAACAAATACTAAAAATAAAATAAAATAAATATATAAGGGGGGCTCCCATACAACAAACTTGTTATAGATTATATATATGTATAGGTACGGAACCCTTCATGCGCGAGTCGGGCTCGCACTTGCCCAATTTTTTTATTTAAAATGCTGTACTGACTGAATATGCACTTTAAATGGAGACAAGCTCTAGGGTTATAATAATTATGATGGCGGTTCTGCGTCTGATCGGGTTACCATCCGCTGACAAGCAATTATATCACAATCAATTCGGTTTCTAAATGGTTAAACAGCGTATAGTTAACTGGAGGCATAATATTACAGACACTGGTATTGTTATATGAGCAAGCATACATATATTATGCTGATCCTAAATGGTCTATTGAATATATAGAGCACTAGCTGTGCCCCGCGGTGTTACCCGCTCATCCCACGGGCACACTAAATTTATTCGGGATGAAAAGTATCCTATGTCCATATGGTCTCAAACTATCTCCATACCAAATTTCATCTAAGTCGGTTCAGCTGTTTAAGCGTGAAGAGGTAACATACAGACAGACACACTTTCGCATTTATAATATTAGTATGGATTAGTATGGATAATGACTGTGATATTTATATTTAAGCTACTCTAACTGCATGGAATTGATAAGAAGTAGGTATGAATGAATGATTGAATGAATAAATTAATGACAGAATTATATTATTCACCAGAATATACGGTACATATAAAATCTTACAGTAGTAACATGGTTCCACAATATATAATACCGTTAGGCATGGGAAACTTGATTAGGTAAATAAAAATAGAAACCTCAGAGCTGGCGCGTATCTCTCACAGAGAATCGCTCTTGCCATCCAAGGAGGTGACGTCGCCAGCGTAATGGGAACCATGACGCAGGCAGACCTACTGGACGGGTTATTCTTAAAATGTATTTACTTTATTATTCTGGTTAGCTTTAGGTAATTGTACATTTATTTATCCTTTGTTTTATATGTTTTTATTGTAAAATATGCTTTATGCGTTTCTTTCAAAATAAACTTTTCGCATCTGAGATTCTTATTATGTCAGGTTGAAAGATAAGTACCTATGGTAACTAATTACCCTCATTATTTAGACGAGTCAGTTGACAAAATTTATATTTTCAGACTAACGTTCTTTATTGTACAGTTCTAAAGAGGGCAAAATTTTAGGCCACACGTATTTTTTATTTTTGAACAGTACTTATTTTCAACCTTTTCTAAATAAGCTCCTTCCTCCTTCCTGATCCTTCTGGCAAACTATTGGTCAAGTTAGTCTGTGGCACATTTTTAAGGGTTCTGTACCCTTAAAAATGTAAACCCATGGTAACAATAGTTTGCCGGTAGCTATACACTTCGTATTGTAGACATTTTTCAGCGTTTTGACTGAGGATCCCTTTGATCTATGCTCTAGACGGCTAGGGTTATTTACGGAAACCAAATATTCATGTTTTAAACTAATTATTGTTTAATTTTGGTAGTTACTAGAATAGATTGTCATCCATGACCCAGTAACAAATATTCGAGTTCATCACACAAATATTTGCCCACTGCATATATTTTAGTTATGAATTGACTTATTATATGTATATTATATAAATATTGACAAAAAGGCAAATTATAAAAGAAAAATGTGCGCGATGTGGATGTGGGGATCGTGTGTGTAAAGCGGACATCCTAGGGTATGGCTAATGCGCATAAGCATTTTAAACATATAAGACGCAGAGGGCGTTCCAGTAGGTAGCGTATAGTTATGGAATGAAAGATTTAGTGTGATTGACTTAGCGTGCTCGGCGTCCGGCGTATTAGTGCTCTCCCAACTGAGCATCTAATAGCTCAGTTGGGAGAGCACTACGCCGGAAAACTAGGGTCGCAGATTCGAGTCCCGCTTAGATTGAAGTAGATCAAATTTTTCTTTTATAATTTGACTGTGTAAATATTGTTAAAAAATAAAAATGTGGTATTTCCACATTAAAAATAGAATCGATAAAAAGGATTCTATAAAAACAATATATCTTATGTCTTTTTACTAACTTGTATTGCAGACGCATCCTGGATCTTTATGAATATTTATCAATCCAGTCTAAATTTATTCATCACAAAGCTATACAAATTTAACATATTAACTGAACTGTTGTTATTGGTAATGAATATGCAAACGTACAAACAACTTCGAGTATGTAATTCTCTCGCTAAAAATCCAAGACGCTCAACGGAAATAAGAAAAGCTCCAAGCTCACAATAAATTCGAAATACGAAGCAAATCTGCACATAAAATATGAGTACAGAAAACATGAAAATTTATGAGGTTACAAAGAAGAAAATGAATAAATCTAATGCAAGATTGTTGAGTCATTCCTCAGACGGATTAGCATGTTGAACACAGAGCAATTCTAAAATGTCATTCAGGATGATGGATGGACTATGTACTTTTTTTATCAAATCGTCTGTTAACAAGCAGAACTCACTAAGTAACAATTACCTACTTAAATAATGCTCGTAACTCACTATCAATCTACAAATTAGGTACGAGGTTTTGAGGAATAGTGACAGAAACATTAAGAGGCCTTATTCCTTTTAAAATGCTGATTGTTTAGATATTTTTTCTATGATCAAACATGTTTCTTAATATATTATTGATGTTACTACCTAGAACAGGGCTAATGGGATGTATTGGTATATATTTGAAAGCTACAGTTAGTTTTTACAACTTATTTTCGACTGCACGCAATGAAAGCATGGAATAGCTATGTTACTACCTAGAACTCGGGGAAAAGTATTATTATTAGTTCAAAAAGTTGGTTCAAATTATCAATATATTTGTCATAATAAGAAAAAGAATAATTTAAAAGTAATAAGGCCTCTTAATGAGTTTTGGTTGTCAATAGGCGAAAATATCCTAATGACTATCACTGAAGAAAGCGGACCGAAATCGTATTGACGCTTTTGAGATGTGGTGCTGGAGGAGAATGTTACAGATTCCATGGACAGCATTTCGCACAAACGAATCCATTCTTCGCGAACTCCATATTGAAACTCGTCTGTCCACTATGTGCTTGAGAAGAGTAATGGAATTTTTCGGCCATATTGCCAGGAAAGAAGGAAACAACTTGGAACAGCTCATGGTGACTGGAAAGGTCGATGGGAAGCGTCCAAGGGGCCGATCACCGATGAGGTGGTCTGAACAAATCCGCTCATCATTGGACACCAAGCTACACAACGCACTCCATGAAGACAAGGACAGATCTAGGTGGCGAAACACGGTCCGGAGCATAATGACCCAGCTAAGGGGAAATCACGACCCTCAGTAATGAGGAAATCGACGCGAGGAGGAGGATCATTAGAGGCTACCTTTTTTACCTAATGTTGTGTTGTAGTAGTAAATTATATACCTAGGGCGGTGAACTCGTGAACAGATCGCAAGTGTTTGTGATAAATACATATCTGGGGCTTTACGAATTATCGCCCGTGGTTTGTCTAAAGTCCGTCTTGCTTCAGCCAGGAAGTGTGATTTTCTCCCCGTGTCAGAAAATCCCTTTTTAGTAAAATATAATACATACCTGAATTATCTTTTAAATTACAAATTACATTTTTCATTTCTATGTCACTCTTTGGCTGACTTAAAAAGTTTACGTATATATAATTATGATATAACTATGGCTTTAATTTAACGGAAACTTCAGTCTATGTAAGTCCCTAATATTTTGAATTGTCTCAACAGTTTGTTTTTTGATTAGATCAAAACTTTTTTTTATTAAAATCTAAGTTGCTTATAGGAACATGGAATAATAAATAATAATAAATATTATGGGACAATCATACTCAAATCGACCTAGTCCCAAACTAAGCACTAAACAAAGCTTGTTGGAATATTGGAATATTTCTTTTTTTTTCAACTTTTTTCACGCAAATGTATCTAGACACACAGTAATACTAGTACAGATAAAAATATACTTAAATATATAGAAAATATCCATGATCAGGAATCCATATTTGAGTTCCTTACACGTCCACAGATATTTACCATTGCTGAGATTCGAACCCAAGACCGCCGGCTCAGTAGGCAGTTGCTCTACCACTGCGCCCACCGCGTTTTTGACGACGAATCATATCATAATGAAGCTACTAGTCAAAACAATTCCACTATCCAATAACAAATTCATAAGCTTGATTTAAAAATCAAAGGAGCAGAAGCTTGAAATTGACAATTTCCATTTCAAAAGCAAACACTGTGAACTTTCGAAAATTCGAAATGAATACAGAATAATGATGTCTAAAAATCCTCTTAACAAACCCAAACAATTGAACAAAATGGATAGCAAAAACAAAAGTGAAACACAAAAAGGCAAAACATCGTGCCCTGAGGTACACCACGCAGGATTATACAAATCACCGCCCCATAGGAAATGGCTTGACAACAGTTTTACGCAACCTAACAAACGTTACAAAACGGACGAGTCACCTGTCACTCAAGTTGAGAAATTTAACGAAGTCGTTAGTAAAATGGCGGCGTAGAGAGTGAAGAGTGCTGACAAAACATTGCCGAAAAAGTTGGTTCGGGTTTCGGTTAAACCAGATATTAAAACTAGTGACCCGGCTTCGCACAGGTGCAATGGTTGCAACGGATGCGATGGGTGATATTAGACATACCTACATAAGTATAAACCTTCCTCTTTAACACTATCTATTAAAAAAACCGCATCAAAATCCGTTGCGTAGTTTTAAAGATCTAAGCATACATACGGAGAGACAGACAGACAGCAGGAAGTGTTTTATACTATGTAGTATAGTTAACGTTACATGTAAACGATACATTACATTGTTTTATACTTTCATTTTGATTTTCCAGTCGCCTGTGAACTGTGTTTTATTAGTTGTTTTTGTAAAATGTGACCTAATTGGTAATCGGAGCATGGCGACGCGACAAAGCAATGCGTGCGCTCTACGGCTGGATACGTACGTGCCTTTGATAGGACAAAGTAATTATTTTTTGTGTAACAATTTGTACAATTAAACCATTGCTACAAAAAATAACGCTTAAAGAAAAAATTAAATGAGTTACCTGGTGGAAGAGACCGGTAATCGAACCCGGTACCTCTGGATTGCCGATCCAGAGCGTTAACCTTTCCGCCACCCTAACGCCAAGGCACCTTTCGAATTTTTCTTTACGCTTTGTGTGTCAATCTTTGCATTGTTTATTTGAAAGGCTTTACACCTTAGCGACCTCTATGTGAATACGTTAATATTCACATCTTACCGCACTACTTTACAGCAGTGAACGAGCAAGCGAGAATGGTCGCTGTTATTTTATAAATTTATGAAACATGTAATGTCTAGTTTTTTTAACTGTATTATATTTATATTAAACCATTGATACAAATAGTGATGTGTACACACATAAAAAAAAATTGATATTACATGTTTCATAAAATTTTAATTATGTACAATGCTAATATTAAAGATAGCACAGCACTACTCTGGACTATTGAGCGTCCTAATTTTAAATCATCTAGAAACTTAATACTCAGTCAGATTTCTAAGCGCGCTTCGCTAAAAAACATTAACATTTTCGACCAACAATTCGGTTAAAAGGCGTTTGAGCTCAACCGGATAGATTAACGGTGGAAACGGAAATAGTAAATTAGGGAGGCTTTCACGGGTTGAAAGGCTCTATTGAGCATCGTAACGTAACCCATTAAAGGTTTTCAAAGTACAAAGTTTGATGAGTTGGCTTTGTATATTAACAGATGTTTTAGTTGGGATTAGAGGTATTTCAACAGGTACCCATGTTTGGTCTAAAATTTAGTAGGTACCTATAGTATCTAATTTAGATTTGGCATATTTCAATTTTGTCTTAAACTACTTTGCATATTTATTCAGTTTGTTTAATATTAATTTATTCATTTTAGTCTAAGGTCACTTTGCCTAACGATTATTAGACATTAATCTTATTTTGTCTAATTTTCATTTTGAGTGATATTTGTAATTCATTACTATTAATGCCTACTACGATTTTGGTATAATTTCAGTTCGTTTCTGTACAGTATATTACGTATTTTTCAATTCTTCCGACGCTGTCGGAAATGCAGTCTTATCGCCTTCGCGTAAAAAATGGTAAGCACCTATGCTCACCTCCGCAGCTTCGGCAACGGCGGTGTTACTAAAATTATGGTTATATTATAATTTTAGCTGTAAAGTTCCTATGTTATCGTATATTATACTAGCTTTTGCCCGCGACTACGTCCGCGTAGAACTTGGAAGTATGGAAGCAACCTCGTACAACACGATAGATATCCATATCCACCTAATCACCTTAATTAATAAAACGGATTATTTAAAGCGCATAAGCAAATCTAAGAGCAATTGTGCTTTTGGTCTAATCATTACATTTCCTACAGGGTCATCAATGTCATCATGAATTACTTACTCACTTTTCAATCTTTTTAGGGATAATTTCCAGGATGAAAACTATCCTATGTCCTTCCTCGGATCTTGAACTATCTCCATGCCAAATTTAATCAAAATCGATTCAGCGGTTTAAGCGTGAAGAGGTAACAGACAGACAGACACACTTTCGCATTTATAATATTAGTATGGATTAGTAATGGATTAGTATGGATTTTTACTGAGAATTTAGCTTCGTTTTAATATTCCTGAATAGGTCCCATATTTAGATAGTTTACTGATTCAAATAAATGATAAATTCATTGAACCTTTAGTAAATACTTATCACCATAATGCTTAAGCTACGTTACCACGGTCGGTATACGGAACACTGATTAGGGTATTTTCAACCCACTTCAAATATTAGAGGGAGGGTTCTCAATGCGACTGAAAGTTTTTTTATCGATCATTCCACCATTTATGAATCAATTATAAATTATAATGATGTTTTTTTTGTTAAGATTTAATTTTGTCGAAGTTAATAAATCGTTTTATGAGAAAAACAACAAAAAACAAAGTAATAACTCATCAGCATTGACTATTGATAAATTTTCGCTAAGTAAGTATTTAAAAACTAGTTTATTACTCATATTTTTAAGACTATACTTTTATTACTTTTCTGTATTCCGCTTAGAAAGAGGATGTAATCACTGTTTTTTATATTTATCCTAAGATAACTGATTATTTTTTTATTAATCTATTAAAATCAAGTCATTTTAAAAAGTAATAACACCAAAACTAATGACAATGGATAGGTTACTGTAGTCAGGGGGGGTATTCGACCAATTTTAGTGATATAATGGAGATCTCTCCTTTTCATCGCCATCCGTCATTTTTGACGTGTGCCTACTTGACAAGTGGCGATATCCCTAGATCATCGCACCTTCGTCAATTCGGACGAGCAAAATTTTCGTTTCCTTTGTATGTGACGGCATAAATAACAGGCGCATACTTTAAACTGACCGCGTAGTACGTGAAATTAGTCCGTTACGTTTCTTTCAAAACAGAAATTCATATGCATGAATAACATTTTTGACAATCATTATCGCCTTCGTATTTCCAAAATTGAGATGAGATATGTCACTTTTAAGCTCATCGCATTTAAATGACAGTTCAATGGCGATATAACTGTTATCTAATAGAGATTTGACGTTTGGCGATCACTCAAATGTCAATCTCGAATTAGGTCCCTGAATCTATATACATAGATGCATATAATTATATACTTACCGAATTTACTCACTAAATTTCATGAGAATCGTTTGTTTGGAGGAGACCTGTAGGCGAGAATAGCCGAAAATCTACTCAACTGTATACCCAAACATCCAGAAATACGAAAGAATTTTTGGCCAAGCTGAAACGGACACGCTCGATCGATCAATAGGAAATTGTATTAAAATCTAAGATAACTCCGAAACTATTAAATGATAATTATATTTTATAAAAATGAACTGACTCAGTGTTACTCCTCAGTTGCATTTGATATTAATTTCAAAGAAACTGTTTCAAAACACAACAAACGAAATCGAAGGAAGTCGCCAGCACTAAAACCAAGAACAAACAGCGACTAATAAAAAGATCGTGAAACTTGGAAACAACTACAAAAGAACCGATAGCGATGCTTTCTACAATTATACTTGAAGTAACAATTGGATTACAGGAATGTTAACTTTACTGGTAGTTAGACTTAACTACAGTAGTGAAAATAACCGTTGCTTTTGGTATTGAACAATTACAGTTTGCTATTTATAATGTCAAGCAGACGAATTCGTGATACTCGTAGTATGAAACATGGAAATTTACATGCTTTATTTATCGAATTTGTTTTTATTATAGAAACACCACCTTTATTATCATAAAATATCGATTAAAACATTGAGAATAACGCCATCTCTCCCGCGGTCCTTACACTTGATGTAAAACAATGGGTACTGGATATCGTGCTTGTAAACGCACATTCTAAAAATATATGAGGCAGAGGTTCTACTTCTAGTAGCTTATAATAATGGAATCAAGGACTTGGTGTGATTGACGTAATAAAATAATTAAAAAATAAAAATAAAATAGATTTATTTCGGACAAAAAAGATCCATAGATTGTTAGTAAAAAAAATATATAACTATGTTAGTACGAAAATTTAAATGTAGGGTAGTGCAATGCTTAAGCAGGCTACTGCCCCACTTATCAGCTAGAGCGTACTTAATAAGTACTGAAACTTACGTTTCCAGCGTAGTGGTTTCCCAATAATTGATCACATCATACTTAGGTACTTTGTAATGGATCACATATGTATGTCGCAGTCATCTGGTTAAATCTGCTATTTGATTGAATGACTAGCGCGTTCATTGAATGACAACATTCAATTGAATGACTAAAGGACAACTCGTCAAGTTGTTTAATATAACGGTCAACGTCTTGACTGAACGTCATTTAGCATTTTAATCACCTGACTGATTTTACGTCTGCTCTGTTCAAAGGGCTATGTTATAATCCGCTAACTAGTTGGACGTTGAGTGACGCTTGTTCAATCAACGTTCGGCCTAGTCATTCAATTGAATGTTGTCATTCAATAAACGCGCTAGTCATTCAATCAAATAGCAGATTCAACCAGATGAATGCGACACTTATAAGTAAAGAGTTAAGGTGTGACGTGTGACGAAATTTCATTTCAAGTAATAACGATAAGAATATAGTACCTACTGAACATTAGTTCACTTTGCAAAGTTCATACTCGTTAACTGAACGTTTTAATGACAGAAGTTCTAATATTATAATAATATTATAGGATAGGCTATTCCTATTCCTAATATTAAATATATTATTACTATGCTCTAATGTTGTTTTATATATCTTTACATAGTATATTAAACACAGTTACTTCCTGCTCTGTCCCTATGTATGCTTAGATCTTTAAAACTACGCAACGGATTTTGATGCGGTTTTTTATAAGATAGAGTGATTTAAGAGAAATGTTTATATGTATAATACATGCATTATATAGCATGCACTCTTGCGAGGCCAGGGCGGGTCGCTAGTTCTAATTATTATTAATGATGATGTCCTCCTTGACGTATCCGTCAACGGCGACACCCTGTCAGTTGTTTCTTCTGGCATGCGCGCGCACGTGGCTCGTGAAACCCAGCTTGTTCACGAACACAAGATCACAAGTGGGACAATGAAACTGTCCGTCTGCGTTGTACGTACAGCTGTAGGAAGGCCTGGGTTGCGCCTTTCGAAGCTCGCGTTTCGCATCGAGGTCTTTAAGACGGAGGCATTCATAGCCCTCCACGCCAGTCTTCACAGCCTTCCGCCATTCCGGCCTATGCGTCGCAAGCTCCTCTCACGAACCACACGGTATCCTGCATCCAATAAGATGGCGTTTCAAGACGTCCTTGTAGCGCAGATACTGCCCTCCAGGCTTGCGCTTTCCAGGCTCTAGTTCTGAGTAGAACATGGTTTTGGGCAGCCTAATGGAATCCATGCGCACAAGGTGTCCACACCACCGCAACTGGCCCTTCATGAACTTCCCATACCTGCAGACTCAGTGCGACGAAAAAAATATTATTAACTAGTTGCACCGCGCGGTGTTTCCCGCTCATCCCGTTGGTACGTTATTTCGGGATGAAAAGTAGCCTATGCATTAATCCAGGGTGTCAGCTACCTTTATACCTAAATTCATCAAAATTGGTCCAGCTAGTTGACGTGAAGAAGTAACAAATATACACATAAACACACTCGCACACTTTCGCCTTTATAATATTAGTGTGATATGCTCAAGGTCTTCGCACATTATAACAACTCAACGGCGACTCGATTCTATGCCTTTGTACGCGTCGTCCACTACTAATATAATTTTTTGAAATTAAACCTAGTAAATATGACATAGGGCTTAAATTTCAATATTTGGCATAGAATCGAGTCGCCGTTGAGTTGTTATAATGTGCGAAGACTTTCAACCGTTGAATCAGACCGCCTATACTATGACCTTTTCAACTAGCGATCAAACGCCCGTACCCTTACCATGAGTGTAAAGCTCACATCATCTTTTTTGTGTGGATTGGATCGTTTTCGTTAAAAGGCGTCCTAGTTAAGATTTTAATGGTACTAATGTTAAAAAAGTGAGTGCAATACTCGCCAATAAACTTCGTGTTTGGCGAAATTTGTTTTAAAATGTGTACCATGCTTTTCTGAAATAAATAAATAAAAAAAATTTGGCAAGTGCGAGCCCAACTCGCGCATGAAGGGTTCCGTACCTATACATATATATATAATCTTTAACAAGTTTGTTGTATGGGAGCCCCCCTTAAATATTTATTTTATTTTATTTTTTCATATTAATAAATATTTATTCAAAAATCATAAAAAATGTCAAATTACAAAATAATAACCACTTAACTAAACATAATATACACAAATACAATACTTTTAGTCAAATAACCCGCCCCGAGTCATTCCGGGTGCAAAGGTGCCCATCACGCTCGCTGCATTACCGCGTTGAATCGCGATCGACAACCTTTGCAGCAGGAACGACCCGGCACGGGGGTCATGACCTCTCTCTCGCAAACGGCGCCCGACTTCCGCCAAAAACGTTCTAGCTTCTGAACACCAGCAGCCAGTCGTCTCCACCGCGAGCGGGACAAATAAATAATTTGTCAAAGCGGAATATTTGTCCCGCTTTCTGAGAGCAGCCGTCTCGGCTGCAGCTCCGGCCGCTCTGATGGTGCGACCCAGGTGCGAGGCAGCGAAAGTGCTGACACATGTTGCGTCCCACAACAGACACTTGCCCTTCTGCCACGGCACCAAGGTCAAACCATCAGGCCTTTTTCCATCCGTCCTGCTCAACCCTGAAGGCTCCAGCACACATGGTATGTTGGCTGATACCAGCGCCCTCCGGACGATGTCGTTCAGAGCGTGATGACGCGAAAATCTCCCCGCACAACGACAGCAACTCAACGCATGGTGCCCGTTGCTCTCCACCATGGTACCGCAGATGCATAAATGTGGTTCACAAACATCGCAGCCCAGGCGGAGAGCCACAGCCACCCGCAACGAGTCGTCGTCGAGCAGAGTGCCTAGGTGGGGGGAGGGAAGCGCATGTAACCAAGCCCCAGACTCCGACTCCGACACAGCCTTCAATCTTGCCCTGTCTGCTCCCTCTGCGCCATCGACAAGAGAGCACAGTACCCGCGTCACCCCTGCATCGTCCCACAAGCGCTGGCGGTCTGGTCTTTCAGGCGCACTGCTATTTGGGTTAAGAGCCATCCAAGCATCCTGGGCATCAGACGCATACGGTATGGTTGCCTTATCACCTTCAACGGACAATATATCAGTCACAAGGTCCACAACCCCACACGCCGATGCCAAGAAAGCCGGAAGGCTGACGTCCCGTGCGCGCCGGATCCCTAAGCCACCACTGCGAATAGGGAGAGACGCAAGATCCCATTGATCCGAATTGAGGGAAACATTCAATATAGACTCTGTTGTCTCCCTCAACACAGAGTCAAAGGAGTCAACATCACCGGGGTGCAACCAAGCCGGCACAGTGCGCAAAAAGTAAGTGAGCTTGGGAACTGCAAAACACGACCGTAACAATGTGAGAGCTACGTGAGCCGAGAGATCTTTAAGTCTCGTCCCCGCTGTCAGAAGAAGCCGCCTCCTTAACGCAAAGGCATCAGAAATAGCTTCTGGGAAAATAGGAGACCCTAAGAGGTTAAACGTTTGCGCCGATAACATCCTGAGGCCGGGAAACAAAGTATTAAATGAAGCGAAGGACTCACAAGATGCGTTACTGCAAGGGAAGAATTCGCACTTGGCACTGTTTACCTCCAGACCCAGCTCCTTAAAACGAGGAAGGATTATATTAAGGTCTTGCAAAACCACCTCAGGCTTTCCTCCGAGAGTTCCGTCGTCAAGGTACCAGATATTCAAAGGAGCCTGCAGCTCCGATATGACCTTCTGAATGCCCAGACTAAAGGCTAACGGGCCAAGTGGGTCCCCCTGCCTTTTATTTTTAGTATTTGTTGTTATAGCGGCAATAGAAATACATCATCTGTGAAAATTTCAACTGTCTAGCTATCACCGTTGTTGAGATACAGCCTGGTGACAGACGGACGGACGGACGGACGGACGGACGGACGGACGGACAGCGAAGTCTCAGTAATAGGGTCCCGTTTTTACCCCTTGGGTACGGAACCCTAAAAAATGAGTTTACACCTGCAGTAACCGTGCCGGCTAGCGACTGCGTAAACCATTTGTATGGAGAATAGGCTAGTTGACCCAGTTTTGAAATATATTTCAAATGGTCAATAACTAGGTCGATGCAGAGTCAGCCACCGGCTAAGCTTGCACCATAGATTGGAGCGGAGTTTTTTTTTTTTTTTTCGAAATTTTCTCTTCGTCACAACCTAGCGAAATTTAATTTGTGCATTTTAAAACAAAAATTTCTAAAATCGGTTGAGAACTCGCTGAGATCTGCGCATTGTTACAAAGTCCATTCGAGTCGATCCATGGGAGCTTCGCTCGCTTCGCTCGCTCCGCTCCAATGATCTTACTAGCTCTAAAAAAAAATCATATTTTTGTGAAAGCTAAATTATATCCATTGAAAATTTGAAATTTCATGAACAGTCGTAAACGCCGTCCGCCATTTTTGCCTTTTGCTAATCTGTGTTGAATTACGTGTAAATATTCGAAATAGTGCCATTTCGCTCACTCCAGTATACTTTGACAGTAGATCGAGAGCGACGGCACTATTCGAAGTCGTCAAAGTAGACCTTCAGTTTTCTTTACAGGACCGATGACGTCACTAGCATAAGCGAAAATGGCGGACAGCGTTTTAGGCATTCAAAATACAGATTAAAAACCATATTTTCAAATTCAATTTTTTCAGCCATCTTTCACTTTTATGAATTGAAAAATATATATTTAGGTTTCCTTTCCTAAATACTATACGGAATAAACATTACTTTTATGATAATTTGACATGAGTCAACTAGCCTATTGTAGGTCATCAAAATTCGCCAGGGATCGTTACAGATATTAATTAAAATGTAAATCAACGTCTTTTTTCAAATGTTATTTTAGGTATATAATTTAGCTATTGATATAAAATGTGTAATAATAAGCGAAAAACCGATATCGAATTCCGATACTTTATATGAAATGAAAAGAATACAAATGAGATGAGATGAAATGTGATGAAATAAAATAATTTATTCAGTAAATATACTTTTACTACTACTGCCTACTGACCACAAGGGCACAAGTCAGATTGTGAATCTACCGGCATTTCCCACGAAGAGACCGCTGTTAAAAAGAAAGCCGAAAGAAACTAAACAATAAGTATTTTTTTCGTAAATAATACTTAAAACAATCAATAACTTTTATGTTATAACTTAATTACATTGATATGGAGCCGAATACCGGTATCCTATCCCTGAATTTCGCAAGGGTACTTTTACAAGTCAGATTGTGAATTTACTGGCATTTTCCAAGAGGAGATCGCTGTTGAGATGAAAGCCGAAAGAAACTCAACAGTAAGTCATTTTTATAAAACAATCAATTACATTTATGCTGTGTTACTCGTTTAACTAATTAAATTGGTATGGAGCCGAAAACCGGTATCCTATCCCTGAAATTCGCCATCTTGCCTGCCCCTACCCTACAGTCTTCGATGACGCGGCGGGTAAAAAGCAAACATTTGCTTCCACTCTGCACATTTACACTAACGAGATCCACTGGAACTGCGGCCCTGAGTGAGGCCCGGCACTGCGCGCTGAATCTATTTGAAGGATTGGTCCTAGTGAAATGGGCATAAGTCAAATATTAACCAGAAACAAACCGTCGGGATAGTGCAATACCGCGTAAATAACAGCTGTCGATAAAGTTCTCATTTCAATAAAATACTTAGCATTTGTTTGAATATTGATTCGTATCTACCCTGGACAGATAGCGAACACGACGAAACAAGAATGAGTTACGAATGCAGAATGAGACGAGATAAAAATTGACACAGGTATAAATATCGGACAACCTCACACAAAGCGATCTAGGCCCAAACTAAGCTCAAGAAGGCTTGTGTTATGGGTACTAGACGACATTATACTTACTTATATAGATAAATACATAATACATTTGCCCTAGCCACAAATATTTGCCCTGGCCGGGATTCGAACCCGGGACCGCGGGCTCAGTAGGCAGGTGTCTGCAAACTGCGCCAACCGCGTCGTCAAACGTATTGATTGACCACTTATTTAAATGCACACGGAATATTTTAATCGAGTAATAATTTAAATTACAATGAATTCATATTATTTTGTCTTTATCTCTCAAAGTATATCTCTGAGGCCGACGTGAAGGTTAGTTTTTGTGTGACTCATATAATTTCTACGATAATTTCTAAAGTAGGTAACATATGTATCTACATCAAATATGCTTTGAGCGCAATTTGAACCCACTCGAATTTTAGTACGATTACGTCATTCGGTTGTACATGGCAATCAAAAAAGCATTAAACAGGTAAGTAAATAAATGCTCTTTACATTCATATTATTATTTTTTAAGAAAGAAATAAATACATTAATTCGAGCGCATAAGATACGACAAAAGAAATAAAATAAATGACCTTAAACAAAACCAAGCTCAGAAGCCAGCGCTGACCCCACTAGATTGATGAATAGTTACTTTAGATGATCTAAAATTAACCCGTTTTTCGCTTTAAATTACTGCTTGAAATCTCACCTTGACCTTTCATATTCCCAAATCTAGACTAAGCTAATGGTCTAAACAAGAAATCATTAAGTGTTCCGGCTGCCGATGACGGGAAGCTTAATCTTTTCCAATCCATTATCTTGATATCCGATTATTAAAGTCTAAAAGGTTACATTCATTCAGGTTAAAACTTTAGATATTCGGATTACATAAACTTACAACATATTACAAACACCGTGTTTACTTCGTCCCATAGTACGGTCAGAATCAAAGGTAGGTGACAACTTTACTGCATATATATCAAATTGGATTCTTTAACTGTCTGCTACTTTTTCATGCTGACTGTACAAACTTTATTTAGTTTGGTGTGTAAGTACCATGCAGGCTGCATAAGAGTATATACAGCCCTTTTACAGCTAATTTAAGATATGATTATCTTATATAGGTGTTATATTTGTTAAGATCTTCCTCTTTTTGAAAATCGGATCATAAATAGGTACTAAGTACTTAATAAAATATTGATATCGAGTAACTTAACATTTTCAGCCGTCAAACCTCTTAATTTTTCATTTAAATAAATATTTAATGTTTAATAATGATAAATGTTCTAATCGTGAATTGATCGAATTTGGAATATATACCATGCTGCGATCTAAAACTGGCATAGTTGACGTTGGTCAAAAGATTGCCCTGTTAAAGTGGATCTGGTCATCCACAAACGCGGGAAAACTTAGCTACCTGGTGGATGCCAAAAGATGGTCACAGGCGCGAGGCAGGCCCAGGTGGAGATAGTGCGACGACCTAGACACGTTCATCAGTCATTAGCCTGGAACAGCTAGGAACCGAGACGAGTGGAAATCCATGGGAAATAATGCCTTTGCCCAGCAATGGGACACTATACCTACCAGGCTAACAAAAAATGATTGAATTGTGGATATTTCCTGAAATACAATCAATATAAATTAAACGTAGCATAGTAACGACACTGTTTTTACAGCGACAACACCATTGAAACCTACATCAAAGGTGACCGACCATTTAGTTCAGTTGAGGCTTGACAAAATAAACACACCGGTAGACACATCAAAACGACACGAGCCTGACGAAAAGTTTCCCAAACAAAGTAATTTACTGAGGTACGTCACACGTAAATTCTGTTTCGTTGTTGGAAAACAATGGAACCTTTACCAAAGAATGTTGCCAGTTACTCATTAGGCGTTACAAGTGCTTACAAAGAATTTCGAAAACGCTGCAGAATGAAAATTAGCCTCTTTGTGCTCAATTTTCGGTATAAATTTGTTTGCCTACGCTCTGTAATCCACTTTATTCCGTTGGTACGTAATACGTGTTTAAATTCACGATCGGTATTTTTTTCGAACAGAGGTATTCGTAAATTGAATAACGGAAAATGGTTAAGATCGAGTTTGGTCTCAGGGGGAGCGTTCGCTGGTTTTTGAGCCGCAGGGTATTCGGCAAATACAATATGTGAGAAAAGGCAATAACATTGATGAGAGGGCCGTTACCTGATCACAGTTTGAAGAGGTTAAGATTGCACGAGCGTATGATGTCAATAGATATTATCCTTTCTAAAATAAAAATAAAAGCTGAAACTGAGCTATTTGTACTCGAGATTTATTATAAAAATATATTAAGATGGGCAACTTATTACATCTGTGATATAGCCTTCGCTTAAATGGCTATTTGCTCAAGAGGGGCCATTATTTGCATCTTGTGTAGGATGTCAAAAAAGGACTGCCATAGTTGCCGGCCACGAATTGCAGTAAAACATGGCCTGTTTAGAATCCCTTTTATTGGTAAATTTTTGTTAAAAGTGCATAATGTTATCTACTAGCTGTGCCCGCGGCTTCGCACGCGTGGAAATCGGTCTGTGTCAGTAAACGACTGATTCAAATATTAATTTCAGCGCCATCTGTAAGTGTATCAAGTGTAATGGCTATCTTTATTGGTAACATTTTTATAGCATATAATATGGCCGGGGATTTTCTTGACATTTTACTGAAGTTTTCATCCAAATCCGTTCAGCCGTTTTCACGTGATGCGCGGTCAAATAAACTGACAAACAGATAAACAGACAAACATACAAACAGACAAACAGACAAACAGACAAACAGACAAACTGACAAACAGATAAACAGATAAACAGACAAACAGACAAACGGACACACAGATAAACAGACAAAAATTCTAAAAACTGTTGGAACGTCTCTTCAGCTTTATTATATGTATGTATAGATATCTCATTATCGTGTTAAAACCATTATAAATAAAGTATACTAAAGCTAAAGTGTCAGTCTGTAAAAGGAGGTTATTGCAACTTCTCTAAACTGTAAGTTACTGCATTTATACGTTCGGCCACGGAGCATAACTATTTACTTGACCTATCTAGTGGAGTGTTTCAATTAAGTTTAACTTAATAATATGTAGTCCTTAGTACTTGGAACGGTCCCCTTTGGTCCTTTAATCCCTTCGTTTCTCATTAATTATAATTACTCAACAGCGCCAACACAACGCGGAAGTTGTAACTAGAAAACGATTCTAAACTCGAAACTATAAAACAAGTCTATTAAACTGGTCCATGTATTATCAGTCACTGATTTATAATTTTTTCTTCTTAATACATTATAAATGGGTCATTTTCAGTTCAAAAAACAAAAGTTGTCTCTTCGGTGGCCAGCAGGTGGCAGCGTATGTGCATAGAAGTTATGTTTTAACACGCAAGCCCATACAAGGGAAAACTTCGTTTATGCTAATATAATTTTGATCGGGAAACTAGGCCTAAAGTCCTTAACTTTGTACGTGTCCACCGAAAAGACGCGAACCTAAATCGGACAATGACCCTGATTGAATGACCCATATGATTACACATATATTAGTCAATTTACACGAATCTATACGGTGATCGTCAACATAATAAAGAAAAATCAGCAAGTCATAAATCAACGGATAATTAAGAAATTATAGGTAGGTCAAAAAAAATGTAATATAACAAACATTAAAAAAAAAAAACATACAACCAAACTGAGAACCCCCTACTTTTTTTGAAGTCGGTTAAAAATAACAATTTATAAGTATGTCAATAAATATAGAATAGAGGAAATATATACATGTAGGAATTTTTGCAAGCCAACATGGCAACACTGACGTTTGCTCTCTCTTAAGAAAGATGGCGGATTGTGCCCGGTAAAAATTATTGTCATGTCTGAATTTTTTCTAAAAATATAATAATTAAAGTGATTTCCTAGTTTCACTCCGAAGCCCCAGTCCCACAAATGGGGGCTCGTGAGCCGGGATGGGAAAATACGAGTGAAAATTAGGACGTGCAAAGTTGATCAAGTCGAAACTTGCCGGCGCGTGCACCGCATGGTCGCGCGGCAGAAAAGTCGCATAAAGACGAAATAAGGTGGTTGTTTTGAAGCAGACGGCTGAAAAACACAAAACAAAGATGTCTAAAGACAACAAAGTCGAAGATGGAACTTCAGGTTCCAATCTTTTGAGGATGAGCGAAGAGGTTATACCTAGGTTCCATGGGACCGACAAGAGCCTGACAGTCTCCGATTGGGCTCGTGAAGTTGAAGACAACGCAGAAATTTATGGATGGACACCGCTGCAAAAGCTACTTATAGCGAGAAGATCGCTCGAAGGCACTGCAGCACTGTGGCTCAGAACAGAGAAGGCGTTCAAGACATACGACGATTTGAAGACAGCACTATACAAAGAGTTTCCCGACACGACAACGACTAAGGATATTCATGAGTTACTATCATGCAGGAAGAAAAAGAAGAGCGAAACATGTTACGAGTATATGCTCGCTATGAAAGAAATTGGTAAAAGAGGCAAGTTAGCCGATTATGTGACAATTCAGTACATAATTGAAGGGATCATCGACAATGAACAAAATAAAATGATGCTCTACGGTGCTTATTCGTATGTTAAACTTAAGGAGCAGTTGAAGCTGTATGAGCAATTGAAATCAAATATGGCTAAAAGTGAGAAGAAAGTACAACATTCTCCGGTGACATCAAAACAACAACTACAAGTCGGTAAAAATTGTTACAATTGCGGCGCTAAGAATCACATAGCCAGTGCATGTCCAGATAAAATGAAGGGGCTGAAATGCTTCAAATGTAATAATTTTGGTCACATCGCTACAGAATGCAATAAGAGTGGAGAGCTGCGAGATGTCAACAAGTTTGCTGTACATACAAGAAGCCAAGTGGAACGCACCCGCGACCTGTCACTTATAGAGGATACTTCGGCCGGTCAGTGTCAAACGTTCTGCGCTGTGAAAGTAATAAGTTTTGGTGATAGCGACGAAATACCTTGCCTTGTAGATACTGGTAGTGAACTGAACTTGATAACAAGTGATTTTGTGATAAAAAGTGGTATAGTGTCATGGGAGAAATGCAGTGTATGTGTATCAGGTTTGGGACAAAACACCGTAAAGACTTTGGGTAAGCTGTCTATGGCTGTAATAATTGATGGTAAACCATTTTATACTGTTTTCCACATTATGCCGAGTGGTACAATACCACATAATGTAATTATAGGCCAGGAACTAATGTCAAAAGCTACTATACTGATAAATAACGGACAGATTACTTTCTTGAATGACTTGACAATAGACGATGACAGTTGGGAAGGTAAGTTTCTATGTAGTTTTGCAGATGTGAATGTTAACTCATGCAGGCAGGAAGTGGACCAGTTGATTCAGGATTATGTACCTAAGAAGACAAAAGAAGCACCTATTAAGTTGAAAATTATACTAAAAGATGACTTACCTGTTGTTCACCGACCCAGGCGTTTATCTGAAAAGGAACGTGAAGAAGTGAGGAGGCAAATAAGTGAGTGGTTAAAGGAAGGTATAATACGGCCTAGCTTCTCTGAGTATTGTAGCCCGCTAGTGCTTGTCAGAAAGAAAGACCAGTCGACAAGGATTTGTGTGGATTATCGTAAAATTAACCAAAAGATGATAAAAGATGAATTTCCTTTACCTGTCATAGAGGACCACATAGATAGGTTAACTAAGGCAAAAGTCTTCAGCACCTTAGATTTGAAAAATGGATTTTTCCATTTGGCGGTTGAAGAAGACTCCATAAAATACACAGCGTTCGTGACAGAAGACGATCAATATGAGTTTCTCAAAGCACCATTTGGGTTGTCCAATTGCCCAAAATACTTCATGCGATTTGTCACTATGATATATCGAGACCTGATAAAAGACGGTAAAGTTCTGATTTTTATAGACGATTTGATAGTACCAGGTGTGAATGAAGAAGAAGCAATGCTGAGATTGAGAGAAGTTTTAAAAGTCGCATCTGAATACGGTTTAGATATTAATTGGAAGAAGTGTCATCTGATGTGTACCCGCGTTGAGTACTTGGGACACATTATTGAGAATGGAACAGTAAGACCATCTAGTGATAAGACTGATGCTGTAATGAAATTTCCAGAACCTCAGAGCATCAAACAGGTACAGAGTTTCATTGGGCTAACGTCTTATTTCCGCAAGTTCATTAAGAACTATTCCCTGATTGCGAAGCCGTTGACTGACATGCTCAGAAAAGGTGTAGAGTTCCAGTTCGAAGAAGATCAAAGACGAGCATTTATAAACTTGAAGACTGCATTATGCAATGACCCTGTTCTCAAGATATACAATCCTGAATTGGAAACTCAGATGCATACAGATGCATCAATAGATGGATATTCAGCTATTTTGATGCAAAAAAGTGGTGAAGACGGGCAATACCATCCAGTTCATTTCATGAGCAGAAAAACAACAGACGCAGAACGAAAATACAGTAGTTATGAGTTGGAATCCTTGGCCATAGTTGAAGGCGTCAAAAAGTTCCGCAAGTATTTGTTTGGCATAAAGTTTAAGATTGTGACTGATTGCTCCGCCTTCGAAATGACCTTAAAGAAGAAAGATTTGTGTACTAGAATAGCCAGATGGGTGCTTATTCTACAAGACTATGACTACACGGTTGAACACAGAGCTGGTGAGAAAATGAAACATACAGATTCCTTAAGCCGAAATCCTTATGCTATGTTTGCAAAGACTGAACTGCACTATAGAATACAGAAAGCACAGCAGCTGGATGACGGTTTAAGAGCCATAGCAGAAGTACTGAAGGACGGTAGGTTTGAAGACTACTACATGGAAAACGGATTACTGTACAGAGGTCAAAAAAAGTTGGTAATACCTAAAGGACTAGAAAATGAAGTTATAAGGAGAGGACATGGAAATGGACATTTTGGGATTAAGAAAACAGAAGAGGTACTAGGAGAAAATTACTATGTCAAAGATCTGAAAAATAAAGTTGAGAAATTTATATCTAACTGTGTTCCATGCATCTTAGCCTCAAGAAAGGAAGGAAAACAGGAGGGATTCCTAAACCCGATAGTAAAGGAAAGTGTTCCCCTTCACACCATGCATATCGATCACATAGGACCTTTAGCCGAAACCAAAAAGAAATATAACTATATCTTAACACTAGTCGATGCTTTTACCAAATTTGTCTGGATATTTCCAGTTAAGACTGTGACAGCTAGAGAAACGTTGGACAAGTTATTGATATTTCAGCAAATGTTTGGAAATCCAACTCGGATTATAAGTGACAGAGGAGCAGCGTTCACAAGTAAAGAGTTCACAGACTTTTGTAAAGAAGAGGAGATAGAGCACTACAAAATTACAACGGGTGTGCCTAGAGGGAATGGGCAAGTAGAGCGCATTCACCGCACAATAATAGCTGTGCTGACAAAGTTATGCCTGGAGGACCCGACTCAGTGGTACAAGCACACAAGCAAGTTGCAGAGGGCCCTTAATAGCACATACCAAAGAAGTGTGAACACTACACCCTGTGAACTATTAATAGGAGTCAAGATGAAACAGAAAGAAGACCTCAACCTGATTAGACTACTTGAAGAGGAAAAGAGACAGAACTTCATAGAGGATAGAAATGACAGAAGAGAAGATGCAAGACAACAGATACTAAAAATACAGGATGAAAATAGAAAAACTTATAATAAGAAAAGGAAAATTAGTAGAAAGTATGCCGAAGGTGAGTTAGTGGCTATTAAGAGAACACAATTTGGTACTGCTATGAAGTTGAAGGCAAAGTATTTGGGACCGTACAAGGTGGTCAGTGTCACCAGGAGTGACCGGTACAAGGTGGAGAAGTTGTCTGACAGCTCGGAAGGCCCCAAGGTAACATACTCATCCGCAGACTACATGAAACCATGGAGAACGACAGACTCTGACTATGAGACGACTGACGCCGACATAAGTGACGATGACGATGAAAAGTAGCTCTTGATTTACTTAAGATGTTTTGTTTGTTTATTACACCTGCCTAAAATATCTAGAAAAGTATAATGATTGCTCAGTTGTGTAATACCTAGATTTTATAACAAGTAAGTTTTAAGAATGTTTTGAAGTTGTTTAGATTCTCATATGTTATTTCATTTTATATTAAAATAATAAAATAACATAATCAAAGTTTGTTTAACAAAATTTTAAAGAACAAGTTGCATTAACAGTGTCAAAAATGTTGTATTTCAAAGTAAAGTACTTACCTATACTGAAAAGATTATATTGTGGTGTTCTTAAGGAACACTAGTAGAGAGTTTATATTTTGTTTTATGTTATAAGCTACCTAAAGTATTATGTTAAAGTTCCTAAAGTAATAAGTAATTAAAGTTAAAGTTAAAAACTGTTATTTAAAGTTGTAAAAGATGTTGAATGTTAATTTAGAGTTTACAGAGTACAGTACAGAGAGTTTAAATTTACAAAATTCAATTGTTGTGTAGTATTGTAAAACAATTAAAACATGTTTGATTTACTGGTAAATGTAGACTATACAGAATTTATAGAGAGTTTAAATTGGCAAAGTATGATTGGTTGAAGAATTTAAATAATATGTTGATTGTTTAGTTAAATGTGAAGTTTGAGCAGGTTTCAAGTTATTCCTGCAATACCTATTGTTCTTTTATGTTCTTGTAAGGGGGTCAATGACCTTAGTGATCTCAAATCTTAGAAGTAAGAAATAATTGTCTTATGGTGTCATAATTAATCATAATTAATTGAATTGTAGTTTGAGGTCAAACTATAGCAGGATGGCCGAGATGTAGGAATTTTTGCAAGCCAACATGGCAACACTGACGTTTGCTCTCTCTTAAGAAAGATGGCGGATTGTGCCCGGTAAAAATTATTGTCATGTCTGAATTTTTTCTAAAAATATAATAATTAAAGTGATTTCCTAGTTTCACTCCGAAGCCCCAGTCCCACATACATATAACCAGATTTTTACGTTTTTAAAATACCCTTATCCAATGAAACAACCACTGTAGCTATTTTGAAATAGTCTTTCACTGGTAACATAGCCGGTAATTTGCGCTTTATTCTCAGGGGTAAGATCGTTTTCAAGTACATGAGTCTCGGAGTAAATGTGGTTATGGTCTATACCGACATTTTCCGGGCCATAGGATTTGACTGCTAATAGGATTTCATATGTGGGGAAGTTCGTTAGATTTCAATTGTAGTACATAATTTTATTTCCCATCTTACTCTCCTAGAATTTCTTGGCCTTGTTAGTGGGTGTACATTTATCAATGTTATGATAGATTTATTTTATCGATTCTGTTTTTAATATAGAAAAACCTTTTTTTTCTTAAATTTAGTGTCACAAAGGTCAATTTTGACAGAATAATTTAATGTAATACGCTGCCATATTATGTAGGCAGGACTCGAATCTACTAAAATTTTACGTTTCCGGCTTAGTGCTCTCCCCACTGAGCTATCACTATGAAGGAATTAATCATTTTTCGGTGTGATTGGCGTAACGATGTGATATTTCAGTAGAGCAAATTATAGAGTTGATTAAGATTTAAAGACATTTATCCTCTTTCCAGACATACATAATAATCACTTCCATGAGACCTTAACTAACACTACCTAACTGAGCGCAACGACCCAAAGTGGATCTTGGCCTCCGACACCAAATCACGCCACGCTTTACGATCCTGAGCCAGCTCTCGCCAATTAAGGCAACTTAGGTCCCTAGATCTTTTTGGACTTCATCACTCCAGCGATACCTACCTAATATAATTTGAATAAAACAAGACATAACGTTAGTCGTCCCATACATAATATTAACAATAAGGTAAACAAACAATAACTATAGTTATAATGTTTATTTGTCTAACTCTCTCAACTATGGTAATAACTTATTTATTTATCTTTCGCTAATATATTCGGCAAGTCGTTTCTTAAATGCGAGGAAGGAGTCATCATTTTCTGTATCCGATTCGTAGATTTTCTACACCATACCTTGGTGTACGCCTGTAATCTAGCGTCTTCGATATAATCATAGTCTTGCCGTAACTTATTGTAGTCCTCAGTAATACATATAAGTTAACCGGCGCGGCGCTGACAAGCACAGGAGTTACCAACATCTTTACGTTTAGCGAATAAAATGCTCGTTTAGCTTTTCTTTCTGTATAGTTTTCCTCATAAAAATAAATGTGTACGATTTCAGGATGATATCCGACGTTACCTCATTAAACGTCCGTGCCTTTACCTGCAAAAAAGAAATTGATTATTATTTAACTGTCTCGTTATTGACGGTTGAACATGGATAGATTATGTTTTATTGTAACAGTAGGTACAGTTCACAATTTATTGTCAATTCATAATCTCGCGAGTCAGATCGCGAGATAACCCCAATAGCGGGTTAAGTATCTCAAAGTCCGACTCACTGGTAGTGAGTGCTAAACAGCCCTGATACAGTTCTAATCATGTAAAAAAAAATAGAATAGATCATAAATTAACGCGCGGCGTTTACAATCTTACGGGGACATACGTACCTACTGTACAAAAGCGCCCTTCAAAGGAATTGCTTAAAATAAAACTGATTAACTAGGAATAATAATAATAATAATAAGGACTCAGACTGAGCTGGACGCCCTGGATACGAGGGTCCGTCAGCTGCTCACTACACATCGCATGAGGCACCCACGCTCGTCAGTTATGAGAATGTACATCCCGCGTAAGTGTGGGGGCCGTGGCTTTTTAAACGCCAAGGACCTCCATAACCGCGAGGTGTGCAGTCTTAGGGAGTATTTCCTAAACAACGAGTGTGGGATTCATCGCGATGTAGTAGCAGTTGACAAAGGCCTCACCTCTCTCTCCTTAGCAAACGAGAACTGGCGCAGACCAAAGTTGCTTAGCAACGATGACCGCAGGGCTGTATGGAAGAGCAAGGAGCTACACGGGCGGTTCTACAAGGCCCTTACGGGGCCCGATGTAGATCTGCTCGCGTCGGTGAACTGGCTACGCTTCGGGGATCTCTTCGGGGAAACTAAAGGTTTTGTCTGTGCAATTGCGGACGAAGTAATGATGACGAACAATTACCGGAGATATATCCTGAAGGACGGTACGGTCGACATTTGTCGGGCATGCCGCCGTCCCGGTGAGTCACTCAGGCATATAATCTCCGGTTGTTCTCATCTTGCTAACGGTGAGTACTTGCACAGACATAACCAAGTAGCCAGGATCATTCACCAGCAACTTGCTCTTCAATACGGTCTAGTGGGGTCTGAGGTGCCGTACTATAAGTACGCACCGATGCCAGTTCTTGAGAATGGTCGTGCCACGCTCTATTGGGATCGATCTATCATCACGGACAGGACTATTGTAGCCAATAAGCCTGACATCGTTTTGGTAGATCGATCCAAGCGCCAAGCAGTGCTCGTCGACATCACCATCCCCCATGACGAGAACCTCGTGAAAGCCGAGAAGGACAAACTCAGCAAGTACCTTGACTTGGCTCACGAGGTGACCGCCATGTGGGATGTTGACTCGACGATCATTGTCCCGATAGTCGTTTCGGCGAACGGTCTTATAGCGAAGAGTCTCGACAAACATCTTAAGAGACTCTCGCTAGATGGCTGGATCAAGGGCCAGATACAGAAGGCGGTACTCCTGGACACGGCGCGCATCGTCAGGAGGTTCCTCTCTCTGCAGCCCTAACCACCGGTAGCCTGGGCCCTGCCCCGCTGCCGGCGGCACCCTAGGTTAGGTTTTTTTTAGAATGTGTTTATATTTGTAATGTATTTTTTATATTTTACTTTTTATATAAATTTATTGTAAAAAAAACCTAGCCTAAGTACAAAAATTAATAAAGGGAATAATAATAATAGTACTCTTTATTGTGCACCACAAAGTAAAAGTAAAAATAACAAAAGAAATAAAAAAAAAGTATTACAAATGGTAACAACAGGCGGTCTTAATCCAATCTTTCCCCGTCTAAGTTACAATAAATTTAAAATACTTGCCTACTAACCCCTCTTCATTTCAACTAACCTCGCTGAATAAATTACAGAGGCACTTGTTCTGCAAGTTAAGTAATAGAGGAACATAAGACAATTAGGGATCGTTTATTATACATTCACATCGACTTCCATGTTAGGGCGTGTTCATTACGGGTTGAGAATGTTCCGAATCGTAAAGGACGCACTTATTAGGATAATGTACGAATTCTGGAAAAGCGAGTCCTCCTAACACACTACGAGTCCTCAACACTCTTGTACTCATTATGTAATGTGTTTTACCCACAGACAACCCCCACTAGACGGAGCATGTAAGGCGACCCGCGCGCACCAACGATATGGTACGGCAGAACATTAAAGTATCATCACGGCGGCCACCGTTTAGTTGCGTCCTTGTTTATGATCCATGCGTACGTCAACGAAAAAAGAAATTAAATAAATAACATGGTAAATTGTAGTGTTAAGTGGTGTAGAGAGACCTCATAAACATGGACGCAACTAAACGGTGGCCGCCGTGTTGATACTTTAATGTTCTGCCGTACCATATCGTTGGTGCGCGCGGGTCGCCTACAGGTCGCGTTACATACTCCGTCTAGTGGGGGTGGTCTGTGGTTTTACCAATCAAATCTTTTTTAGGGTTCCATACCCAAAGGGTACAAACGGGACCCTATTACTAAGCCTCCGCTGTCCGTCTGTCTGTCTGTCCGTCCGTCACCAGGCTGTATCTCATGAACCGTAGTAGCAAGACAGTTGAGATTTTCACAAATGATGTATTTCTGTTGCCACTATAAAAACAAATACTAAAAAACAGAATAAAATCAATATTTCTAAGGGGCTCCCATACAACAATCGTGATCGGTTGCGTTAACTTTGCACCTCATTTGTATCCGGCGCCATACATACCAGGTGCAAATTTAACCCGGCCAGCTAAGATGGGAGAAGTATTTGCACGGACTCGCACTTGGCCTTTTCTTTATTTATTTATTTTCTTTATTTAATCTTTATTGCACAAAAGAAAAACAGATCGTTCAAAAGGCGGACTTAATGCCATAGGGCATTCTCTACCAGTCAACCATCGGGCAAAGCAAATAAGTAGTGGGCGGTGCAACTAATTTAAATAGGTTTTATTGTTTGTATTAAGTATTATAATCTCAACATTGATATGCGAGTGTTTTATTTCAAATACTATTTGCCCGATTCCACTTGGGTGTGAAATTAACTACATAATTCAGAAAAAAAAATTTTTTTCTTTTTTTTTATTATGAAGATGGTGGCATGGTATAAGAAAATAAGGTAATGGCACTCCGGTTAGTGAGACTTTCTACGTCACTGATTAGTTGCCGCTTTATGGTAACAAAATAATTATAAGGAGATGTTTGCGGCCAGTCGTACAAAAAAATAATTATGCATTTATGCATTACAGTTCTTTTGCTACATTTTTATTTTGTCGTATTAATTGACTTAAATCACTTACATTTTATGGGTCAAAAATAAAACATATAAAATAACAAATTTATGGGATTAAAACTAAAAATTAAACTAAGATTTAGATTTTATGAGATTCATAGGTACGGGTAACAAAAGAATCAGGGAGTATTATGATACACCACTGGCAACACAGAAACAGATTAACAGAACTAACTAACCAACCAATCATAATGATACCGTCGAAAGTCTCACTAGTCATCCCGGAGTGCCATACCTTATTTTCTTATACCATGGATGGTGGTCTTTACTTTATGTTTTTTTTTTTCGAATTTCGACCACGATTCACTATGATCCATGATCAGGTGCGTAGAAAAAACTTGGTTCCAAATGTGCGTGCCTGTCTAGTTCGCTCCTCCCTGTACATATACAAGTAAGGCCCGGAGCGTGTATGTTAGGTAAATTTAGTTAAAGTGCCAAAGTTTAGGGACCTCACGATAAGTAAACTAGACATATAAGCACTTTCTCAGACTGTTGTTTGTACGTGTTTGGGTTCAGCCGCTGTATTGACATAATGTTTGTATGAATACTGAATGTTATTTAGTTTAAATTATAGTTTGATGTAGCAGACCGTGATAAAGATAGTAGGTACAACTTCATTGAAGTATTTTTGATCTTGAGTTGTTTTTAAGCTTTTGGTAACTAACTGTCACCGCTCTTATTTTATTACATATATAAATAGAATTCAACTCGAATTTAGAGGGTAAGTGGTGAAAAAAAGGTTTATCAAAAAAGCGCTTTCAGTTATGATAACACAAAAACTGTCTTGTAAAAAAAAGACGTCGAAAATCTTTGTCAATCGTTATCACACAAATCCTTCTAAAACACCTGATGGTTGCGTTTATCACGTGAAAAATATGTGACAAAGCATCTGTCACTCACGCTCCCACTTTGTCAAAACGTGACGGATGCTTTGTCACTTATTTATTGCGTGATAAAAGCAACCATCATAGGCCTGCTGATCAGTTGACGTCATTAAAAAAATATGCCACAAGCCTATTAAAAGAACCGACGACGTTGACGGAATCTCGTAATCGGATAGATCTCATTTTCTTTTAAGGGCGAAACAATCCTCTTTCCCACCGCTATCCGATAGCAAATTATGGACCTTTAAATTACTTTGTAGGCGTCTTAGCTGCCATAACGATATTTATTTAATTTTCTTTTACCCTCATAATGGTAGAATCCTTTGATGGCATTATAAAAGCAAACGACCGTATTATTATGATTCCATAATTGTGGAATTTAATTTCGGGAAAAATCCTTTGTTTTTTCATTAACAGTGATCGGCACGAACCGTGCGACATTCGGTGTATAAAAATACGAACATTATTGTAATAAATTAAAATTTAACATGATTGCATTACACTCGATAAAACAATTTCTTTTTAATCAAGATCACGAGATTATCATTATATTCATTTTAAAATTACTAGGTATACGAAATCCGCGGGCCGCGGTGGGTTGCACGGTCCGTACCGATGCTGTTCATTAGGATCTCAAACTGGACATTTTGCGAAAAATATTTAGCAGCTTTTTTGTATATTCATTGTGGAATGCACACCACTTTTAAAGTGCTTTTTTCTTTTAATATTTTATTATCATATTATAATAGGTACTTACTCGTAGAATTACTCGTGATTATGAGGGATCACTTTTTAAGTGTTAAGCTATAAGAATGCCTTGTCTACCATTATTAAAAAGTTATATTTGTGTTTTGTTTTGTTTGGTAAACTGTTTTTGGGGAGCAATAAAGTATTATTGTAATGTATTGTACCGTAGATACTGTATAATTTTGTGCAGAACACTGTACGCGGCGGTTTTATCGGCCTCGAAGATCCTGAAAAAGAACTCTATACGAGTTCAAAACGCGGGAACGTTCCTAATCAGTAAATCTCTAATTTTCAATATGATTGGTGATCTCTCATGTACGTTTAAATTACATTTGTTTAATGTTTTGTGACATTTCTAATAGTTGAATACAATAGTCATATTTAGATAGGTATAATAATGACCAGCAGCGGGTTTTTTATATATAACATAAATACCTCGTCTAACATCAGACTTATTATGGCTGTATTCTATGCAATTGTTATATATATACCTAATTTGTTTTTTTTTTGGTTGTACACAATTTTGGTTGGTCGCTTTCAATTACGCAAATCATTAATCCAAAATAAATTTCACGTGAGTGTAAACCACTTACTACAATAATTAAATATGTCTCACGAAAGTTTTAATAAGAATCTGAGAAAAGGCATTTTTGTGATATTTTTACAAAGTTTCACTTTTACAAAAGAAAAAAATAGGAAGGTACCTTAAATCTTTCTTTGACAACTATCACTTTCTTACTCAGTTTGAAAGTATTGAAATATTAATAACTTTTATATAAAGTAGGTACTTAAAGAATGTTTTTAATTAAATTAAAACCTCTATAAATTATTACGTTGATATTAACTTGCAAAATTTATTCGGAAAACACGAGTTAAATCTTTATAATTATATTATACGACAACACAATACAATAATACTTTAATACACATCAGTAACAGTTTACACTAGGAAATAAAGCAAATGCAATTCTTAAAATTCCCTAAAAAGCGATTTCTTCCACGCGATGGCTTCAAATACAATTTCTATGAAAAATGGCCGGATGACACAAGTTTATTCACAACTAGACCGATGTTTCAAATACATTGTTCGAAGAAAAGTCTTCCATTTGTTCTATAAACTGTTACATAATAGAACTGTTACAACTTTATTCCCATTGGTTCTATGTTTGAAAGTTTATAATGAAACTAGAAAGCAAGGAACTCCGTCCACATAACCCTCTTATAACTTTTTCTACTCCAGTACTTTTTTCTGTCATTTATATAGTTACTAACTCTAATATAAAGACATACATTAAGAAAGTCTGTAAAAGTCTATACTCTTTTGCCCAAAATTTTTTAACAAAAAATAGAACCGACTTCAGTAAAACTAAAAAGCCAAAAATAACCCGTTCAAGTACAGATTACATTTGACTCACCCTTTGAAGTCGATCCCAAACCACTCAGTTATTATATTTATATTTAATAGTTTACGTGAGGTTTGGCCCCGACTTCAAAGGGTGAGTCAAATGTAATCTGTACTTGAACGGGTTATTTTTGGCTTTTTAGTTTTACTGAAGTCGGTTCTATTTTTTGTTAATTTTTTTTTTTTTTGCTTTTTTAGTGATTCATAAAAACACTTATGGCAGGGTGATCAGGGAGGTCTTGCTGGCATGCATCTCGTTTGAATTATCTCCTAACTCCTAACCGTTGAGGAGTTGTACCTTCCATCATCAGCTCAGCATTAGAAGATGATGACTACCATATGCAAATACTTAAATAGTTTTATAAAATATATGAAAAATATTATAAGTGCCTATAAAATTTCAGGAATTCCTTCGATTCCTCATGGATCTCGTCATCCGATCTTCACCAAAATTTTATGGGACCAACCTTGAGATGTCTTTTCATGAACCTAAAAAGAATTTTTTAAATCGACTCATAAATGACGGAGTTATGAGGTAACAAACATTAAAAAAAAAAAAAAAAACATACAACCGAACTGAGAACCCCCTCCTTTTTTTGAAGTCGGTTAAAAAACACTGCTAAACAATGTTATAATGTCGCCAAAAAGCATCGCTTAGTACCACAGATTACAAGATAAACAGCTACATTCACACAATTTGCAATTAAAAAAAAAAGCTTACTAAGGCATTGCTGCCAACTTAAAAAAAAGTTTTATCTTCAGTGCATGGATGTTTAGTTTAGTGAACGTATACCTTTATGTATAAGTTTATATTTTTTTGACAGATGTTTAGTATAGTGAACGTATACCTTTATCTATACCTAAGTTCATATTTTTTGACAGATGGACGTCAATAAAAAAAAGTTTATCACAGACAAAGATCAGATTTTTTTTAACCCCCGACGAAAAAAAGAGGGGTGTTATAAGTTTAACATGTGTATCTGTGTATCTGTGTATCTGTGTATCTGTGTGTCTGTCTGTGGCATCGTAGCGCCACAGCGGATGGACCAATTTAAGTGCGGTTTTTTTAATCGAAATACTTTTTTTTTAATTTTGTTGATTCCGAGCGATGTAATTATTTTCTTTGTTGTTTATTTGCATTTTATTTATGAAAATAATGTCGAGTCGTAGAAAAAGTGTTGTATGCAACGTTGTATAAGTAGGTCAAAAAACGCTCGTGGCATCTTTCTTACGATGTTCGCTACGCTCACATCGTAACCCATGCCACTCGCGTTTTTTGCCCCCTCTTATACAACGGTTGCATACAATACTATTATCATCGTTGCATTAAAATAAATAATATTTCGATATCCAGCTATTCTTGTACTAGAATCATTGAATAAATACGCCTTAGTAACCTAGTCAGCGCTTGAAAGTGAAGCCAGTTTTGGTTAGCCACGGGCTAAGTTTGGTCCGTGTGCGCCATCTGTCACAGCGTCAAACTCACACGCATCACGTCTCTATGATTAGTTCGTAGACACGCACACATAAAACCAAAACCGGCTTCTTTCGCAAATCTGTTTTTTTTTTTTTTGTATGTCATAGGGGGCAAACGAGCAAACGAATCGCCTGATGGAAAGCAATTACCGTCGCCCATAGACACCTGCAACACCAGAGGAGTCACAAGTGCGTTGCCGGCCTTTCAGGTGGGTATTACGCTCTTTTCTTGAAGGTTTGAAGGTCGTATCGGTCCGGAAATACCGCAAGTGACAATTCATTCCACAATGCAGTCGTGCGATGCAGGAAATTTCTAGAAAAGCGCATAGTTGTGGACTGCCAACTATCTAAGTGGTGATGATGAAAGGATTGTCGCGTAGAACGATGGCGGAAAGAAGCGGCAGGAATCAATCCGAACAACTCCTCGGAGCACTTCCCGTTATACAAGCGATAAAAGATGCAGAGAGAGGCTACATCTCTACGTAGCGCCAAGGAGTTTCATGAACACTCTCGTTTGAAGATCCAAGGATATTAATTTTAAGACTAAAACAGGTTAACAATCGTCTAGCTGTTTTGACGTAGTTGATAATATCAAACGTGTTATAATAAAAGCTCATACGGGTTAGTAACAAATAAAGAGATACATTTACTAGATCAGTTACATACTTGTTCATGTTTAAATTTCAAGCAAACACAACATTTGGCCCAAAAATCCGACATCACCCACGCAAGCGCCGTTTTCCTCGGCTGTCGTCGATTACTTGTGCGCCGCCTTATATTATTCATGGCACTTAATATTTGAAGAGCCCGGCACAACTTTGGTAAATTACTACGTTTGCCACTAAAAAGCGGGGGAGTGCCATTGATTTTCGAGTTTATGTAATAAAGCAAAGGAAATATTGAACTGAAAGCGCCTGTAATTTATTTAAGTACGTAAGTAAAAAAATCGATGTTGCACTTATTACTTGAGATTCTTAACATCTCATGAGTTTCGATATCAAGTTTAAGATTACTAAAAATTCATCATCGTCTTCATCAGCATAACATGACGATGCGGCTGGCGCAGTTTGTAGTACTCCTGCCTACTGAGCCGGCGCTCTTGGGTTCGAATCCCGGCCGGGGAAAATATTTGTGTGATGAATTCGAATATCTGTCCGTAGGTCATGGATATTATCTATACATAATATATTTATATATGTAAGTTGCTATTATGTAAGCTGCCATTTAACACGTTCGCGGACAGTAAGACACATCTGTTTGACACTAAAATTTTGTATGGAATATTTGAAACTGTTATAGCAGTTTCGGCATAATTGTAAGACTGAGTACAATTTATATGTGACAGTGAACACTATGCAAGTCGAATGCTATACCAGTTGCGTCAAATATGATACGTCTTTATACTACATTATCTGACAACAAATGCTATAGCATTTTACTTCCATAGCAGTTCTGCCACATGGCTTAGCTAGCTTGTGGTACATTTATGGCATTGAATGTTATAGCAGCATGCTACGCTTATATGTGATAGCGAAAACGAATATAGGCGTTGATTACAGGACTTATAGTTATCAACGGGTTTGTCACTCACGCCTATTCTATTTGAGTCTCTCTTGTTACATTCAGACGACGCACCAGACGAGTTTGGCATATAGTCTTCGTAGGAACTTCACTGCCCCGCTTTATTGTGAAATGGGTCTTGATCAGATTCACCGGTATCGTTGATTACACTTCTGACTCTTCTCTTGATCATTCGTTGATGTTTTTGAGTCTTCAACGCTAATTTGATCCTCCGATGACTCCTCGGTCACCTCTTCGAAAATTTTCTGTAACTTCTCACTATCGTGGGCTTAAAAACTCGTATTGGACGAGCCTTTCGTTGATCTAATAATTTACAGCAGTGACGGTGAAGTCTGTATAGGTCAGGTGCAGTCTGTATGGCGCCACTGAGTCGGCGGTCGGGCTCGGGCGAGGACCTTCTTTGGAGGCATGTAACTCAAATTAAAAGCACTTTTTTACACTGCGATAAAGCTACAATACCTTTCACTATGTTAACAGTTGAATGGTGAACCAAGAGACGTATAATTCCAAGATATTTGCTGACAATTATGTTTACTGTGTTTGTGTATAATATAAAATATGTACATTAATCTACGTCTGTATTTTAAATTATAACCACCGTCAAAGCTCATTGAAAATAATAAACAGTTAGTAAATATAGCTAATTATTACAACCCACCAAAATATCCAAGAAAATACTTGAATAAATGTTACTTACGATGATAAAAACAATCCTTCGAAATGTCGTCGACACGCAAAATTCTCAAAATACTGATGGTCAACACAGCGGCGCACTCGCCGGGCGACTGAACTAATTTTCATACAACCGAGAATGCTATAGCATCTGTGTGCGGGAGAGGGGGGTACGATTGTCGGCAACACATGTCAACTTGTCAGTGTGCGAAAAGCAAGTAATGTGACAGTAAACGTACCCGGATGGCAGAGAAATTGACAGTAAATGTCAATGTACACGTTGTCACTATGGCCAAGCGCATTCTTTAGCATTTGCGCTCATAATACGGTGAATAGAGACTAAAGTACTATGTGTGACCTTACAAACGGTCCGGTAGTTTTGAATTTTTGATATGTTGTCTAGGATGGGTAGTCAGTGTTTAAATAAAAAATGCACAATTCCCCCCCCTCCGCGCCCGCCGCCATATTGAAAAAACCGGCACTTTCTTCATATTTTTACTCATATCTTCCTTTAGGAGCATTTTAGCTAGAAGAAAGCTTCGACAATGTTATAGAGAGTTAAATTTACTACATTCTCCATTTTATATTTTTTTTCTAGGACAGATAGTTACGGAGATATCTACATTTAAAAAAACGTAAAAAATCGCAATTTCCTACTGAAAAACAAACTTCTGGATTATATCTTCGTTTAGGAGCATTTTAGCTACAACAAAGCTTGGGCAATGTTGTAGAGAATTAAATTTACTATAATTTACACTTCAAATTTTGTTTCAAGGACGGTTAGTTACGGAGATATGCACATTTAAAAAACAGGAAAAGTAGAATTTTCCTAAAATTTCTCAAAATTCTTGGTTTAGAACGCTGTCATTCAGTTACGGACTAGTCTAGGACAAATTAAAACATGTAGGAAATATAATTGCTTATAAAACTCATGTCCATTTTTACATACATTTTCGGAAAATGTGACTTTATTTTTTACATATCTCCGTAATTATCTGTCCTAGAAACAAAATTTGAAATGCATATTATAGTAAATTTAATTCTCTACAAAATTGCCCAAGCACTGTTCTAGTTAAAATGCTCCTAAACGAAGATATAATCCAGAAGTTAGTTTTTGAGTTGGAAATTGCGATTTTTTACGTTTTTTTAAATGTGCATATCTCTGTAACTATCAGTTTTTGAAACAAAATTTAAAATGTAAATTATAGCAAATTTTATCCTCTTCAACATTGTCTAAGCTTTTATCTAGCTCAAGTGCTCCTAGACAAAGAATTAAGCAAAAATGTGAAGAAGTTCCCGGTTTTTTCAATATGGCGGCGGGCGCGGAGGGGGGGGAATTGTGCATTTTGCAATTAAACATTCACTAATCATCCTAGACAACATCAAAAATTCAAAACTACCGGACCGTTTGTAAGGTCAAAATCCTTTATTCACTGTGTTATCAGGAAAGAGGCTCGATTAAAGACTGCTATAGAATGCGCGTCACAAGAGGTACTCAAAATTCGAATGCCATAGAATGCCCGTCCGCGAACGTGTTTATTCGCCGATAGACGTTTACTTCTGGACAACAACCTCACTGATTCGATCTCCACATTGATTTGTTTTACGCCACTCTAATCCAAAGGCTTCCCGAGATCCCCACCAAATCAACTGTCGACTAATATTCAATATCTGGTTTTGTTATGATATAACTAAAAATACTAATTAATGCTTATTCCTGATTTTCACTCTAATAGACTGACAATAATAGTAAATAGATTAACGAAATTAAGGAAGAAAGAAAATGCATCGCGCATTCAAGGCGTCACGACGCGTCGCCTCTCTCAGAGTCGTACATATTTTATAATAATGAAAGAATGGCTGGGGTAAATCCAACCATTATATATCACCTTTTAGTTCACTAATAATACTCTTTTTTATTTGGCCTGAGGCTTGTCACCCATTGACGTTAATTGCATTGGCAATAAAAGTACGTAGCTATATAATTTGAGTTAAGTATTAGCTTGAGCTTTGAATGACAAATCGAGTGTCCAGAAATTGTTATTTATTTAAAAATTTAATGCACTGTAACTGTAGCTATATGAAAGTACGAATTCCTACTTTTCTTTTGTGCCATAATATGAACATGTAGTCGTATTAGGAAAGGAGTAAAACGTGTCATTGAATATGACTTTTAAAAATAATAGGGGTCTCCGAACATTACTTATTGATAAAGTCAGCAGTTTTGTAAATATTCGCTCCGAAAATAAACAAAATAGTGCGGTTAGCGGGTCAAAAAATTATGGAAAAATTTATGAAAATGAGGCCTTATAAGAACTTTCAAAGAAAACTATATTGAATAAAATCGGTCGAGCCGTTTTTGAGTTATCGCAAAAAATCATAATTTTCTTTAAAATGATGTAAGTGCCGCGCGGTGTCCCTACACTTCGAACGTTACACATATTGATTAAGTGCTATATCAACACATTTCGCTCAATCTGGTGCGTATAATTGATAACTTCCAGAAGGTTATTACCAGTAATTACTGTTACTTTGGCGTTTACGACCTTTTTATAGAGCTTGAAATCTTTCTCATAATTTAAGTCTTTCTCGTAATTTTCGTCTATTGTGAAAGATGGGCAACTACGGAACTCTACACACTGAGCGTGGCCCGACATGCTCTTGGCCGGATTTTTTACAAAATAATACTCTAAGTACCAAAACCATATTCGGTAACATCCAAAAGGGTCGATAAAAAGTGAGAATATGACTTGCGTATAAGAATAAGAATCTCTAATCAATCTCATTACCTACATCACCTGAGTACACACTCATTTGCGTGGCCTTATCACGCTTAAACGGCGGGGTGCTCAATTACTACGTACTCGTATTTTAGAATCTCGAAGAAACAAAGAAGCGTTATGTCTCTTGCCTCTAAGGACAAAGTTGAGTGCACCTTTTAGTGTACATAATATAAATTGTATCAGGCACTTCATGTAGTCTGCTACTTCAGTCACTGGATATTCACATATAGACCATTACTCTGATAACCCCTTCTGTCCTCTGTTTCATTAAACTTCAAACTCGGCTACATTACATCCAAAATTAACATTACCTCTGACAATGTGTGCATCGTCAGAAATGCATTACCCGTTGGCTAACGATGTGCATGTATGTTGTGAATATGTTGGGACGCGCGATACGTGGCGGTATGCTTTTAATAACGGTGTGAGAATGTTTCTCAAACGGTGTAATGGAATTTGATGCCGGGATAATGGTCGTAAGCGAATACAAGTATTTGATTGATGATATGGTTAAATATTTTAAGTAGCATCTGAGCGGTGAGGCCGTAGCTAAAAGCATCTTGCATTTAACAAACTTAGGCTAGATTTAACTAAACTTTTATTCCAAGAATAACTTTTACTCTCGGATAGTAATATGAAAACCCCCATAATAGTTTGCCATTACTATCCGACAAGATTGAGACGGCCACAAACCTATCGAAGCTTCGGCCAAGCCGGAATCCGTGAATTAGGATGGTTTGTTTTCGGTATCTTACAGGCGAACAATGGCCTCATACATAGTATTTACTACATTACATGACCTACAGGCTAATGCTCGCGCACCCTTAGGATCTTCTTTTGAATGTATACGAGTAATATTGTGAATATACTTCTGTCTGGAGTTTATACTCTAGTAGCCTGAGACTGACGGGGTCATGATTGCATGAAATTTTATTGTGATGTACCTACCTACGACTGACATTTGTTTTTTTTTTTTAATCTGTAAGTTTTCCCGATTGTTTATAATGTTGACGATTATATCTGTCTCCAAAATATAGCAAGTAATAGAAAATAACTCACAAAACCGTTGTAAGTTGTTGTCTTCACGGGCTCTGATCAAATATATTGCTCAAAAGGTATTGATTCCTAACGTAGCTTCAAGCACTCCATGCGGGGGTGTAGCTGAATATTGTACAACGTGCAACGTTAGCTCTATGTCGCCAGGCCTACAAACAATACCAGGCACACAACATTGAATGTGACGTTACAAACGAATACTCGCTACACAAGTCGATAGTAGAATATTATTAATTCCAACATTATAGTTCACCTTCAAGTGAGTTAGGTTTCTGTTCTGTCTTATCAATCTGTAAAAATGAAGATGATTTAGACATTAATAATAATAAATAATAACACAATTTCCGTTAAAACTGTATTTATACAATTTGAGCTGTGTGCAATGGATTGCAGTCGCCGAGATCCGCATGTCATCGTAAGCACTACTAAAGTTAGAATCATGCAAGTTTGCTATGCTCGGTTGTAACCTAACACATTCATGTTATTTATATCAATATATCAGGTTATAACCTATTCTAGTTAGTATAGGTTATTTAGTGAAAAAATGTCGTAAGAAATTCATAAAGAGCATACAAGTATGTCGACGCTGATATATTCATATAACCCGTTGTTATTGCATATTGGGCACGATGTCATTTGCACCTCGCGGCACAGGGGAAATCTACAGAATCGGATACATGTTCGAGACCAACAGTCGATACACTCCTAAAACATTTTTGCTTTAAGTCCGCGGCAAAAATATAAGTATACAAATATATACGGTCAGCATCAAATTTAGCGGTAAATTTTAGTGTGCAATTTGACATAAGCCAGTAGTAAAATTGTCACCCACTTTTGATGCAGATCTTACTACGTTAATACAGCTGAATGGTTAATTCGGAATACTCCAACGAATTTTACAAACAGTCCATGCACTTGCCAGACTTTATTGTTATGTTATGATGCTGTCTTAATAACTAAACACAACTAACTTAACTAATAACAAACCATTTTGCACTAACTGACGCATTCGTGACCTTCCAATACAGTGATAACAAGTCAAATTCAAAATGTCGTATAATCATTTTTTTTTAAATAAACGATGTTACTTAAACAGGTAGTAAGAAAAAACTAACTATACCTAGTTCATACAAATCAGTAGCAAAAATATGTATTACTTAGTAATGTATAAAATAATTCTTATTAAATTAGAAATAATTTGATTGATGGTCTTAAATCTACTGGTTTATCTAGTTAAGTTTAGTTCTCAGTATTTCATAATGTCTGATTAGTAAGGCCGACCCCTATGTATAACTATGCCCCCTATGGATACCATAACAAAGCCGTTTTTAATTAATACATGCAATTTTTTACAACATTACATGTATTAATTTAATATTGTGGATTACTTATCAACTTATCCAATCAATTTCGCGGAGTTACTGTCAGTAGTGGCAACCAAATTCCTGTGTGATCAGGGACTTCATTTCCACAAAAAGTTGTAACCATGGCATATTTATTTATTAGTAGTAAAAATTATACAGAGAGGCAGTTGGCAATTTGTTCGAATAAGTCTACCTGGGTCATTTAACAAACCACGCGGAGTCGGCTCGTTGGCTGGCAAACGACCTTTTTATAGCCTCGATCGATGCTGTATATGTTCCTACGGATGCTTTTTCGTTTGACGAAATCTTAGAGCGAGCGTTACGTTGCGTTTTGCCAAATTTGGCACGATTCGACAACGCCCTATTCAATCGTTATGTTATTAACGTTAGACTCTTTTTTTTATTGCTGATGAATAATTTGTATGCAGTTTTGATTATTATTAAAAATAAAATTATGTTTATTTGACGTAAATCGAGCTAACTTAATGATTTGTTTACTTTTTTATTTATTTACTTACCGAGCACGCGAAGCAGGTCCGTTTCATGTTAGCCTTTTCGGATTTTTGGCTTGGACTTTTATGTATGTCCGGATGTCCAGACGATTCTTGCCTAGTTCTAGTTCAGTTGTTCTCGCCTAGAAGTCGCATTTCGCAACCGACTCTCGTGAAATTTTGTTGTATTCGTTAAGTTTAAAGATTGTTTTGTCAATTCCGTTCTTCGGATTTTTTGAAAATTTAGGAGGCTCTTCCGCCCTTGTGTCAAAGCTCGCATCGTCTCCCATACTCCACTCGGCAGCAGCCAGCACAGCGGGCAAGAGCTGCTCTCCGCGCCTCCGGCTTTACAAAAACACTCTAGGGTGCTCTGTGTCGGCCCGCGTCCTAAACAGCGAGAGCCATAGATTTAGACTTTCGCAGCCTAATAAATCGTATCAATAATATAACATTTCAAAATTACTACAATCCGCCATCATAACAATTCAATACAATGATTTGTGAAAACCAGTTGCTAAAATTGGTTTATTGGGAAAATTAAATTCAGTCAATGATTTTTATTGTTTAGTGTTTGAGATAGCTTACCTCGATTCTGTTCTATTGTGGTTAAAATTAGTTGATTGATCAAATGATTGTTATTAGAAACTACTTCCTACTAATTGTGCTGCTACGAAATAACGATTTATGAAAGAATCATTCTAAGAAACGTTATACACTATGAAAATTCTAACAAACGTATGTTCGGTCATATGACAATATGACAATTGTTTTTCTAAAATATGAGACGGATCCCTAAAAATGCCTATTTGGCGATATGTGTCAAAGCACAACCACTTTGTTTTAATCCAATTCAATACCGTCGTTTTAGTTTTCGAATTCGATACCAAAATGGAAATCTATTTGTAAAGGTGTAAATGCATACATATGCATATGGCTCTGGTGACGCAAGATTTGCGCATCCATTAGTTCGGTGGCAATTGATGGTTTTTTCTAGGTATTTTATTTATGGACGCGAAAACTGTCACAGCATATCCATCACTAAAGACAGATCTGTAAACGCAACGTATTTTTACGGTGAATTTGTTCCTCGCATTTATTTTACGTTTGTACTTATTCAAGGCTCTAAATTGATGAAGCATTATTTATGATGTCTCAAATTCAGTAATAGGTATTTCGCCTTCATCGCAAATATGTACCAGTTTTTGCTGTTTAGCTTGCATTAAATGACATTGACACGCTGACATGACAAAACAAAACTATATCTCATTAAAATTATAAGCGAGAGAACAAGCTGTTATTTTATAATTTTACAGCGCCCTCTCTCGCTTGCTTGTTCACTGCTGTAAAGCGGTGTTAAAGTATTCACATAGAGGTCGCTAAGGTGTAAAACTTTTCAAATAAATAATGCAAAGATCGACACACAAAGCATAAGGAAAAATTCGCTAGGTTGCTTGGGAGTTAGGGTAGCGAAGTGGTTAACGCGCTGGGCCGGCAATCCAGAGGTACCGGGTTCGATTCCCGGTCTCTTCTACCAGGTAACTCATTTTTCAATTTTTCTTTAAGCTTTGATTTTTGTATAGCCTAGCAAGCGTCGGTCCGGCCCTGGGATCGATAGTGGCGCTACAAGCAGCTTTCATATGGCAATAATGTGCATACATCATATTTGCTTTATTAAACATCAGTCAAGGATTTGTCATTATAAAAATACAAAATATTGTTTACCGGAATGCTGCTCAATCCTCCGTTCTTCTTGCGAAATAAATACTGAATCCTATTTAAAAAACTTGACTTTCATCACTGTGGATAGTTTTGGTTTTATTATGTAAACCTTACTTGAAATTATTTAGTCCTGGGGGGGTATTCGACCAATTTTAGAGATATAATGGAGATCTCTCCTTTTCATCGCCATCCGTCACTTTTGACGTGTGCCTACTTGACAAGTGGCGATATCCCTAGAACATCGCAACTTCGTCAATTCGGACGCGCAAAATTTTCGCTTCCTTTGTATGTGACGGCATAAATAATAGGCGCATACTTTAAATTGACCGCGTAGTACGTGAAATTAGTCCGTTACGTTTCGTTCAAAACAGAAATTTATATACATGAATAACATTTTTGACAATCATTATCGCCTTCGTATTTCCAAAATTGAGATGAGATATGTCACTTTTAAGCACATCGCATTTAAATGACAGTTCAATGGCGATATAACTGTTATCTAATAGAGATTTGACGTTTGGCGATCACTTAAATGTCAATCTCGAATTGGGCCCCAGTTTCCTCTTTGTTTGACATCAGTGACATTCACCGACTTTCAACGTCAGTTACCAAAAACTTGTCTTTGCCAGTAAAATAATGTAGTACCACTGCAAATCCGCAATTTGGCGTGGGTTGTAAAACATGACTGTGTAAAACCCCTTGGACCCTATACCAAGGGATTTAATTTACTATGGAAGTGCGATCACCTGTGAGTTGTATAATATAATATGAATTGATTGAATGTTTATGGTCGTTTCGTTTTACTAAATTGTATTTAGGTATTTTGTTGACCCATTAAGCCGATTAATTAGTATACGCGGGCGAAGTCACCAGTAGAAGCTATAGCAAAATATATCCCTAAGCTCTCATTCCCGTGTATCTAGTTTACTCTCATTTAAATATACACTAGCGTTTTAGCTCTCGATTATGATACTGAAGTAGAAAGCCATGTGTGACGGTGCACTAAAAAAAGATTTGTTAACAGCCCAAATGTTAGCTGCTAGTTACATAAATCGGAAGACTGACAAACTGAGGGCTACTAGTAACCAAAATAGGTTTTTTTTTAATTCAAAATAGCCATGCATTTAACCTTGATTGCACCTGATGTTAAGTGACAATAAGGCCTAAGACCTAAGATGGTGCGTGCTTGGCTAGAAGGTGCCTATTCACTCTCGACTTGAAGAGATCCAAGTTATATTTATCGGGGAACGGGTGCACAGCAAGAGAGTTCCATTCCTTAGCTGTGCTCATATTGATGGGATTTTATCATTTCATAGAATAAACTCTTACACATTTCAAATTTTAGAAACGAAAAAATATACTCGTAACGTACCCTGCTGTCTACGGAGATTTTTGGGGACTTGAACTTTAATAATGCTGTTTCCAATTTCAGAAAGTCTTTTAACAAAACTGGACATTTATTCTGTTATAACAACATTATATTACTTATACATTCCCCTTAACTTGACAAAAAAAACGAAGATAGATAATTCAATTCTCGTTAAGGTTGCACAGAGCAATCGATTCCCGTTCGACAAAAAATGACAAAGATAATTCAAAGATTTTGTACATCCCTGTGTACATTGCCAAATTAAGGGTTAAAATATGAAACATAAAAAAGGAACGTTAAAAAACGAATCTCATACATTGCTAATTCAGATTTTCCGTTCCTGGTGATGGATTAGGATCCATAATTCAATTAAGGAACCATATCATTATTATTTCTTAGTATTAGGATACCTAAACACCCATTTTAGAGCTCCAACTGAACTAACAAACTGTTAATGGATGTTCAACGACTTATTAATGGCTAACTTAAAAGTATCCTTTTGCTTTTTTAATCTCCCGTTACTTTAAATTAATAAATATAGAAATAATTTCACTTCTTAAATTAGTTACAAATTAAAAATTATCAGCCTCTCGACTTAACTGATTTAATTAAGCCCTGTTACCAAACACGTTAAAAAACTTCACAAATTTAGCTCCGTAATATCCGAAAAACTCAGTAATAAAGATGTCGTTTTGCCTAATGGGATGTCAAAGAACCGCCTAAAGTTACCTTGCTTAGTTTCTTTTACATTATTAATTGAAATTTAGCTTCAAACGGCACTCTTTACCTTTATATTATTTTTTGCTAAATACTCGTAACTTTAGAACCATTTTAATACCTATCTAATTGAAACTAGTATGTATGTAAACACTTTATTGTACATAAAAACAAGAAAAACACATTACAAAAGAATAAGCATGTACAAAGGCGAACTTATCCCTTTAAGGGATCTCTTCCAGTCAAATTATGTGTTAAAATTTACATTCAGGTGCTTTTATCTAGACACGCGGCAGCGTGTCCAGCCAAGTTCACCGCAGGAACTGGCGAGCAGCAGCCGTGTGTTATATTACACGAACCGTTTGGAGCCACTTTTGACCCCCCAATAACTCCAAATCTATTTAACATAAAAAAATGAAATTTGGCTTATGTATTAAGATCCTTTAGAACAAGTAGAACCCCAAATTTCATTAATATAGGTTAAATAGTTATTGAGATATTAAAGTCCAAAAAATTGGGCAAGTGCGAGCCCGACTCGCGCATAAAGGGTTCCGTACCTATACATATATATAATCTATAACAAGTTTGTTGTATGGGAGCCCCCCTTAAATATTTATTTTATCTTATTTTTAGTATTTGTTGTTATAGCGGCAATAGAAATACATCATCTGTGAAAATTTCAACTGTCTAGCTATCACCGTTGTTGAGATACAGCCTGGTGACAGACGGACGGACGGACGGACGGACAGCGAAGTCTCAGTAATAGGGTCCCGTTTTTACCCTTTGGGTACGGAACCCTAAAAACGGTATTTTTATCACTGACTGACTGACTGACTGACTGACTAGTAATCAAAAACCTAACTCACTTCCAGGTGACCTAGAAAGGTGAAATTTGGCATCCAGCTTAGTAGTAGTGTGTGTATACATATAAAAATCGAAAACAGTGATTTTTTTATGTTTTTTTTGTTATTATTATTATTGATGGTTGTTGCCTCAGAACTCTGTCATTTATAAACCGATTTGGAAAATTCTTTTTTTGTTTGAAAGATATACTAGAATAGCATATACACTCACACGCACACACTTACACATACATGCACATAAAAATCCAATACGTACTAACCGTTTTGGAAAATTCTTTGTTTGTTCAAAACTTTCAAAAGATGTACTAGAATAGCACACAGTAGGCTAATTTACAAATAATAATTAAGTAATTTACACATCATAATAATTTCTGTACAAAAAGTAATGATATCCCATCAAAAACATAAATGTAAAATGAGAGCCAAGTTCAATATCGCGTGCACTTCGCCGACAAAAGAATTGAGATCTGCAAGGGCGCCAAGTTCTTTGCCCTAAAATTTTTAGATACAAGGACATGCGACATACTCAATGCATTTATTTTACTTGGGGTGTAATTCAATATCAAGACTTGACTTGGCTAGTTTTAAAATATAAATTTATATTATAAATCAAAATCAATCAAATCATTAACCTATTTTCGTAAAGGTAAGTACGCAAGTTAGTGTACGTCTTGTTACTTATACTGTTAGCTTGATAATGAACTATGACTATGACTATGACTATTATGTTACTTTTATAAAATTTAGTTAGTTTGTGAAAACTAGCCAAGTCAAATCTTGATATTTAATTACACCCCAAGTAAAATAAATGCATTGAGTATGTCGCATGTCCTTGTATCTAAAAATTTTAGGGCAAAGAACTTGGCGCCCTTGCAGATCTCAATTCTTTTGTCGGCGAAGTGCACGCGATATCAATCAAATCAATCAATCAAATCGTTTATTTGCTAGAATACAGGTAGTTACAAATGAGGTCTTATAATCTAAGCAATACAGTTCCATGTATCCAGCCTGCATGCAGGCATGCAAATATTAACAAATGCACGCACGTTACAATATAAGTTACAATATTCTTAAATAATAAATTAAATAATTTGTCCATTAAACATACCTACTATTTACTAATTTCAGTTTTATGGCACTATGTCAAAAAGTACAAAAATAAGCAAACAATCCGAGTCCGATTAAAAAGTAAATAAAAATAAAAATAAAAAGAAAAGCAAAGAGAAGAGTAAACCATAAGGAACCAATTTACAATTGTTGTGAAGTGGAGTCTAAGTAGCTTTTTACGCTATAAAAGCACTTGTCCAGAAGCCAAGTGGACAACCTGTGTTTAAAACTGTTACCCTGTAGTAGCTTTATTTCATCAGGTAAGTTGTTAAACAGTTTTATACACATGTTGAACACGTTTCTGCTGTATATCGCCTTGCGAGCCCGAGGTTTATACAACTGACTCATGACTTGCGGTCTGGTTTGCCTGTGCATTATTTCACCACGTTTTTTGAAATATGAGCGGTTTTTGCAGACAAACATACACACATCTCTAATATATAAGCAAGGCAATATGTTTAATTTTTTAAATAAGGGTATACAGCTATCGTCAAGCCAAGCATTGCAGATGGCCCTGACACACTTCTTTTGAATTTTGAAAGCTCTATCCACATCCACAGAGTTACCCCACAGTATTAACCCGTAAGAGAGAACGGATGACACATACCCATGATAGGCCGTGATGGCGGCCTCTAATGACACGGTGTTTCTTAGCCTACGGAGAGCAAACACAAACCGGTTGAGCTTATTGCAAACCTGATCTATGTGCTCTTTCCAGTTCAGATGCTGATCAATTATGACACCAAGGAATTTGAAAGATAATACTTCGTCCACATTATCATTATTGTATTTTATTGTCATTGGAAGCCCATTAGAGTTGTACGAACGAAATTGCATATACTTTGTTTTATTAATATTAATACTTAAGTCATTCATATTCAGCCATTTAATTATGTCAGCTAGAGATTTTTCTACAATTTGCTTAAAAGTTATACTATCAAAACACTTTATTACCAAAGTCGTGTCATCTGCAAATAAAATACTCTTTTGGACAGTTGCTTTGGGCAAATCGTTGATCGGATATTGAACTTGGCTCTCATTTTACATTTATGTTTTTGATGGGATTGAAATTTCAAGCTGCTTGTTAATTGTATTTAGTTACACGTTTTTTTTTCTTATTTTAAATAAAGTTAAATATGTTACTGAACTAAAATTTCATATTAAATCAAACTAAAACATTTTCATGGAAAATGATGCAAAGACGCGCCCTAACTTTACAAGGTCATCACAAACTCTACGCCTTAGTCAAAATATGTGGCCGTACGTATTTAGTTGGCATAAAGGAGGATAAAATGTTACTACCTACTACTGGTAGCAGTCCAGTTCTGGCGCTTCGCCGACTGCTGCCGCAGCACGGTCGCTTCGCTCGCTCGACTCGCGCGCTAATGTGGTTACAGTTCTAACCTAACCCATTAAACTACTCTACTGGTAGCAGTTCGGTTAAGGCTAGGTTTAACCTAACCTAACCTACGCTACTGGCAGCATACAGACACCTTACATCATAATTAGACGCTTTCACATATTTTACAGCCGCAGTTGTATATCAAAATTCGATGAATTAAAAATTCAAGATTAGAATCTAAACTGCCAATGTATGTGGATATATTTAAAATAAACAGTCTTTTCCATAAGTCGATTTTGTGGCACTGCCACGCAATGCTTGAAATAGCCCTAGAGTTGGACGCTGTCATGATAGCGGTATCCGCAATATTGGCATTTCAATAGAGGGTCGTTAGATGATCGAGTCTTCCCCCCATCTTGGTATCTTTATCGCGGTATAGTCTTGGCTCCAGCTTGAGATCAGCTGGCTGTCATCTAGAGCTGGGTCGTTACGCGTTTTCGATAAAACGAAACATCACCGTTTCTTTTTGACAAGTAACCGTTTTGAAAACAAGTTAATTAAAAAACAGTTTCTTTATTACGGCGTGGTTGCATTAGTTACTAGGTGTAACGCTATTTCAAGAACCAGTTTTTCATAAAATGTTTAGTAGCTATTGTAAAACTACTTTTAATCAAGAATCGTTTTTTTTTTGTCTTTTGAGAAAATTTTGCCAACATAATCGTATCGTCTACATCTAGTAGCAGGTTTTAAAGAAACTGTTATAAGGTATGGCAAAAAACTGTTACTCTGTTTCTTTGTAAGAAACGGTTTCTCGAAACTGTTACAGAAAAAAACGCCCAGCTCTACTTTCATCGTAAGCCTTGCAGCCAATGGTTGGCATGTATGTATGTGTTGTTTGCACACATATTACATGCATGTACACCTTGGTCGCACCCACAAAATATGATAATGTGGTTCAGAGTCAAAAAAAGGACGGCCTGAAGACCAGGGCTGCGCAGACGCCTGGCTGTTGCGGCACATGCTGATCCGCTCCTTTTATCACACGAAATAATTTGGGTGGACTATGTACCGATAATATGTTCTTTCTTATGTACAGTCCGACCAAAAAGAGTAGAAATTAAAAAGTGGTAATACTGTAGTGTCGTCTTCGTTTTCTTATATTGATTAGAAAGGGAGGACACTACAGTATGGGCACTTTTTAACTTCTACTCTTTCTGGTCGGACTGTATTCTATGTACCCTTTAGATGTGGCAATCAATTGTTCTTTCTTTCTTTCTTTAAGGCATTCTCCAGTGTAGTTAGGTTAGTTTCGTTAATTGTCAAAATTTTCAGTCTAAAAATATATGAATATATTATGTTGAATACGAGTATCATGATTGCTGTTACAATATTGACTGTAAGTATAGTTATTTCATTTACGTTATTCATTTCTCGCTACACATTAAAAATATTCTACATAATTACAGATGCAAACTTCATCTCGTATTCATATTTTAATTACGTATTTATCTGTTATGTTCCGATTCATTTACTAGGAATTAATAATTATTGTTTGCAATTTATCTGATTAGCACGATTAACTAAAATCCATAAAAATTTACAATCTATATTTTTAAATGGGTAAACATAACATTTATGTGAAATTAAAGAACCAAAGTCAAAAAACCAGTTAGTCATTAAAAATGATACTGAAATACAAATTATCAAACATGTCAAATTAAGAAAAGTAGTTTTTTGAGGAAGACGTAAGTATCAGCCAATGTATGGCTTCTTAAAAAATAAAGATATTAAAATATATTCACAGAAACTTAACTTGAAGTAAATAAATGTTATTTAAGAAATTTCGAACTACCTACTAAAATAAAACGGTAGGTACCTTATTTAATTCCAAAGTCACCTCAAACACTCTAAGTGCTAATTAAAATTTAAATAACAGAACTGGAAACCTTTTCACATCAACGCGACCATCTACTCAACCAAGAGACGTTACAGGCTTTGCCCTTAATTAAAAAAACAACTAACCTGCAAAATGTAAAGGTCATCGTTCGTTGTTTTTGCGAACGGGACACCGGGCCATGGTTTACACTCACTAAACACAAACACTAAAATTAGTTCACTAGTAACTAAATTTATACTTAATAACACACACTTTCTAGTCGACTTATACTAAAGTAGTTTCGTAGCATTCGCAGCAAACGGCCATCCGTAGCGGCTACGCGTCGTAGCAGCCGTGACGGTTGACGTAGCAAGACTGAGGGCTACGCGGCGATGGAGCGCGCAGCCACAGATACACAAGACACAGTAAACCAACTCAATACAAATTTGAGAGCTCTTTGTTGAGGAAGTATGCATGTCTCTACTGTTATTTTATTTAACTGTATGGTTTGCGGTTAGAGTGTAGAAAGTTAATCTTGTAAATAGCTTGAAAAAGTTTAACGAAACATTTCTCCAGGATCGGAATATCAGAGGTTAAAGTTTTACTTAACGAGTGGTGCTGGCAGTAATTTTTGGAACTGTTATGAATAGAGTTTTATCATGTTTGCGTGTGAGGATATTTGCTTCGTTTTGTTAAACGTTTGTTGTTAGTTTTTAAACTGGCCGAGTTGTCTTAGAGAATACTATTTTATTGCTTTTTTTTCTTACGTTTTTAGCGTGTTCTATTTACATTAACATTTGGTTTTATCATATTATGGTTGGGCCATTGGCATTGTAGGAGCATTTCAACGCCTAGTTTTACTTTTGTGGATACTTTTTCTTCAAATTTGTGAGACTGTGGACTTCTTCAATTTCTGAGAAATATTTCGATAATCCCATTTCAATCCTGCTGCATTCTAATAAACGTTTATAAAATGTTTGCGTTACAAACACACACAAATAGAAATTCAACATCAAATGGAAAATTATGCATAATTGGAAACGTTATTTACGGAACATTTTCAACCAACATTTTGCAAAACAAGAGGTAGCACTGTAATACTGATATAATTTCGTATTTTTTGCGGGATAAACGGAACCATGATAGATCTAATGATATTGCGACTTGTGAGGCAGAAAAATAGCATTCTTCCATATGTATAAAATCATAACTTTCACATTGCATTCTTCAAAATGTATAAAATCATATAGCTTTGACATTGCATTCTTCAATATTTATAAAATCATAGATCTATGATTTTATAAATATTACAAAAATGATTTTTTTTTCTTCCTCACATCGCGATTGTACTGTCTAGAAATTCCTGAGTGGTAAATATATAGAAATATCCAGAATTACGTTTGCCATCGGATAGACGCATTACTTTACGAGCAAACTTTCAGCAACTATCGCACTCACACATACGCGCGGCGTGTAGGGAACAGAAGGGAGAGAAGTTAATCCGAAGATCTGTTAGGTGTTAACTCCTTTCGGATAATCGGACAAAGTGTTGCCTTATCTCTGAAATAATAATAAATTAATCTAAATTGTTTCTAGACGGTGAATAAACTTGATTACTTCTCGATTTATTTTGTATCACCGACCCGCCCCGGCTTCGCACGGGTGCATCGTGATAAATTATGCATGTATTATACATACAAACCTTCCTCTTGAATTACTCTTAGACTGGTAGTTCAAATCAAAATTTTCAAGTCTAACGGCATTTTGTGAGCCATTTTGGCAACATGACTTTTCTGATGTAAAAAAGCCTGCTAAATTCGATTCTGGATGTTGCCAAGCCGAATTTTGCCCCCCCCCCCCCCATTTCCCCCCTTTTTACTTCAAAATATGCCCCTAATCACGGTTTTTACGGTTTTATACAAAAAGTATTACAGCTAGAAAAAAAATGTCAAAGACAAGAATGATCTCTATAAAATTTCCTATAACATGGTGTATAAACTTTTTTAGTAGGCCTTATGGTTTGTGAGCAATTTCTTCCCGAACTTCATAGACTGGTAGAAAATTCTAAATATCTGCTTCCTTTACCGTGCTAACGGCATTTTAGGATCCATTTTGGCAACATGACTTTTCCGATGTAAAAAAGCCTGCTGAATTCGGTTCTGAATGTTGCCAAGCCGAATTTTGCCCCCCTCCCCCCTTTTCCCCCCTTTTTGACCTCAAAATATGTCCCTAATCACGATTTTTACGGTTTTATACAAAAAGTTTTACAGCTAGAAAAAAAGTGTCAAAGACAAGAATGATCTCCATAAAATTTCCTATAACATGGTGTATAATTTTTTTTTAGTAGGCCTTATGGTTTGTGAGCAATATCTTCCCGAACTTCATTATTTTTAAAAAAATAGATAAACTTGGTCGAGGCAAATGCACTTATTTTAGGATAATTGGTATCGCACAGGATCCAGCCGCTCTGCAGCGCTTGACGCTGACATCCAGTTTGCATGCTGCTTATTATCTGTCAAGACTCACGAGACTTTCAGTCATAAGCAATCGTCAGATTTACACGCAGAACCGTACCCAAGTCGGGCTAAAAGGGCCGTAGAAAATAAAAATGCTTTGCTTCTGAACATGAAATCCTTCGAAATGCTCAGTTCTACGCCAGATTCTCCAGAAACGGGCCTTAGAAATGCAGTTACCCAGGATCTTGCAGCAGAAAACAATAAAGTGTCACTTGTCACTGCCAAGCAGCTCCTTAAAAATGACTCAATACCTTCAAACTAGGTTGGGCTTGCAGTTTTTATCCCGCGAACGCGCGAGCGGGACTAATGTCGTCGTAGTGCGAGGATTCGCAGACGAGACTAAGGTTCAAGCGTCACCAACTGAGGTCGATACCTCAACATACGTGCTATTTATGAGGAAACCGACACTCGACATGTGCTCCACACTGTGCATAGCCCACCCAGAAGACAGGTTATTAGTGTTGTTGTTGCTTATCATTCATCATCATGACAAAATTAAGGGACTGCTTTAGCACGTTAAAATATTCTGGCGTTTTACTCAGGCACTGGCGATTCGAACGGCTTTATTGCAGGTAACAAAATAATTAAATTGATCATTTGCGTTTCTAAAACATTTACCTAGACACTCCTTTGATTAAAAGTATTCCGTTTTCCGATATTGAAAGCACTGTGAACTACTCAATGAGATAGACATACACCCCATGAGCGAAAGGCTGAGAAGTTCCTGTCCCTGCTGTACAAGTCGAGTATGTGACGATGCAGGCTATGCTTTGTTTGGCACCACTCCAGCGCCTGAGCGTTTGCCCCCCCACATCAGACGCAAATATGGTAGATTTTGAACGACCTGCCTTGTACAGATCTTGAAGGTCGGACCTTAGTTCATTTTGAACTTTGCGTTGTAGCTTGTAGACCTGCACTCCTAGCACAACTGTCGCAAACGGCCAATTTCTGGCGCGAGATAATTGCCTGTCTCTTTCTGTGCAGTAATGTAAGAGGGTCACGGGTAGCGCTATGTCGCGCGACAAGAGTCGCAAAGCATAGTTGTGCTAGACGGGCTGCTGTTGGTAAGCCTTTCGGAAACAAACTTCGTTACTTAGAGTGAGCCAAGCTGCTTAGCAGTGTGAATTGGCACTTAATTTTTTCTGTTGCAAGATCCTGGGTGACTGCATTTCTAAGGCACATTTCTGGAGAATCTGGCGTAGAACTGAGCATTTCGAAGGATTTCATGTTCAGAAGCAAAGCATTTTTATTTTCTACGGCCCTTTTAGCCCGACTTGGGTACGGTTCTGCGTGTAAATCTGACGACTGCTTATGACTGAAAGTCTCGTGAGTCTTGACAGATAATAAGCAGCATGCAAACTGGATGTCAGCGTCAAGCGCTGCAGAGCGGCTGGATCCTGTGCGATACCAATTATCCTAAAATAAGTGCATTTCACTGCCTCGACCAAGTTTATCAATTTTTTTAAAAATAATAAAGATCGGGAAGATATTGCTCACAAACCATAAGGCCTACTAAAAAAAATTATACACCATGTTATAGGAAATTTTATGGAGATCATTCTTGTCTTTGACACTTTGTTTCTAGCTGTAAAACTTTTTGTATAAAACCGTAAAAATCGTGATTAGGGACATATTTTGAGGTCAAAAAGGGGGGAAAAGGGGGGAGGGGGGCAAAATTCGGCTTGGCAACATTCAGAACCGAATTCAGCAGGCTTTTTTACATCGGAAAAGTCATGTTGCCAAAATGGATCCTAAAATGCCGTTAGCACGGTAAAGGAAGCAGATATTTAGAATTTTCTACCAGTCTATGAAGTTCGGGAAGAAATTGCTCACAAACCATAAGGCCTACTAAAAAAAATTATACACCACGTTATAGGAAATTTTATAGAGATCATTCTTGTCTTTGACATTTTTTTTCTAGCTGTAATACTTTTTGTATAAAACCGTAAAAACCGTGATTAGGGGCATATTTTGAGGTAAAAAGGGGGGAAATGGGGGGAGGGGGGGCAAAATTCGGCTTGGCAACATCCAGAATCGAATTCAGCAGGCTTTTTTACATCAGAAAAGTCATGTTGCCAAAATGGCTCACAAAATGCCGTTAGGACGGTAAAGGAAGCCGATATTTGGATTTTTCTACCAGTCTATCTATCTATTAAAAAAACCGCATCAAACTCCGTTTCGTAGATTTAAAGATCTAAGCATACATAGGGACAGACAGACAGAAAGCGACTTTGTTTTATACTATGTAGTGATGCGTCAATAGTTAGGCTTAGAGGGATTTTCGTGAGCGTTATGATAGGCAGATTGCTGGCAGGTACACCTATAAATTGCTAGAAAGGGCTTGCCAATTCATTCACGTGGAAGTAAACGTCATAACCCTCTTTTAGCTTTGTCGGGTAAACAGGGTACTCGTCTGCGTGTAACCGTACGGTAATGATTAGTGTAGTTCCTTACTTATTTTTTACCTTTTTATTATTTCTATGAGGCATTATAAACAGTGTTGGTATTTCTAAACGGCATGTATTTAAATCGATATCTGTATATTCCCTTTTTTCGATCAAAATATTTGAAAGTTTCACCAAAAATACTGACTTACACACTAATTATGCACACTAAATAATGCGAATTCAATATACTATTTAAAGGTATTTGCAAAACTGTTTTACTGGATATAAAAAAAAAAACTAACCTAACCTAAATCGGCCGAGTTGGATCTTAGTGTGCAGTGCGAGGATAATTAGTGTGCAAGTCAGTATTTTTGGTGAAACTTTCAAATATATCCGATGTACGAACCATATTTTTGGTGTGATTTCGGTTAAAAAGGTCATCTCGTTTTGAATGATGTTTAAGTTTTTTTTTGTAGGACATGTTCAGTTAATCAATTGTTTTTTTTGCACAGCATTCGTTTTTCTGGTATGCATTCAGTTAATTAGTGGAGTTACCTAGTGTACTGAAAAATTATACAGATGTGTATTTAAATATATCCCTTTCTAAACTATTAAAACTGTAGTAAATGAATATCAATCGTAAAGAACTGCATTTCTACCTAAAACATATTTGTAAATAACATTAAATCTCCGGACCAACGATAAACCACTGTACACTTTCATTGTAAAAGGCAAAAAATTAGGCACCCGTCCAACAGCTTTCGTAAGACAATCAGTTCCGCGGGCGAGCCAAATTTAACTAATTCTCTGGCCCTGGCGTTGCTCGCAACCTATTTTTCTTGGCTAAAACGGGGATTTGAGAATAATAAAATTGTGTTCAAGTGTTCGATTTTTGGCAAAAGTACAGAATGTAAGTTTTTGTCGAAAATCATATTTTTGTGACAAGGTTTTATTAAGAGGCCTTATTCCTTTTAAAATGCTGATTGTTTTAGACATTTTCTATGATCAAACATGTTTCTTAATATATTATTGATGTAACTACCTAGAACAGGGCTATTGGGATTTATTGGTATATATTTGAAACCTACAGTTTGAATTTTTCATTGATAATTTTTGTTCCAAAAACTACTCGAAATTGACAAAATTCACGCGGAAAATTAGGTTTCAACTTATATTTGACTGGACGCAATGGAAGCCAGAAATTAGCTATAATACTACTACCTAGAACTCAGGCAAAAGTATTATTCACTTCAAATAGTTGGTTGAAATTATCAATATATTTTTCATGATATAATAGATATAAATTTTAAAAGGAATAAGGCCTCTTAAATGTTTCGGGCGTCCTACCTATGACCACTAAACATGCGAGAACCATTGGATTTTTCAACTAGATGCTTCTTGCATGCCTTAGGGTGGCATCGTAGCGCCATCTACCGTGAAGATACAGACTTTATGATCGGCACCACCATCTCAAATTATGTTGAGAATCGATAGTAAATCGTTACTAGGAGAATCGTTAGCTACACCCAAATTAATTATTTTTATTAAAGCAGTAACATCTGAAAAATTATCTCTGTTCAAAAATTCAATGGCTCTTGCATCATATTCAGTGGTCCAAAAGGTAGGACGCCTGTGTTGGCCCGGAAAGCTGGTATAAACGCAGGTTCGAACCCTGCCTGAATCATTACATTTTTTTTAATTTTCTTTACGAACGTGCATTTCGTGTTCTGGACACATTATCTTGCGTCCTAAAAATGACCTCAAAATTTCCGTGTTTAAGACTGAAAGTGAATCTATTGGCATTTCACAAGTAAGAAAAAAGCCGAAAGAAACTCAACAGTATTTAATGGGAAATTATACTTAAAAGTATTACAATTATGTTATAACTAATTGGTAGAGATGTACAGATTTTCTTACTTAGACTTAGGATGATGCCGATTCGTTTCCTAAGAACGCGCATAGTAATATACTACGTCGTGGAAGCGAATTCACGTTCCAAAAACGTACACATGACATATCGTGGATGTGGATTCGCGTCCTCGGCCGCAAAGCGCCGACACTACACAAAAAGTAGCGTATACAAGAAATGGGTGGAAACTGAAACGCTTTTCTCCAATTAATTTACTGCAAACAGAACCGAACAACAAACTAAAGCCGATTCGGTCTTGTACTTCTTCTCCATAAATCCAAATAAATGTTTTCCTCATGGCACGCCAGGAATGTGTCATGTTATGAGTTTTAGCTGCATCTCTGCCAAGTGCTCAATAATCCGGCTAGTGAAAGCCAAGGCAGATATTTCAAGTATAAATACGTACCGATAAATCCTGTTGGAGATAAAGAAAGGGGTCTCAAAGCTGCGGAGATGACGGGACGGACTCGGTTTTTACGATATCTCGTAAGTCGATGTTTTTCTCGGAGACACACTGCAGGGTTTTTATCCGAAGAAGCATTGTGTTATTCCCAATTCTGCTATGTCTTGGGCTTATCACATTATAGCCTAATAATTAGTGTCGGCCCGACCCATGGATAGAGGCACTACAAACAGCTTTCATATGGCAATAACGAGCATACGTCATATATTTGTATTATTAAGCATCAGTAGCGATTTATCAAAGCTTTGTCACTAACCGAATTCAAATCCTCAATCCTTCGTTCTTCTTGCGAAATATTTAAGTACCGAATCCTATTGAAAAATACTTGAATTTCATCACGGTGGATAGTTTTGGCTTTATTATGCAAAAATTACCTGCAGAATATTTATTCCTGTTTCCTCTTTGTTCACATCAGTGACATTCATCTAAAATCAACTTCGTTGAAATTAATTTGTATCACTAAAATTCGCAATATGGCGTGGGCAGAAAAACATCCTGTTGAGCTATATACATCATTCATATACCTAGATAACACAATTTTTGCTATTCAAGCTCTTTTAGGTGACACTGATAAGTTATGGTTTAAAGTATAAATATACTTGTAATTATATTATAATTGTACCTACCTCGCGCTCAAAATATCCACTTGAGAAACACGACGAGCCATTTTGAATTTTTCACCCATCAAATGGGAATGACCTTATGGTAAGTTTGAACCGAAACGCATGGCTACGCATATTCTTATTAGTAGAGCATTTCTCAAAAAGTTTGTACTTACACAATTAAGACAGAAAGCTAAAGTCTAATAGTATATTTTTTTCTATTTTGTTACCAATTTTCTTTATGATTTCCAATACATTGATATCAGATTGCATATGATTAAATAAGCATTACAGAACCTTAATTATCGAACATAGCCATAACATTGATATATAATTACTACAATAATTGGTAACAAAATAGGAAAATTGTATTGGACTTTAATTTTTTGTCTTCATTGTGTACAAACTTTTTGAGAAATGCTCAGTAACTTGTAATTCAGCTGTCTTTTTCTTCCATGAATTCAGCACAGATAAACAACTGAAACAAGACCAATAGATTTCAAGGCAGAATATTTCCAAATCGGTTTGCTAGTCATTCTAAACGCCGATGTGTCTAACAACAAAGTAGCTACGAACACAACCACCACGTACAAGCCGATCGTCGCTCCCTTCCACCCTCCCTACACAAACGACGTAAACGGCGATAATTTCCTGCTAACATACGACATTCTAGTAATGATATTATCTTCAGGGCAGTGCTGCAGCGATGAGTTAATGTATTGTATCTTCGATCTGCAAAATAAGACGAAAGTTTTTTAAGAGCCTTTTGGTCTGCTCTCTTGGCATTCCGTTCATAAACGATTGCCAAGCGTTAACTATTCGGACTTTGGAACACTTAAATTCTAGGCACTAATTTGACGAAGCTTTATGATGTATTTCATTTAGCATTATATTATTATTGGCTTTATCACGGTATTACGGTCTCCGATAACCTTCGCCACTTTTGAGGCATTCTAAAATTGATCACAAGTAACAAAATTAAACATATTGAAGAAACCTACGCCAAATATTAAGACCCTGGCTGCTGCAGCATCTTCTGGTGATAAAAAAAAACATATCTAAAGAAACCAAGTGATTTGGAATTATTACTGCATAAAACTGCAAGAAACTGCATAAAGATCGCTCTAGTAGTTTCCAGGAAATTGGTAACAAACATAAACACTGTAATAGACAAATGCATATTCCATTACCGTGCCGTTCCGTTCCGTCGGTCGTAAGTTTTAATAGGGACGGTTGTTCATCCTTAAAAAATATTGTTGTTCTAACACTTCCTTTTCGATTATAGGTACACCATTTTATTATTCATCCTCTTTTTTATATTCCATACAACACGACGTGCCTATCTGTTATTTTTTTCTGCCGTGTACTATTAACTAAATCAATAGTAATTGAAAAAGATAAAACGTTTACGTGTTTTATTTCGCATGTTAATTTATACGCAACCGAGCAGATATTTTTACCGTCAGATTATGAAAACATTTCGTCAAAATAATATCCCTATAGAGTAAAAACGTAGCAAAACAAAACGAATCAAAAATATCTGAAAAAACAATACCCTGGATATTTTGACAAAGTTACAGCAACCAGCTATTCTATTTCATATGTTTCTTAAGGTTTACTGATATATTTTTATTTTGTGTGTTTTTCTTTAATAGATAGGCGTTTGGTATTTACGTTTTCTTATTTATAAATGAGAAAGAAGCAAACAAATGTCACGCAAAAAAATTTAAAGCTAAAATGGCTAAATTAAAATTCTAAGTAACTGAATTTTCCAGAACAAATATATATTCAATAAACTTTTAAATAATAGGACCTTTGCTTTTGTGAGCGAATCAAATAAATCTCAAATGTTTCAGTATAAGTTTAGAATTACCGCAGCCTTCAGTTTTTGTACCTAAATCCTGACAAAGTGTAGTTTTCTAAACTCATATTGGGAACGCCATTTGTTTGGAGGAGTATTCTGGGACAACCATTAGAATTTGTTTTAGGATTACGCCAATAACGTTTTCTATTGCGGGGCTAGTACAACTTGCCACGACTACGACTACGTCTGTCGCGTGACACGTCATCACCGTTCGAGACTTCTCACACGGTTTCGTATGTTTATGGCTCGACAAGAAGTAGCGTATCAAAGTTGTGCTAGATTAGCTGCACGACTAGCACAACTATGGTTCGCGACATAGCATCACCCGTCACTCTCTGACAGTGCTGTACAGAAAGAGATAGGTAGTATATCTCGCGCGAGAAACAGTCGCGTGTCACAGTTCATTGTGTTAGAGATGCTGGTGGCACAAATGGGTACACCTTGCCGCTCCTTCGCTTGTCGCGCGACTTAAAGCCACCCATCTACGGTATGGAAAGGAAAGATTCAAAGAAAAGTATAGTCGGCAATAAAAACTTTTCCAAGGTTAAAATGTATCCATACGTTTAAGCGTAATAGGAGCACAAAGATTTTCTGACCAATATAATTATGATGATAAATACACATTTGAAACATGTCGGGACGTTCCTGACAATTTCACGTGAGTGTAAACCACTTAATACAATAACTATCGTCATCATGTTTGAATTTTTTACCGACCTTTCTGTAAACATTACACAAAGTATTTGAAGAAACTCCCAGAATCAGACCAAGAAGTTTTGTCGCGGCAAAAGGGTTATTCCCACTTGACGTATTGAATAAATAAAATGTTCAATGACTTTCAGAGTTGAGTGAAAGTTTTTTTCTACACGTAGGGATCATTTGTTACGTAGGTACAGTTGTGAAAATGTTTATCGTGGAACAATATTACTTATACAACAAATAGATTTAAAAACTGTAGGTAGGTATTACCTATACTGTTATTCTAAGTAACACATACAAAACAAACAAATCCTTACACATAAAACATTATCTAAATTCCTGTAAACAAATCGTAACCACAAATTTCGTATAAAACGGAAACGAGAGCTCATTACATAAAATAATCCAATGACATAATAAAATCATGTTAAGTCATGGCTATCCCATCTTTATGGGGCAGTCATAAATAAAGTTATCCGTGAGGGTGTCACGGCCACGGTATCGAGCGGGGTTAACTCGAGGGATGGTAAGGTCTAGTGGGACCAATGGAGGCAAGAGCGTCTTTTGATAACAATTATACAAATACATCACTTTAAAACTGCGTCCGGGTCGTTCTTTTTTACCTACAATAAAGCGAAGTTTTTCCGTTTTTAGGGTTTTTCAACTATTGATAATTGAGGTTTCAGTGTATAATTAAAAAAATGCATTTGTTTTTTATTAGGACTAATTAAAGCTGCCAATACTTTTATTTTATTGTGTTTTTTTAATAGCGTGATAGAGTGGTCCTTTTCAGCGGAGACCACATTTTGTCTTACCACTCTGTCGCGGCATTCTACGAAAAACAAACGTTTTAGTCTTACTTGTTATGGACGGTTTTGGCCTGGAAGCTGCACTTTGTGATGGAAGCAAGCCGTTTTGCACAGTGATAATATAGACCAAAATAAATGATTTCACTCGAGGCGAAATTAGTTTTACCCCTTAGGAACAGAGATGGCGCCACTTATTCAAAAAAAGTTTAAAAAATTCTAAATCCTGAACGGATACTCCGATTTTGACGTAAGAGGTGCCAATCGGCAGATAATAACCCAATTTAACATGAAAAAAATTAAAATCACGTAGAAAATAATTTTGGATACCTAAGAAATAATATTTTCTGAAAAAAATATTTAAAATTTGTGATTTTTGGAATTTTACTCGTAAAAATGTATGTACATAGTACTTTTTTTATTTATTTATATTAATACACAACTAATTTTACATTTACGAAAAAAACCGCATATCATTAGCTCGTATAATTCCAAAGTTATTGAAGAATACAGACATGGCGCCGCTGGGTCAAAAAATCTTACAAAAAATCTAAAACCTCAACGGATATTCCGATTTTGATAATTAAGGTGCTAATCGACAGATAATTACTTAAATTAGTTTAAAAAAATAAAATAAAAATTCAAATAGGCAAAAAGTCATAATATTTCCAAAAAAAAAACATACATTTTGAAAAAATAAATTTTTTTTTGGGGCTTTTACGTAATTTCATATAAAAAAAATTATGAATATGGCTTTATTTTACTTATGTATATTATAACACTATTAGGTAATTGATCGTTTAATAAAAAACAGCATATCGAGAACTTGTACAGTTCCAACGGTATTGAAGATTTTACTATAAGGTGCCGGTGCGATGTTGCCGCCACACGTGCAACTTATGTACATGTATCTAGAAAAGTATTCTCCCGTTTCGAAGGTACTGATTACCCTGAAGATATAACCACAATTGAAAGTACAAATAATAATCATCCCAAGTAGCACACAACACACTTATATCCCTTGTACAGCTTAAATTAGAGTTTTAACGGATGAATAGGCTCTTATACAACCAGTTTGCTAATATCACAAGTATATTCTGCATATTTTCACTAAACTGTGCATTGTAACGTGCATGTTAGGCGGTTGCATCGGCTGCAACAACGCGTTTTTCCATAGCTCGATTTGCACCTATACTAACTGTTCTATTGTGGATCGCACCTGCAACCTGCTTCCAACGCCATTCCATTCCCATAAAGAAAGGACTTGGGACAGGATATATCCAAATTAAGACGTTTATTTCACATTTGGCTCGTTTGAAACGCTACACGCAGAACATGTTCTTCAATGGCAGCTGAATTAGTCGGCGAAAGGCTTGTCGCCAGCTCTGTGAAAGCATCGAAGCATTCAAATTGCAGTCGTCAGTGCAACGGTCTACTAGTAGCAGTTTACAAAACAGTTATTACTTTAAGTAATGAAATTATGACTGCACTTCAAGGCTTTCACAGAGTATGACAAGACGTCTAATTTTAATAGGTACAATAAGAAAAGAGACCTGTTTTAAAACTTGCATGTTATACCCTGAAATAACTACTGCTTTTGCAAGTACATCGCTATCTATAGAAATTCTCTCTCGATACGTAACGGCTCATGTGAAACGATTACATAGGGCCATTTTTGTTTCTTTTTTTTAGGGTGTGTTTACATAATTAATGTCATTCATTATTATAACAAAACGGGATTTAACCGAGTTCAAAAATGTTTATTTACCGCAATTAAGTCCCGTTTTATTATTTTAATATAATGTGTGAAAATCGTGTAAGATTCAATCACTATATTAATGTCATTAATTGGTTCTCAATTAATCGTAACGTTGTTGGTCCCAGATTCACATGCAGGCTATACGATGCTCCAATAGAGCATATATTATTACTGTTAATGCGATTCGAAAAGACCTGTTTAAACTAAAAAACACTAAACTAAACTAGCTTGTGAGATACCTTCCATCTATTTCAGCTGCCATTGAATACCGTTTCATGCAAACCAAATGTGGGTTCACGTTTTAATTTGGAAATATCGAGTCCCAAGTCCTTCTTTTTGGGAATGAAACGGCATCAAAGGTAGGTGGGGTCCACAATAGTTGAAGGTTAGTTCAATTTGGAAACTCCTTGAACATTATGGATACAAATTGGGCTGTGGCATAATGCGTTGTTGTTTTTTTTATCATGCGACGGCCTAACTTGCACGTTACAATGCAAAGCCTGCAAAGACTAAAGTGAAAATAAAACGTAAAGTAAGTAAAATATTGATTCAGAAATGCTATTTAGCATCTAATATACTTGTGATATTAGCAAACAGGTTGTATAGGAGCCTATTCACCCGTTAAAACTCTAATTTAAGCTGTACAAGGGATAAGTGTGTTGTGTGCTACTTGGGATGATTATTATTTGTACTTTCAATTGTGGTTATATTTTCAGGGTAATCAGTACCTTCGAAACGGGAGAATACTTTTCTAGATACATGTACATAAGTTGCACGTGCGGCGGCAACATCGCACCGGCACCCTATAGTAAAATCTTCAATACCTTTGGAACTGTACAAGTTCTCGATATGCGGTTTTTTATTAAACGATCAATTACCTAATAGTGTTATAATATACATAAGTAAAATAAAGTCATATTCATAGTTTTTTTTATATGAAATTACATAAAAGCCCTAAAAAAAAATATATTTTATCAAAATGTATGTTTTTTTGGAAATATTATTACTTTTTGCCTATTTGAATTTTTATTTTATTTTTTTAAACTAATTTAAGTAATTATCTGTTGATTAGCACCTTAATTATCAAAATCGGAAAATCCGTTGAGGTTTTAGATTTTTTGTAAGATTTTTTGACCCAGCGGCGCCATGTCTGTATTCTTCAATAACTTTGGAATTATACGAGCTAATGATATGCGGTTTTTTTTCGTAAATGTAAAATTAGTTGTGTATTAATATAAATAAATAAAAAAAGTACTATGGACATACATTTTTACGAGTAAAATTCCATAAATCACAAATTTTTAATATTTTTTTCAGAAAATATTATTTCTTAGGTATCCAAAATTATTTTCTACGTGATTTTAATTTTTTTCATGTTAAATTGGGTTATTATCTGCCGATTGGCACCTCTTACGTCAAAATCGGAGAATCCGTTCAGGATTTAGAATTTTTTAAACTTTTTTTGAATAAGTGGCGCCATCTCTGTTCCTAAGGGGTGAAACTAATTTTGCCTCGAGTGAAATCGTTTATTTTGGTCTATATTATCACTGTGCAAAACGGCTTGCTTCCATCACAGAGTGCAGCTTTTTTTCATAACAAATAGGACTATTTGGAAAAAATGCTGGTTGGAGAAACTGAAAGATTACATAATATTAATAGATAGAAAAATATGGATGGATTATTTCAAAATTATAAAACCGAAAATATATCATTACTCTAATGAGATGCCATAATAAGATGAAGGACAGACTATTGTAGGTAAAAAGAAGAACGACTCGTCCACAATTCCTACCTGAACGTCGGCACTATTAGTATAAAAAACAGAGAAAGGTTAATTTAAAAGTGATGAGAATCTATGATATCAAAAGACGCCATCGAGAAATGTTTGTCTATTCTTCTATTGCTATAAATTGTGCTTCAGGATGACATTTTAAGATTTTTTCGAGTATTAAATACCTTTATTCGTTAACTATTATTATATTTTTCAAAGGCCCTGAATTTCAAAATCATCCCCGTGTACGTTATCCGTAAGTCATAAATCAATGAAAAATACAGTAAAATGAATCCAGGAAGCGAACCCCTATGATGGCAGAATACAGAAGATCGAAGAGAATAGCTTTTTGCTGGCACTTGAGGTTTGGCTCAATGCAAAATCTAAGCCAGCCTTTCAAAGCATAAGGTTGTATAAGGGTCGGATAAGCTTGCGGCTAAGTCAAGGTTAACTTCGACCCCAAGGTTGAACGGCCTCTTTTCTATCCATCTTATCCCTTTCTAGGATATATTGTACCATCGCCCTTGACATTACTGCAGGCACTCTTAAGGATATCTTTATTTATGGGGTGGTCGCACAAGGGTATTAAAGTTGGATGAGGAAGGTTTTTGGTAGGTACAACTAGACTTTGTCGTTAAGCGTTGCAGGGTTATCAGGGGTGACAGCGGAACTGGAAGCAAAAACTATGGATACTATGTATAGTTGTATATTCCAGAGCGATTTATTACATGTGACAGGTTATCTCGTTATTCTATTGATGAATACTTCAAATTAAGTATTTGAGCTCTTTGTTCTCTTCGGAATAACCGTAATGCAATAGTAATAATTTGTGTTATAGAGATGAATATACCGGGTGTTGCCTGTAATAGGATCAATAAATAAAAAAATAGACTCTATCCTTCTAACTGAACAACATTTGTTAAGAAACTTCTGAAAAAAAACGTGTATTAAATGATAATTTTGTAGAATAATGTTTGGACAAAAAAACAATGTATTGCGAAATGTGCGATATTAGTAGACTGACATCTATGTCAATTCTCAGGGAATGTCAATGTTGGACGGCGAAATATAATTTATGCGATGAAATAATTTATTCAGTAAGTGCCACACGGGCACTTTTACAAGTCAGATTGTGAATCTACCGGCATTTCCCAAGAGGAGACCGCTGTTGAGAAGAAAGCCGAAAGAAACTCAACAGTAAGTATTTTTTTTCGTAAATAATACTAAAACAATTACATTACATTTGTGTTACACTATAAACATGGGTACACGTAAAGGAGATGTATAGATTCTCCGAATCAATGTTAGGTAGGTACATTAAAATTAAATAATAACGATCAATTTAAAATATTAAATATACCCAGAGATGTATAAAGTCTCTAGGCATCATCGTGCATAATTTACAATAGAAAATAATTATAAAATCTAAATTTCTTAAACATGGTATATGGTCTCTAGGCCGTACAACATGCAATAAAATATTTAAAAATATTTATTTTCCTCAGAGATGTAAAAAGTCTCTGAGTGTAATACTAAGCTGTTTCAGAGATGTATACAGTCTCTAAGAGTCCAAAAAGTTAAAATCAACATTGAATAACTTCAATCGAGTACAGGATCATGAAGTTTCTCACGTTTAATTCATTTAACACTAGTATGCGGTTGCTACATAATTAATTTGGGCCTTACTAGCATGAACAGACCGGACCCCACAAACGGCACGCCCGTTCACGAGTCGACGCATATCTCAGCCATGTTTGAATTAACGACATTCTAAAAATTTACTTTATTTTAAAGTTGCTGAACAAATGTTCAGTTTGAAGGGTAGAATCTATGTTTGAATTTATTGCTCCTATTACAGGCAACACCCTGTATGATGTTAGGCATACAATTAAAAATGGCAAATCATATTATTAAATGTACATATTGTGTGAGATAAATAACATGTCGCATAGCATAATCATACATACAGATAGCTTCCTCGCAACCTTTCAACGTATTAGTGTTGCCATAGAGCGGGGAAATGCTGTCAGCATCTTTGGGACTAAGCCAAAGAGGCCCGATTTCTTAAGTTTGTTGTAATATAACTTTTACATAGATTTAGTGTTACTTTAATGCAGATTATAATCGTAGTTCAACTTTTAGGTATAGATTTAGTTATAGGTATATCGTATTTTAATAGATATATGTACGTTTATTAGGAGGATAAATAAACAGATGACGATGTTGGCGCAGTTTGTAGTGCACTGAGCCGGCGGTCCTGGGTTCGAATCCCGGCCAGGGAAAATATTTGTGTGATGAACTTGAATATTAGAATTATGTATTTATATATTATGTATATCGTCGTCTAGAATCCATAGTACAAGCTTTGCTTAGTTTGGGACTAGGTGTCGCTTTGTGTAAGATTGACCCTTAATACTTATTTATTTATGATATAAACATTAAGTAATATCCGACCTGTTATATTGACATTATTGCTTTGCGTCTATATATATGTCGCAGAGTGCAAATGGTAGCGCAACACGCGGTAGATTTAAGAATTTGTCCTAATTATAGCTGTACTCCTATTTTTGATGATTTGCTATGATTCGATTTCTGTTTGATTTTAACGTATAACGCCATCTATTGTCGATTGACGGAAACGTCAAGCGGTAAGCTTGGATGTGGTCGACGCAGAACTAGAAGTTGTTGATCACGTGACCTGTTGATCACGTGACCGTTTGATCACGTGACCAGTTGGTCACGTGGTAACGGAAAGTGGAAGGAGGATAAAGTTAAAACGTGATAGCGTCATTCTTGATCGGGCGATTGAACAAAGAGCACGTATCTAGTTCTGCGGCGAATGCATCACGTTTCCATTTTAAACTTAATCTGTTTACATCAGTGTAATCATTAAGTATTTTGGTGTGATTTTGATTCAAGTGTGTGAATATATTATCAGACGTTAAAACTTGAGTGTTATTTCGTTGCCTGCGCTATGCCTGGACCCGATGGTCATGAATCTCCAGAGGAAGACCCGACATCAGAAGTCCGGGATGAATGCCACTCCCCACGATTACCGGTAAGACTAAAAAGTGATGAAAAATTTCGCCTTATGATGGAACAACAAAATAGAAACTTCATGGCTTTGCTACAAACTCTTAACAAACCACAACCGTCAACGTCTAAAGAGATTCGATTACCTGATTTCGACCCGGAAAAACAAGATGTCGATGCCCGGGCCTGGGTATCAACTGCGGATATGTGTATCGATGACCCAGATTGCCACGGAACACCCTTGATGATGGCTTTGAGCCGCGCTCTCAAGAAACAGGCATCTACCTGGCTTTCTACGGTAGCTTACCCTGGAATGAAATGGAGCGATTTCAAGCAACTATTTATTACAAGGTACGACTCGTCCGAAACAGTTGCGTCGTTTTTAATTAACCTCGATACTAAAAAACCCGACGACAAAGAATGCCTTGCTTCTTACGCGTCTAGTGTGATGTCTTCAATTATGTCAAGGTGGAATGGGTTGACCACTGAGCAAATTGCCATTGCCACGGTTTTATCACACATCTCCCGTTTTGAGCCACGTGTTCAACGGCTGTCATTCACAACAGAAATCAATACACGAAGCCAGTTGCAACAGGAGCTCAAGGCGGTATCGTTTATGAAGAGGAAGCTGCCGTCAAACACCGATAATGATGAACCCGATAGTAAGAAGCCTCGTACGGGGAATTTTAACAGCGGCATCAAGTGTTACTACTGCGGCAAATTAGGCCACAAGTCTACACAATGTTTTTCGAGAAGGGAAATGATCCTGAACGACAGCCGATTCAAGAACGATAGCCGAAACAAGACCGACGTCAAGACCAAGGATGGGACTGCGGGAAAACCTGTCACCTGTTTCGCCTGTCGTGGACAAGGCCATTATGCAAGTGACTGTCCGAAGAAGAGCAGCCCAGAGGGAACCAGCGGTGAAGACAACGCCTCGAAGAAAAAACGAGTGGACCTGTGCACCGTGAGCAACCCCGCGGGACTTCTACGACATGCCGGTGAGCAATTAACATTCTATTATGATTCGGGAGCGGAATGCTCGCTAGTTAAAGAATCTGTTGCCTGTAGACTTAGTGGAAAACGATTTTCAGATGTTGTGACTATGACGGGTATTGGACAGACCTCTGTGAACTCCACCACGCAAATATTGACTGTAGTAGAGATCAATGACATATTCTTGGAAATCCTTTTCCATGTGTTGCCAGATTCGTATCTACGTCATGATATTATGATTGGTCGCGAAGTTTTAGCCCAGGGTCTAACGATCCACATGACTTCTGATAGATTGCAGTTTGTCAAATTGAAAGTGATAGAGTCTTGTTCTCTTCCAACGCCAAGCACCATTGACTTTGATAAGATAAATACTGACGTCCCCTCCGAACAGAGAGAATTATTGATTGAGACTTTACGATGCTATGAGACCTCGTTTACTACAGGTGTACCGACTATTCGGGCCGATACTGAACCTATGCAGATTCGTCTTAAAGACCCTCACAAAACCGTCAACCGTCGCCCCTACCGATTGAGTCCCGAAGAGAGGCAGATCGTTCGTAGTAAAACAGACGAGTTACTCAAAGCTGGCATCATCAGGCCTAGCTCCTCACCGTTTGCCAGTCCCATACTTCTCGTTAAGAAAAAGGATGGCTCTGACAGAATGTGTGTGGACTACCGCGAATTGAATGACAATACAATACCGGATAGATTCCCATTACCCCTGATATCTGATCAGATAGCGAAATTACATGGAGGGCACTTCTTCACCATCTTAGATATGGCTTCAGGATTTCACCAGATCCCCATCCATCCCGACTCAATTGAGCGTACAGCCTTTGTCACACCTGAATCACAATTCGAATACCTCGCTATGCCTTTTGGCCTAAGGAATGCACCTTCGGTATTTCAGCGTGCCATTATAAAAGCATTAGGTGACTTAGTTAACACTTTTGTTGTCGTCTACATGGACGACGTCTTAATTGTCGCAGATAGTGTAGATCAGGCTCTTGAACGACTTAAGGTAGTTCTAAAAGTATTAACTGAAAAAGGGTTTTCTCTAAACATCAAGAAATGTGCATTCCTGAAACAAAAGGTAGAGTACTTGGGGTTCGAGGTTAGCCAGGGTGAAGTTCGTCCAAATCCACGCAAAATCGAGGCATTGACCGCTTTGCCGCCTCCGGAAATGGTAAGACAACTTCGGCAATTTATCGGCCTCGCTTCCTACTTCCGACAATTTGTACCACAGTTCTCGCAAATTATGGCGCCTTTGTATGCGCTTACGGCTGGTAATGGTAAGTTAAGCTGGCTGGCGGAACATGAAGCCATAAGGCAGAGAATCATAACAAGCCTTACGCACGAGCAAGCTCTTATGATTTTCGACCCTGACTTGGAAGTAGAGCTGCATACAGATGCGAGCGCCATTGGGTATGGCGCAGTTCTAATGCAGAAAAAGGCTGGTAAGTTGCACGCAATTGCCTATTTCAGCAAACGCACGACAACTGCAGAGTCAAAATACCACTCGTATGAGTTGGAGACACTTGCAGTTGTCAACGCAGTAAAGCACTTCAGGCACTATTTGCATGGTCGCAAATTCTTAGTTGTCACGGACTGTAGCTCTCTTCGAGCTACTCGGAAAAAGCTCGACCTGACTCCGCGAGTCCACAGGTGGTGGGCGTTTCTCCAAAGCTTCGACTTTGATATCACCCATGTCGATGGTAAGCGAATGTCTCACGCAGACTTTTTCTCTAGAAATCCCTTGCCTGATGAACCTGCTGAAGCTGACAACGTAGACAGAGTAGAACCAAAACGGATCGACTTTACGGAATTATCGGACAACTGGCTCCTAGCTGAACAACAACAGGACGCCGAGCTAAGTAAGTTGATAACTGCGCTGCAAGAAAACAACCTTCCTGACGATGTGGCAAATACGTACGAGATAAGATCCCGTATTCTCCATCGTAAAATACAACGACAAGGTAGGACACGTTCATTGCCAATTATACCACGCTCGCTTCGCTGGTCTGTCATCAACAATGTACACGAAAGTCTAATGCATTTGGGTTGGCAAAAAACGCTGGAAAAAGTCTTCGAACTGTACTGGTTCGAAAACATGTGCAAGTACGTAAAAAGGTTCGTAGAAAATTGCGTAACATGCAAGGTCTCAAAGTCTCACTCGGGAAAAGTACAGGCGGCAATGCATCCAGTCCCGAAAATTGGGATCCCTTGGCACACTGTACATATCGACGCTACCGGGAAATTAAGCGGCAAGAACGACAAGAAAGAGTACGTATTTGTGTTAATAGACGCCTTTACTAAGTATGTGTTGCTCCACCACACGCTGCACATAGACACGACTAGCAGTATAAAAGCACTTAATGCTAGTGTGGCCTTATTTGGGGCACCATCTCGGGTCATAGCGGATCAGGGACGATGTTTCGCAAGTAAAGAATTCAAAGAGTATTGCGACAAAAACAACATCAAATTACATCTGATTGCCACGGGCAGTGCCAGAGCAAATGGCCAAGTAGAACGCGTGATGAGCACTCTCAAAAATATGCTAACAGCAGCCGAGGCAACTAATCGCTCCTGGCAAGATGCTTTACCAGATATACAACTCGCCATAAATTGCACCCACAACCGTGTCACGAAATGTAGTCCATTAGAACTGCTCATAGGTAAGGTTGCAAGACCTTTGTCTCTTATGTACGCGGACGATGCGCAGCTTGAAGTTGACATAGATCAGATTAGGACCCAAGCGATGGAAAATATAGGGAAGGTAGCTACATATGATAAGACCCGATTTGATAACCCAAAGGCAAAAATAATTCCATTTGTGGTAGGAGACTTTGTCTTACTCAAAAACGAAGAGCGGAACCAAACAAAGCTCGACCTGAAATACAAGGGACCCTTTAAAATTATCGAACTTGTAGAAGGCGATCGTTATATCCTCAAAGCCCTTAACTCCAATCGGACTTACAAGTACGCACATGACAGACTACGAAAAATGCCCGATAGCAGTCTTCAAGACGTGGACCTCGATAACATTGACAATTCTGACAACACGACACAAGAAAACCCTTTGTCTTAGACTGGCTTTACTGACAACTTTTTAACTAATATGACATGACTTATCATATCGGACGCGTGAGTGTAGCAGTGACTGTCGGTCGCCCTTTGAGGTTGTCCATGGAGTCTCTTAAGTGAGACTATCGGTCGCCTCCAGGGGTTGTCCATGGAGTCTCTTCTGTGTCTGAAACTGTCGGTCGCCCTTTGAGGTTGTCCATGGGGTCTCTTAAGTGAGACCATCGGTCGCCTCCAGGGGTTGTCCAGTAATGGCCAGATGGAGGCAAATGTCGGTCGTCCTTAGGGGTTGTCCAAGAGGCCGTCTATTTGAGGCCACCATCGGTCGCCCTTAAGGATTGTCCAGAGTTATTATGATGAATGTCGGTCGCCTTTGGGCATGGTCCGTCAGTTCGAAAGTGGCGATCACGGAACTTGCCTAAGGGTTGTCCTGTTTTTCTGTTATGATGAAATTTGAGTATTTTGCGTTTGTCAGAGCACATTTCGCTTTTAATTTAAGTGTCTCAGATTTGTGATTGTATAAAGGTTAATTATAAAGATGTACATTTGGAACACGGTCAACTTAACATCATCACTTAAGCATACCTACTTTATAGGGTCAGTATGGCCGAGATTGTAAACATTTACTGTTGCAAGTTTATTTTTTCTTTACAGGTACGCGTACGTCACACGAGGACGTGTGAGATGTCAAGATGGCCGTGTCGCAGAGTGCAAATGGTAGCGCAACACGCGGTAGATTTAAGAATTTGTCCTAATTATAGCTGTACTCCTATTTTTGATGATTTGCTATGATTCGATTTCTGTTTGATTTTAACGTATAACGCCATCTATTGTCGATTGACGGAAACGTCAAGCGGTAAGCTTGGATGTGGTCGACGCAGAACTAGAAGTTGTTGATCACGTGACCTGTTGATCACGTGACCGTTTGATCACGTGACCAGTTGGTCACGTGGTAACGGAAAGTGGAAGGAGGATAAAGTTAAAACGTGATAGCGTCATTCTTGATCGGGCGATTGAACAAAGAGCACGTATCTAGTTCTGCGGCGAATGCATCACGTTTCCATTTTAAACTTAATCTGTTTACATCAGTGTAATCATTAAGTATTTTGGTGTGATTTTGATTCAAGTGTGTGAATATATTATCAGACGTTAAAACTTGAGTGTTATTTCGTTGCCTGCGCTATGCCTGGACCCGATGGTCATGAATCTCCAGAGGAAGACCCGACATATATATATATGACGGCGCGCAGGCAAATATGATGCCGGTTATTAATAGTTTGATTTGATTATCCGATTTTCTGTGTAATTTAAACGGTTAATTTGATTTTAAGATTGTAAATCGTAATAGTAACTAGTGTTGTTTACATCAATGAAATAGTTGAGGGTAACTTTAGATAATGCTTGACATTAATAAAAATGTTGAAGGTATATTGAAATAAGAGCGGGGCACCCCGAATAGGGTAGTAGGCAGGCGCCAATCGGTGACAGCTGGTGACTTGACGGACAGCTGGGCACGAGTGTGCATGCATACTAACCTATTGGCTCTCAATCAGTGTTTATCTTGTTAATCTTTCTTTATTTTGATTCCGAGTGTGTTTTAATAAAACCAGTGATTGTTATGTGTGATTAAAGTGATTTTATTTCTGTGTTTCTGGCATCTTGACTTCATAATGAGTGATACTGATGGCGGACGTTCTGTCGATCGTTCTGCTGCCTTTCCCGGTGCTTCTATATCAGAAGTTGGGATAGTACCTACGGGCCACTGAGCGAAAAGATGGAACTCAAAGCAAAGACAATGAAACAACCAAAAATTTGTGGCTACTCTTCGAAATACTACGAACCTGACGGCTCTAAATCAGGGAACAGAGGCATTAAAACACAGCTAACAGCGTCACTGTTTTAATTGCGAGAGAAACGGACATGAAAAATTCGATTGTTTACTTCATATAAAAGAGAAACTACCGGGGCTACAACTTACCACCTCGGCGACAAAAGCCAGCAGTCAACAGCAAACCACATCGAAGATCGTTATTTGCTTCAAGAACAGCGGGACACATCGTCAGACGTTGCACTAGTGGAAGTGACCCAGAACCGACGGAGATCTACAAGCGACTCGTGACACCGACAGATTTAAAAATCGCGTCAGGTCAGTCGTTAACTGGTCCCTAAAATTCCGATATAGTGTTCACAAATAAAAGTGTAGCCAGATTCGGGGGTAGACTTGAGTTAGACTTATTCAGTTTAGTGGGTATTTGTCAAAAAAAAGTATTACTAATCATGAAAGAAAGTTTATTGCAAGTTTTTCTAACGATTGTTTTCGTAGTGATATAAAATGACCGAACGCGAAATGTTTCTACAGAGATTTAGTGTAAATTAATATGACCACTACGCAGTTTACCATAATTAAAGTTTATCATTTGAAAATTGCGCTGTGAGGGTGCATCGACACAGTATTTAGTTAGTAGTAGGAGCGGCTGCGGTAATAATAATCTACCCTCTGTTCATGATTTTCCAATCGTTCTGTAGAATTGAATTTGTTTACATCCCGAATAGTTTCTTACACGGTGTACTTTAACTAGCTGGTGTACCTATAGTTTAGCGTCTATAACTTCTGTAAGAACTGGTGAGCTTGAGATTTGTTTAAGCGATCCTAATGTTACTTTTAACTGTGGTGATCGCTATAGCCTAAAATATTTAAACTGGAGACAATAATAGGAGTAGGAAAATATTGGGACACAATACTTTGAAATTGAAGTTTGATTTTTATCATTAATGTTTCATAATCCCTTGGTAATCTAAAAGTTATCATACAAAGTAAAGCTTGTTATTAAAGTGCAAATAATGATTTGATTTAAATATTTTCTTGTATCTACGTCGCGTCGTGGATTAGATGTTCTCATCGTATCATAATTTAAGTGTAACTTTGTTAGATTGATTTGAGTTTCCTTTTTTTTTGTTGGATTTAAGGTTAGAATGACCGAGCTTTGTGATACTGTGCTTGGAGTTTCTGTTTCAGAAAAAAATACGCGAACTTAGCAGCAATTATCAGCGACGCCATGGGTCGTCTGCTTCAGCTGCCACGCTACGAGTCGTGACGGAAAGAACTGCCCGACGGCCAGCGACAGGGCGACTTCACTGAGAAGAGAGTTAACGTGTATGGTGTCGACAAAACATATGAGGCAATCTGGTGAGAAGTTTTCATTTTGTTTCGATCTGTGACGTAGGCCTTAAAGTGGATAATTTTGACAGCTTACACTGAAAAAAATATTTTTCTACAATACTACAAGAACGTGTGGTTGTGAAATATGTAGTTATGGCAACTGAAATGTAGTTGTGTTAATCAAAAATATTTTAACGTGTATTATGTGGATTGTAATCGTCACTGCATGAATCTAGTTAAACGCAGTTTGGTACTATTTACAATTGCATTGTATAAATAAAGATCCAAGCGTAATGAATACAAAATGGTTTGTAATGCGAACATTTACAATGTATAAATAAAGATAGATAATGTAATAGAAACAGAATTTTTGTTATTTTTACAATGCGCATTTTTCTACAATTTTTTCTTACAATTGCATGGTATAAATAAAGATTCAAGCGTAATAAATACAAAATGGTTTTGTTATGTGTAATAAGCATTGTAATGCGAACATTTACAATGTATAAATAAAGATAGATATGTAATAGAAACAAAATGTTTGGTATTTTTACAATGTGCATTGTAATGTGAACGCATCAACTAGTTGCGTGGGCGGCGAGGGAGGGGTAGGGGACGCTTAGACGCTTAACTTATTGCGTCATACGTCAACCGACCGGCACTCGGTAGTCTGTACTCTGTATCTATATACGAAAACAGGATTAATAATTGTGCAAGTGCTTATTTAAATGTGTCTACAATCATGGATGAGGAAGTAGCAAACCTACTGAAAACGTGGAATTTGGAAGAATACACGGAAGTCTCTGCAAGTAAGTGAATCTACTTCTTAAAATTAAGTCGAGTTTGAATCTAATGAAAGCATGGACGAAGCAATGAAATCAATGAAAGATAAATCTCAAGGTAACCATATTTCTTTGTATTGTTTCTATTTTCTCTTCACTGATTATTATGGTTCCGTACCCAAGGGTAAAAAACGAGACTCCGCTGTACGTCTGTCTATCTGTCTGTAATTTCACAGGTGATATATTTCTGTTGCCGCTTTAACAACAAATACTAAAAACAAAATAAAATAAATATTTAAGTGGGGCTCCCATACAACAAACGTGATCGGTTGCGTTACCTTTGCACCTCAATTGTATGCGGCGCCATACATACCAGGTGCGAACGTAACTTAACCCGGCCAATTAAGATAGGAAGTGTTTGTACGGAACCCTCACCTCTCCCTGCGCGAGTCCGACGGCACTTGGCCGGTTTTTGATTAATCCATACTAATGGGTATTATAAATGCGAAAGTGTCTGTCTGTCTGTCTGTCTTTTACCTCTTCACGCTTAAACCGCTGAACCGATTTAGATGAAATTTGGTATGGAGATAGTTTGAGACCCGGGAAAGGACATAGGATACTTTTCAGCCCGAATAAATTTAGTGTTCCCGTGGGATGAGCGGGTAACACCGCGGGGCACAGCTAGTCACCTATAAATCCGTCGTAGTAATCAGAGGCTAACCAAACTGCCTGCAGTGGGTAGATTGTAATGAAATGAAATCGTGCATTCATCACAACATCAAAGCAAGCCGTTTGCATTTTTGATAATGTGTTTATTTGGTTTTCAGGAGGCAATGCAGAAGAGGCTGAAAATATCGACGCCTTTTTTATGTTGTCATTACTAGTCGGTCAACCTTTGCTGAAGAAACCCAAGAAAAGATGCTGGAGGCCTTCAAAGCAAGAAAGAGGGCGAGTCGCGTAGCAGCACGAACAGCTGCCCCTCCCATTTCCTCATCCACGATTGTAGGTAGACACATTTAAATAAGCACGTGCACGTGCACAATTATTAATCCTGTTATCGTATAGAGAGTACAGACTGCCGATGCCGGTCGGTTGACGCAAATAAGTTATGCCCCAGTTTGTCTAAAATTACTTTGCATATTTATTCAGTTTGCCTAATATTCGTTTAGTCTAAAGTCATTTCGCTTAATAAATATTTTGCACAATCTTGTTTTGGCGAATTTTCATATTGCCTAATTTTTGTATATATAATTTCATTTTATCTATTATTCAACTTATATAATTACATTTCCTAAAAACACTAGTTTGCCTACTACAATTTTTGTATCATTTCAGTTTGCCTACTTTGCACAGTACCTATATTATTCTACGTATACTTACTTTTCAATATCCACGCAGTAGAGAAGTTAAATTTGGGTCGCAGTTCAACCTAACACTCCTCCTCGCTTCGCTCGTCGTCGTACCTAACCTAAGCAAAGTCGGACCTGCCTTAAGGTTAAATGTTAGTGTTAATGTTATGTCCATAAAATGTTTTTTTTAGTTAAAATAACATGGCAATATAAGAATTAGTTAAACTAATATTAAACAAAACAAACTTTATTAAAAGTGATGATTAGACTAAACGAGTTTCGATAAAGTGATCATGTATTGAAACAATAATTATGAAAACTGAAATTAGGCAAACCGTTGGTTAACTATACTAAAAGTTGTTAGGCAAACTGAAATTAGGCAAATAATTTTTGGCAAATGGGACTTTACCGGTAACGGCACAACACTCCTACCGCTACTTGAAGCTAGATGGCGGCTATTTAATATTATATCGCTCTTATAATAATATCATTTTGTTGTTTAGTAGTTTAAGACTAATACCTACATTGCACCTTTGTAACTGAATTAGGCTGTGTTTACGGTGAATAAAATGTTCCTTTTGTGTACTATTTACCTACCTACCTGGTTGGAAATTAATTGTACCATTGTAGTTTGCAAGTTAGGGGCATTTTTTTTCATATATGAATCTGGTTTATATGAATAAAATGTACCTACTATACAATGAAAAAGTACTTTTTTTATAAGGATTCATGTGAAAAGATGTACCTAAAGAAAAATACATTCCTATCGCCTCGCCATTGAAAAAATGTACACATCATATTTTTCCGCCGGGTCCGTCAGGCAGTATGCTCTTTACCAATAGAATTAGTCTTCTTCTTTCCAGTTTTAATATAAAATAAATAGAGCATATTCCCTGGCAGGCCCGGCTGTAAAAATTATGTGTACATTTTGTAATGACGATAGGAATGTACTTTTCTGTCATGTAATTAGGTACATCTTTTCACATGAATCCTTATAAGAAAAAAGAAACGCTTAATGTCCTTAACTGGCAAACTACAAAGGAATAATTAATTTTCAACAGGGTGCATAGCAGTACATAAAAGGTACATTTTATTCACTGTAATCAGTAATCACATCCTGGTTCAGAGATGTGACCCGGCCAGTAAGCATTGCACCCTTAATAATTTGTTTTATTTGTTGAGTAGGTACATTTATAATGATAATGAATGATGCAAAGAGCATTAACTTTAATTTAATTTTTTGAATATGTTTATACCAAGCGAAGGTGTGTTAAATAAAGTGTTTAATTTTATTTTTTGAGTGTTATTTATTTGTAAATTGTGTACCGTTTGTCAAGTATGAGTTTGAGAAACAAAGACTGTTCTCTATTTATGAAATTCGTGGTTCAGAAATACCCACAACATACCTTCATAAATAAATGTTTAGAGCTGCTTGAATCATGTATGTAATAAATTAATTATTTAGGTTATGTATGAGGCTCGGTATTTTCTTTTTTTTTTCTTTTTTGTATATTATTAAGACCACGAAGGCATAAAAAGAGACAGACTTCAACCCCATTAATAAATAATAAAAAAAAAAAATTAAAGATAGGTAACTACCTGATGGTTTGTTTGTAATACTGATTATTAATATTGTTCACGTATCTAACAACAATGGATTGTAATGGTTACTATACCCTGTTTTTTTTAAACTGTAAAGTATTATGCCATACTATTTATGTGCAAGAACCAAATTAATGTGCCGTTCTTTTTACTATCGCGCACTTTACAGTAAAAAAATACAGAGATACTTAGAACGAGTGCAGTAATTCTTATAACAGAGTTTTTTTTTACAGCTTGTAACGAAATATCTATGCTCATATATTTACCCAGGCATTCTATTTATGATAACTGTTTATGTTTTACAGAAAAAGTTTCGTACAGGAAGTTTAAAAAGTATCAAAGTGAAAATTCCTCGAAAACAAGGTGTGGCCCGCCGCAGTTTTTGGTTTTGCCGCGCTTTTAGAGGTTCATGATTCGCTTGCCAGACTTACTTTTAAATTAAACTTCCTGTACGAAACTTGTTCTGTAAAACATAAATAGTTATCATATTAACAAATAGAATGACTGGGTAAAGTTATGAGCACAGATTTTTGTTACACGCTGTATAAAAAAATATCTGTTACAAGAATTAATGCTCTCATTACAATCCGTTCTTGTAACGTGAACAATATTAATCAGTATTACAAACAAACTAGGTAATTACCTATACTAAAAGCCTTGTACCCACTACGACACGATGGGTAAACAATACATTAAGATCTAGTTGCCATTACAATCCGTTCTTGTAACGTGAACAATATTAATCAGTATTACAAACAAATCAGGTAGTTACCTTTACTAAAAGCCTTGTACCCACTACGACACGATGGGTAAACAATACATTAAGATCTAGTTGCCATTACAATCTGTTCTTGTTACGTCAACAATATTAATCAGTAATACAAACAAATCAGGTAGTTACCTTTACTAAAAGCCTTGTTCCCACTACGACACGATGGGTAAACAATACATTAAGATCTAGTTGCCATTACAATCTGTTCTTGTTACGTCAACAATATTAATCAGTAATACAAACAAATCAGGTAGTTACCTTTACTAAAACCCTTGTTCCCACTATGGCCTGATGTGTAAACATAACAATAACATCAAGTAACTATAAACATTTTTGCATTGTAGTCGTTACAATGTGTTTTATAGTTTTCACAATTTTGATATAACTAGAATAGGCTGGTTATGTTTACAAAGAGTTTTGTCGTCACATATACAGCAAAACAGTCCTGTATAGATAACAGGATTCTGGTTACCAGTACGAGACTTTTTTTTCAGTGTAGAGACTGACGTAACCGGACATAGACTTAGATTCTGTTAGAGAGCAGTCGGCACGAGACATAGAAACTAGTGCTTCTTACGATAAAGGCAGGTTCGATAGCACCAAAGCCAAAGTTAAAAAGTTTAAAGTAGGTGATTACGTACTTTTGGAAAACCACGAGCGTAACTAAACAAAATTAGATTCAAAATTTAAATGCCATATTTAGTGGTTTAGTTGTTGGATAGCCATTGGCGATAGATATCTACTGAAGGCTCTCAATTCTAATAGAGCCTACAAGTACGCACACGATCGCGTGCGTGCTATGCCAGTGTTATGTTCCATTAGAGTTGAGCGCCGGACTAGAAGGCCCTATTAATTAGGCTAAGACAGAATGTGCCGATGACGGCGATGGTTAGTAATTGTGATTTCAAATACTATGCTTGCTTGTAATAACGCCCCCATCTTTGTTTATGTAACACCGTCAAGCCTATGTGGCACCGACTGGCCTGTGTGGCACCGACTGGCCTGTGTGGCACCGACTGGCCTGTGTGGCACCGACTGGCCTGTGTGGCACCGACTGGCCTTTGTGGCACCGACTAGCCTGTGTGGCCCCGATTGACCTGCGCCTGACTAGCCGTTAGCATACATCTGACCACTGTGTGTGGTAAACATTGGGTCAGGGTGACCGAGTAGTGAATAAAGTCAACCATTGTCTTTTACTTGTCCGCAGGTGCTGAAAGTGTTAAGGCACATACATCTGCACACGAGGACGTGTGAATACGCAGGACGGCCGTGACGGCGCGCAGGCAAATATGATGCCGGTTATTAATAGTTTGATTTGATTATCCGATTTTCTGTGTAATTTAAACGGTTAATTTGATTTTAAGATTGTAAATCGTAATAGTAACTAGTGTTGTTTACATCAATGAAATAGTTGAGGGTAACTTTAGATAATGCTTGACATTAATAAAAATGTTGAAGGTATATTGAAATAAGAGCGGGGCACCCCGAATAGGGTAGTAGGCAGGCGCCAATCGGTGACAGCTGGTGACTTGACGGACAGCTGGGCACGAGTGTGCATGCATACTAACCTATTGGCTCTCAATCAGTGTTTATCTTGTTAATCTTTCTTTATTTTGATTCCGAGTGTGTTTTAATAAAACCAGTGATTGTTATGTGTGATTAAAGTGATTTTATTTCTGTGTTTCTGGCATCTTGACTTCATAATGAGTGATACTGATGGCGGACGTTCTGTCGATCGTTCTGCTGCCTTTCCCGGTGCTTCTATATATATATATATATAATTACATAAAACAATGTTCTAGCTTGTAAAATTGTTAGTTCGCAAACATTGTAGGTACTATAAAAGAGAAGGAGGCAGTTAAACTGTTTCTTCAATAATAACAACAAACATGCGAATATTCCGCTAGATAACCAAGATATGCGAAGACAGAATCCAAAATACTACTATTTCTATACAACCAAACATGTAAATATACTTTTACTACTTCAACCCATGTAGTTCCCTCGCTGGGCAGTTAAGGCAATCTTTACGCCCTTAGGCTAAAGGTTTGAATTTGGTTGGTTCTCTGCCAGAACGAAACCAGTGACATAAACAAGGAGATAGCTTCGACGGCGGTTTACGACTTCGGATGATATAGGCAGTTCCTTATTATCACGTGTGCATTTTCAGATTGAGTATTAGTTGACGCCGATGTTGTAAAGTTAAATTTCTATTTTCTAGATATAATAAATAGGCATACGAGGCCTATTTCTATATGTTTCTTTATGTACGCCGTCTGACACTAACACCCTCTTACATAGCTGACGCTAGCTTTAAATGTTTCGTAATACAGCTTATTTGAACAAACATTATTAGAGTAGATAAAAATTACAAATCTCAGCAATTTGGAAAAAACTCGCGAGGTCTGTATTTGTATTTCTTTCTTCTTGTGTGCAATAAAGAGTATTCTATCTATCTATGCAGCTCACAGAGTTTTTAAATGCTTTTAAACAAAATATGTTGCTTAGTTTGAAGGGTAGAATCAATGTCTTAATGTATCGCTCATTTGACAAGCCAACCCGGTGTGGCTACTTTGACACACCGCCGCTCAAGTAGCACACATCCATACTATCCATACTAATATTATAAATGCGAAAGTGTGTCTGTCTGTCTGTCTGTCTGTCTGTCTGTCTGTCTGTCTGTTACCTCTTCACGCTTAAACCGCTGAACCGATTTAGATGAAATTTGGTATATAGATAGTTTCAGTCCTGGGGAAGGACATAGGATACTTTTCATCCCCAATAAATTTAGTGTTCCCGTGCGATGAGCGGGTAACACCGCGGGGCACAGCTAGTAATATTATAAATGCGAAAGTGTGTCTGTATGTCTGTTACCTCTTCACGCTTAAACCGCTGAATCGATTTTGATGAAATTTGGCATGGAGATAGTATAAGATCCGAGAAAGGACATAGGATAGTTTTCATCCTGGAAATTATCCCTAAAAAGATTGAAAAGTGAGTAAGTAATTCATGATGACATTGATGACCCTGTAGGAAATGTAATTATTAGACCAAAAGCACAATTGCTCTTAAATACTATTCTATTCTATTCTATTCTATTCTTACATTTACTTAGGCGCTTTTAATAATTCCTTTTATTAATTAAGGTGATTAGGTGGATATGGATATCTATCGTGTTGTACGAGGTTGCTTCTATACGTCCAAGTTTCACGCGGACGTATAGTCGCGGGCAAAAGCTATTACTGTATAAGAACTTATACAGCCCTTACACAGCTGAAATAAGTGGTATAAATACTCTATAAGCTATTATGCAGTAGGGCGGATCGCTCAATGCCTGAAATAATGCACAAGAGGTGCGATTTGATGCCTCTTGTGGAGGCTATACTCAGAAAAATAATGAAAAAAATATCAAGTATTGGTAAACCCTTGAAAATAAAATTATTTCATACATTGAGCGATCCGCCCTACTGCATAATAGCTTAAAGAGTATTTATACGACTTATTTCAGCTGTGTAAGGGCTGTATAAGTTCTTATACAGTAATAGCTTTTGCCCGCGACTACGTCCGCGTGAAACTTGGACGTATAGAAGCAACCTCGTACAACACGATAGATATCCATATCCACCTAATCACCTTAATTAATAAAAGGAATTATTAAAAGCGCCTAAGCAAATGTAAGAATAGAATAGAATAGAATAGAATAGTATTTAAGAGCAATTGTGCTTTTGGTCTAATAATTACATTTCCTACAGGGTCATCAATGTCATCATGAATTACTTACTCACTTTTCAATCTTTTTAGGGATAATTTCCAGGATGAAAACTATCCTATGTCCTTTCTCGGATCTTATACTATCTCCATGCCAAATTTCATCAAAATCGATTCAGCGGTTTAAGCGTGAAGAGGTAACAGACATACAGACACACTTTCGCATTTATAATATTACTAGCTGTGCCCCGCGGTGTTACCCGCTCATCCCACGGGAACACTAAATTTATTGGGGATGAAAAGTATCCTATGTCCTTCCCCAGGACTGAAACTATCTATATACCAAATTTCATCTAAATCGGTTCAGCGGTTTAAGCGTGAAGAGGTAACAGACAGACAGACAGACAGACAGACAGACACACTTTCGCATTTATAATATTAGTATGGTATACGCAACGTGGGCGAATACAGCCTACATAGTGAATATAAAGCCGTTGTACGACAAGTTACCCACAGTAATAATTTGCCCGCATTTACCGCACTTTACTTTTTATTCTCTTCCACGGCTGCACTCAACGACTCGTGTTGTTTTAGCAACAAAGGCACTGTTTTATCTGCTTTCACTTGTACTTAGCAAAGAGGGATAGTTTTTGAATTGAGAACAATATAGCATTTTGTTTCACGAGAGATCCAATGTGCAATAAATACTATTTAAAGAAACAGTAGTTATTGCAACGGTTACATAATGATGGGTCTTAAAACACGAGTGTGATTTTCTTCAAAAAGATCCGTTATAGAGATGTACAGATTCTCCAAATCAATGTTAGGTACATTAATAATTAAAAAAAAAGATGCCACGATATGCATTTGCCATAGTAATTATAGCTATCTTTATGATTTTTTCAATCAGTTTTCGCTGACCTCGTTAGACGACATACCTGTGCCTCGTGTCACGCACGTATTTTGTATCGTCTATTTTTACCATGCTTAAGAAAGTGGGTAAGCTAAATAGCTAGCTAAGATTAGTGGTTTTGTGAGTTATAGACCTCGCGACTCGCGTTTGCTTCAAAATGGCTGAAGTGTGTCATTATTTACGTTTTCAACCCCCATGTGTCGCCTATTTTGTTTTTATTTTTAAACCGACAAAATTAAAAAAAAAACTTATCGTATCTACTCACAGTCACAATATTTCATGAGAATTGGTTGAGAAAAGTGGTTATACCTTGTTTTGCCTAACAACTTTTTGCCTTTTATCGGTTTGCCTAATTTCATTTAAACTAATATTATTTAGCATAACTATTCACTTTGCCTAATTTTCATTTGAGTGAAAGTCGTTTTGTATAATACTCATTTCACATAATCTTATTTCGTCTAATTTTATTTGGCCTAATTTTTATTTCGTATACCTAAACATATTTTGCCTAACAATTTTTTTGCCTAATTTATTTATTTAGCAAACATTCTGAGGCTCCGCTCGCTTCGCTCGCTCCGCTATCCATAGTCATAAAACAAACCTAACCTAACCTACAGTATTCGGTCTTTAACCTAACCTACAATTTTTAAAATAAGAATCGACAAAGTGAGTTTTAGATAAAATAATATTCGACAAAACAAGAGTTATGAAAATGATCATTTAGGCAAAACGAATTTCGACTAAATAATAATTATGAGAAATGATATTATACATATTGACTTTAGATAAAATGTTCATTATGGTAAAAGTTGTTAGACAAACTGAAATTAGACAAAAAAAAATTAGACAAATCAAGGGAATACCGAGAAAAGTACCCTGTAGGCGAGAACAGCCGGAAATCCGAACGTCCGAACACCCAAACATTAAAACAACCGGACATACGAAAGACATTTTGTCAAAGCTGAAACAGAGGCGAGCTGAGAGAGAGGAGTAAGATTTTGATTTTGATTTTATACTCTATTACATTGAATTTGAACTTGTATTAGTTGCCGACGATTATATTTTTTTTACACAAACCTTTAGTGATATCCAGACATAAATAGGTATGATATTAGTGATTTTAAGAAGTTATTGACGTGAGGTGGGGGAAGTATTACAAAATATTATCTTCTGGAAAATGTGTACCCTGAAAACATTTGTTAGTTTATTAAGTGGTGAATGTTCCATTGTCCCTATGACTGGCTGCCCCGAGTCATCGTTTGCCGACAGTTACCTCAAAACACTCTATTCACTTTTATTCTCATCTCGCGGCTTCCCTCCAAATCCGTGTTGTTTTTAGCGACAAAGGCATGTCTTGTGATAATATAACTGGTTTATCTGGCTTCACGTGTTCTTTGCAGCAAAGGGGAATAGACAATTTGAGGCCGTCCCGTGCCTAAAGGGTCCTTTTTTTATGGCAGGTATTGAGTTAAGTATAGATCCTATATCTGCGTTAAATAAGCTACGAGTATCTAATACAAAAAAAAAAAACAAAACACTACGTCTCATGCTTAAAAATAACAGAATACCAATGAATAAGTGTTATGAGAAGTTTACTTAAAACTTTGATCAATAAAGAGTTATACTCATAAAATGTTAATGTTCAATAATTCGCACTGTACAAAGTTATGCCGGAAGAGAGAACACAGTCATCTATACCACCCATCTGTTGCTAAGTGGCCATTATTGAATTACTTCAGGACAATATCTGGCAATTTTGGCCTTAAAATCATCCAATTATCATGATTCGATACAGCTTAACTTACATATCACAGTTCTAAACAGAAAAAAAACACTTTTCAACACACTTGCTCGTAAAGTGGTCCATATTAAACTGTTTCTATGGCCATAAAGTATCCTATAAAACACGCGTGCTTTTGACTTTTCTATTACGCACTAGTGTCTTTTACTTTACAGTTTTTTTTTTAAATTTCAACAAAGAGTTTTTACTTTTATATAATAAGCAAAATTTTTGTGAATAAAGTAATTGTGATGCATTAAACGCAATAATTAAAAATTATTTTCATGAAATTATTTAATTTTGTCATGTAATTGACACTAATTTGCATTAGGAATAATTAAATATAAATATTATTATATTTTTAATATTTGGCTGTTTGACGGTTTCGTCATTGCTTCCATTTTGCACCTGCGCGCGCATAACTATTTCAACCAATGGAAGGCGTGTAAAAAATAAATCTCCGCGCCATTTTGCTTTGCATGAAATTTGTTTATTCGAGTTTATCGCTGTACTTAGTTTGTGACTGATTAGATTTACAAAAATGTCGAGTTCTAGTAATGAAGAAGATTTTAGATGTGGAATTGATGCCTGCGGAAATACTTAATGATGCAAAAAATGCTACTGACAGCCTCTTGCCATTGAAATCTAATGCAAAGTATCCAATAGCCTATGAAAATTTTATTCATTGGAAATCCAGCAAAAAAGCCCATTTGTTCTAGGAAAACGTATTTTTAGCTTATTATTATGAGCTAGCAAATAAATATAAGCCCACCTCGCTGTGGTCTATCTACTCCATGTTAAAAAGCACTGTTCGGAACAAAAAAAGATATTGACATAAAAACAATCTGATTGCGGTCTTGAAGAGGCGCTCAGATGGTTACAGAAGTAAAAAAATTAAAGTATTGTCCTCAAAGGACATCGAAAAGTTTCTGAAAGAAGAACCGGATAGCCAGTACCTAGCAAAAAAGGTCAGTTGAAATTGTTATTTTATTTAAATACCTACGAAATTTCTGTACACTGAAAGATTATGTTTATAAAAAATTCAAACGACTACTCATGAGGCTACTCATCTACTCAACTATTTTATATATGTTATATATCTATGTAGGTAAGTGTGTATGTATTGTTTGGCAAGCCATGTCAAATCTAAACGACTAGACTGATTTGAAATATTTTTGTTACAAAAATAACTGGACATCCGCCCAGACATGCTTAGGTAATTTGCAGGCAGTAGTAACTAAATATGTATTTTATTTACTTTCAGGTCTCGTTAATATTCGGTATTACTGGAGCATGTAGACGTCAGGAACTGAGTAATATTGCAACAAAAGACATAGAAAATCACGGCAAAATGCTGTTAGTAAAAATTACTAACACTAAAAACATAATACCACGATCATTCAAAATTCACATTCATAGTTAAAAAAATACGAAAATTTACGTTCAACGAAGGCTAAAACATACTGTACAAATGCGATCGAAATCCACTGTGTATTATTTCAATAACTGTACTTTCACAATTTGTTTTAAAAATTAAATATTTCATTTATAAACGGGTGTTTTTTTCCTCGCAAGTGTGTTGAAAAACGTCGTATGAAACTCGTGTGCATTTGGTCATTACACTCTCGGCTCTATTACGCCCTCGCCTACGGCTCGGGCTGCAAATCCGCCTCGACTGTAATGACCAACTTAGCACACTTGTATCATAATGTACTATTTCACTTAATATTATTAGTATGTTTGCATTGCATAGATGTTTTACATGCACATCTCCATCCTTCAGCCTTTTCTCTTTTTACCATGAAGTCTAGCGGCACAAGTAAAACAAATTGTCATAATTTTTACCGTCTTTATTTTTATTCTTACTGCAAACTCCACGTTTGATACAGAAAGATAAACTTTACACAAGAGAAAACAGGAAGACAGCGGATTCGTGTGTGTTTTTTGGTTATTCAGTACGGTGAGCACTTGTGTTTCCTTTTGTGATATATTTTGGTTCTAGTTAGCGGCAAAGCACAGTCATATTATTTTTGAAAAGGAATATATTTTTTTTTGTTGCTTTGGTTGATTTTATTTCATCGAAAACGATTCATAGATTATTCAGTATAAATATTATCTCTTGGAGTATAATGGCTTCATCGACTATTCATTACATAAAAACAATTATAAGAACAACGGTAGAAGGAATTTTAAATGCTTTAAATTTCATTTAATACCTATATTATTTTAAAAACAGAACATCAAATAATTTCTGTTATTTCATCGACGTATTATTATACAACTAATTAATTTCATACTTTAAGGCAGGTCAGACTTAGGTTAGGTTTGGTACGACGACGGGCGAACCGAGAAGGAGTGTTAGGTTGAACTGCGACCCTTACGAGCGAGCGAAGCGAGCGAGCGAAACGCCAGAACCGAGTTTTTTATCAACCTCGCATTGCGTTTAGTTCCTTACATAATTCAATGAAGTTGTAGCATGATAAATACTGAAATGATTTTCTACATAATAAAATATGAAATAAAGATCTCCGTTTTTTTTTTTTATAACGGCACAACATAGTGGCTCCACTTCGCCTGATGGTAAGCAAAAAGGGGAGCTCAAGTCGCAATGGCAACTGACGAGAAACCAACGGTGCCAAGTCAGTTGACACTGCCATGCTGGCCCGAGAGATGCTTCTTCACGCTTCGTTTGAAGGGTCCCAAGTTATAAGAAGGAGGAAACACATGAGCCAGCAAGGAGTTCCATACTTTAATAGTTCGGCAGATGAAGGAATTGCCAAACTTCTTGGTACGTGTGGGAATATTCTCCACTATATGAAGTATCCAGTAAATAATACTTCTACAGATTAAAAATCGGTGTTTTAAAAGTATACCATTTAATTGTTCGATGTAATAAATGTTCGATCAAATGAAAAATGCGTAACGTTGACTTTGGACTGAAATTCGATTAAAAGTTTGTCGAAATTGCAAGGGTAAACCATTTTTTTTTTTCAGCTTTATAGCGCATAGTTGACGCATTTTCAGATTTCAAATTGTAGAAAACTAGTCCACGAAAACTATGGCTATTGTTACAAACCTAAATGTAAAATACGAGTATAGTATATGACATTCTCAAGCCGCGAAAACGACAAGTTGTGAAAACACACATGTACCTACAACTGGGTACTGTATCCATGCAACCTCTACCCAAGTAATGGCAGTCTCGGTACGCAATTGAAATATTTACTTACCAGAGATGCGGCTCATTTGGCCGCCCGCCAAGCAAATGGATCCGGGTTGGATTCCCATGCTGTGATAAATATTTATTTGCAACCGGACCTTCGTTCGGCCTTTCATTGTGAAACCTTGTTTTCGTTATTCAGAAAATTCGGGAGATTTTTGAGCTTGGGTTTTTTGCCAAAATTAAGGAAGGACGGCTACAATCACATATGTTTGTACATTAGGCAATGGTCAACTCAACGCTAGCAGCAACTCTTTGAGTAATGGCCCATCACTTGCACTGATGTGACAAACTTAGTATCTGTCAAAATCATATTTTTCCTTTTTTTTAAACATCGATACCTATGTCACATATGATAGGTCTAAATATCAAATCCCATTCGAATAACTAATGACATCATAGCCCCCTCCTGGACTCAAGATGGCTCTTCTTCTTAAAATGTGCATGAAGATAGTATCATAAGGTTCGCCCTGACAAAGGAGACTTCTCGATCATCAATAGCCGTATACTGCACGCTTATATCGACAAACACCGTCCACTACGAGTTCATTTCAGCGATGCCTAGTCGAAACGGTCGGACACAGAACAATTCATTTCCCATTCAGTTCCTGAAATTTCGTAAAGATTGGTTAAGTTTTGAAGGAGGAAAACAGATGAGAACGAAACCTCGATTTGTAAGAAAAAATGAGCAGTGATATTTCCTCATGTTCCTCCCCCCTGTTTAAATATAAATATTATCACATACGAGTAGGTACTATGTATTATATTTTCGACTCAAGGTACGTAAAACTATCTCTAGACTAGAAAGTTAAATTTTCGTTGCGCGAATTCCATAAATAAAATAACTCTTTCTAACACGGTGAATAGAGACTAAAGTACTATGTGTGACCTTACAAACGGTCCGGTAGTTTTGAATTTTTGATATGTTGTATAGGATGTTTAGTCAGTTTTAAAATGCAAAATGCACAATTCCCCCCCCTCCGCGCCCGCCGCCATATTGAAAAAACCGGCACTTTCTTCATATTTTTGCTCATATCTTCCTTTAGGAGCATTTTAGCTAGAAAAAAGCTTCCACAATGTTATAGAGAGTTAAATTGACTACATTCTCCATTTTATATTTTTTTTCTAGGACAGATAGTTACGGAGATATCCACATTAAAAAAAACGTAAAAAATCGCAATTTCCTACTGAAAAACAAACTTCTGGATTATATCTTCGTTTAGGAGCATTTAAGCTACAACAAAGCTTGCGCAATGTTGTAGAGAATTAAATTTACTATAATTTACATTTAAAATTTTGTTTCAAGGACGGTTAGTTACGGAGATATGCACATTTAAAAAACAGGAAAAGTCGAATTTTCCGAAAATTTCTCAAAATTCTTGGTTTAGAACGCTGTCATTCAGTTACGGACTAGTCTAGGACAAATTAAAACATGTAGGAAATATAATTGTTTATAAAACTCATGTCCATTTTTACATACATTTTCGGAAAATGTGACTTTATTTTTTACATATCTCCGTAATTATCTGTCCTAGAAACAAAATTTTAAATGTAAATTATAGTAAATTTAAATTTCTACAAAATTGCCCAAGCATTGTTCTAGCTAAAATGCTCCTAAACGAAGATAAAATCCAGAAGTTTGTTTTTGAGTTGGAAATTGCAATTTCTTAAGTTTTTTTAAATGTGCATATCTCCGTAACTATCTGTCCTAGAAACAAAATATAAAATGGAAAATGTAGTAAATTTAACTCTCTATAACATTGTCGAAGCTTTCTTCTAGCTAAAATGCTCCTAAAGGAAGATATGAGCAAAAATATGAAGAGAGTGCTGGTTTTTTCAATATGGTGGCGGGCGCGGAGAGGGGAGAATTGTGCATTTTGCATTTTAAACACTGACTAACCATCCTAGACAACATATCAAAAATTCAAAACTACCGGACCGTTTGTAAGGTCAAAATCCTTTATTCACTGAATTATTCGCTCTATAACCTGAAAATATGACGTTTTGCATCACGATAACGGGTTCTTTGATATGCCGATCGCGATAGGGAATATAAACACCGGGCAGCGATCGGCTCCGTTCTGTGGTGATTTATTTAGAGCAAATTGCGGGCCGAAATAATAGCCGGAAGTGACGTCGCTCCCGACCGGCAAGAGTGTAGTTTATTTGAGGAGGCAGTTTTTGTTTTATTTAATGAGCCTATTATTTCCCACTGCTGGGCAGTCCTCCCCTCTTTTTCCATCTGTCGCGGTTTTGAGCTGTATCTGGACAGTCCTTCAAAAATGAGTCCAAGTCATCCCGCCATCGCAGAGGCGCGTCTCCGTTTCGAGTTGGGTTAAAAATAAGTGTTTGGCTTCAATATGTTTTATGCGTGTTATTGTGTCACAAAACAGCGATTGTAATCAAATAAACGAGTCTTAAATGAGAATAAAAACTTGTAAACAGGAATCAAATGTAATTCGTTTGAAAAAGCCGGATCGGACTATAGTGCACCGAGGGTTCGGTGCAAATCATGAATGCGCTAAATAAATATTATAATCCGAATATAACAGAAAGATAAACTGTTTAATGTAACTATCTACAAATTAACGGTTTTCGGTCGTTTTTATTTACTCGTGCTACATGATGTTAATAAAAATGATGCAAAAGTTGCTTCTAGCCAAATTTCATGATTCCATTGCATCAACAAAAACATCACAAAGGCTCGTATCTTATGATTGAGTTGACTTAAAAGTTATTTTTTTTCACAGCTCCAAGGGGTAAGCGATCTCATATTAATATCGTAATCGTCGGTTGACAACCAAAACTCACTAAGTAACAAATACCTACTTGAAACAGAACTCGTATCTCAGTATCAATTTACTAACTAGATACGAGGTTTCGAAGAGCAGTGACAGAAATTTTAGTGACTGTTTGTCACCAGGCGGTATATTAATTTCAGCTTGATACCTCCACGCCTTTTTGAGAAGAATAAGTTGAAAAAACAGGCCAAGAGCATGTCGGGCCACGCTCAGTGTAGGGTTCCGTAGTTGCTCATCCTTCACAATAGACTTAAGTTACGAGAAAGATTTCAAGCTCTATAAAAAGGTCGTAAACGCCAAAGTAACTGTAATTACTTATTACCTTCTGGAAGTCAACTTACGTCCTTTTGAGAAAATTATGAAATTTTGCGATAACTCAGAAACGGCTCGACCGATTTTGTTCAATATAGTTTTCATTGAAAGTACTTATAAGGCCTCATGTTCATGAATTTTTCCATAATTTTTTGACCCGGGGGGGACACTATTTTTTTTTATTTTCGGAGCGAATATTTACAAAACTGCTGACTTTATCAAAAAATAATGTTTGGAGACCTCTATTATTTTTAAAAGACCTATTCAACGACACCCCGCACACTAGTGTTGAAACGAAAAAAAAAAAACAACCCCACTTAGGTGTTCGAAGGTACCAAAAAAAAAAAAATTTTTTAGTTTTTATTCTACCGTTTTGTCGGCGTGATACATACACATACTCATACCAAATTTCAACTTTCTAGTACTAATGATCACGGAGCTAAGCCGCGGACGGACAGACGGACATGGCGAAACTATAAGGGTTCCTAGTTGATTACGGAACCCTAAAAACTGTCAATAAAGTGATGCTTTAAAGGGGCTTTAGCTACGCCAATGTACCACATCCCAGTTTTCTTGGTTCCTCGTTCAATGTATGCGGCTTCCGGCATCCTCGGATCGGTTGTTCGGCGAGCGCGCCTTTTTCGCACGGCGGCGCGGAACAATACATGTTTGTAGATTAATTATACCCATTCGATAAGGTTCCGGGATACTTTTGGTAGTAAACTACAGTATAATAACATTTATTATGTACTCCGTAATTAAAATGACGGTCTTAATAATCAACCTCTACATAATAAGTATGCTATCGTATTTGCAATTTGTGCAGAATTATACGTAAACTAGCGACCCGTCCCGGCTTCGCACGGGTGCATGTATAATACATATAAACCTTCCTATTGAATCACTCTATTAAAAAAAACCGCATTAAAATCCGTTGCGTAGTTTTAAAGATTTAAGCATACAAAGGGACATTACTTGGTTGTACCTATCTGTTTTATTATTTTTAATGTTTTCAGAGATTTATTAGATAAAAATATTTCTATTTTATTTATTTTCTTGAATTAATTTGTATTCCCATACTATAAAATTATACTATCACAGGAAATATAGCATATTTTGGAGGCAAAATACAAATGTGCAACGAAGTTCGTTGTCACGTAGGTAGGTACAAAACAATCAGGTACAGTCCGACCAAATAACAGTAGAAATTAAAAAGTAGCAATACTGTAGTGTCGTCCCCATTTTCTTAGATTGACTAGAAAGGGACGGCACTACAGTATTGCCATTTTTAATTTCTACTCTTTTTGGTCAGACTGTAATCCGCAACAGACCTCGTCATTTTCGTAAATAGGTCCGCCCTAAATCGTACTTTGACCAAACGTTAAAAGCACATGATGCACTCGAATATTTATGCCTGGGTCATGGATGTTATTTGTATTTATATTTATCTATATAAGTATGTTTACCGTCGTCTAGTGTCCGTAACACAAGCCTACTAGAGCTAACTGTGGGACTAGATAGATTTTTGTGAGGTTATCCGATATTTATTTATTTTATTTTATTTATGATTAAATTTTACTACCGTCTACATTTTTTGTCCTCCCGACTCCTAAGATGGCGCCTAGCTGTAGCTTAATTCAATCCCAAGATCCAATTTTTTCCGTTTCTTAAATAGCAAGCTCAACAAAATTGGGAAATTCTCTGTCAGCGAAATCGCTCACATGCGCTAAAATCAAAAGAGAGTGCCATGTGTACTTTTATTATTATCTTACCTGTAATAGTTATTGTCCAAATTATTTACGATACGATTCTATACATATTTAATTTCATTGACTGATGCCATTATTAATGTAATCATGTTTAGAATTGAGTTGATGTATTCAATAAAGGAATGGCCGTCAAACGAAACATCATAACATAACAAACTCGGTACACGAACACGAATACCTACCGTATACCTACACGTTATTTTATTATTACTCCTTGTAATTGTTTCTCTGGAGGATATTTTCTGTTGTGCTTCATTAAAACGAGGGTGGCGTGGAAATTTTTGAACGTAATTAAATACAGAATACACGTGCCACATGTGTGACGTTTTTAATCAGCTTTGTAATGTAATAACAATGACACTTGATAAATTAAATCGCTAACGCAAGTTTCAATGAGAAAACATTTACATTTATCAAGGCATCCTCGTAAGTAGTCCTCCTCCTCCTTTATATTTTTGTTCTTGTACAGGCACGTATAGGCACTGTTTCTATTTATTAGTTTATTTACATAAACTCTTCTCAAATATATGATTGCTTGTGAAGGTACTAATAGGTTATCTTACCACTCAATTGCTTTTGGTAACTACAGCTACCTGTCATCGCGATATTTTTTCCTATATAGAGTCCAACTCAAAATTCGAAGCAATTGGATACTTTTTGTGTTTAAATGCAACAAATATCGAGGATTTACTTTGCTTCCTATGATTTCTCATCTTTCTTTGCTATGAACTATGAACTATTTCGTCTATTGGCTACCTAAATATTTAAAAAAAAATATTGCACAAAAGATTGGTATTGTTACTTGTAGTAGGTATATATCTTCATTCGAACTGAGATGTTCCCGAAGTGTAAAAATAAAATGTCTGGACAATAAAATATGTATAAGAAAAGGTAATTCAAAGAATATCAGAACCTAGTCTCAATAGCAATGAATAACTGTTAAAGTGGCAATAAAGTTAGACTATAAACCCGAGGAATATATTGTTGTAAGGATAAAGTGTTATATTGCCGTCGGGGACTCGACTACCGAGATGCTGCGAACTGCACTGTGACATCGCAGACGCCACGGACAGAAAGTGTTGGAGATGACAGGCATTTCTTCGAGCTCGCAGTTCTGGAGCAATTACTATACGTGTTCTGTATGCTTACTTTAACGATTTGCTTATTTAATTTTGCAATAGGTAACAACTTATTAAAGTCATTGATATATAAATAATAAATCCATATTTATAATAGAAAACTCTTGTGAGTCTCAGACATAGCCCAAGCAGCACATTAGTGAATTTTACGATAATAAATAAATAAATATTAAGGGACAATCTTACACAACCAGACTAAACAAAACTGATACTATAGGTACTATATAAATACATATAAGTAGATAATGAATGACCCAGAAACAAATATATTTGCTCTGGCCTGGATTCGAACCCAGGTCCGCCGGCTCAGTAGTACAAACCGAGCCAACCGCGTCGTCGACCAAACCGTAACAAAAACTTAAAGCAAAAAACTTAAACCCTTTTATTTTCTTGTTTTTTTTTTTTATTCCATGACATATTGACCTTTATTTATTTATTTCATTACGAGTATAGCATTTTGTATTTATTATTCAACAACAGTCTGCAACCCTATTGTGAGGTGTGTGTTTAGGAATGTACAGTGTGACACTGGTTTTAGAACCCTTCGTTGGTTGTCCATCGTCTTCAGCCGCCCTAGATAAATTACTATTACGGATCCAAATATGCGGAAAATGAGGCGATCCGCGGGAGAACCAAGATTGTGGATATAGCTCAGACAGTTGCCCAACTTAACTGGCAGTAGGCGTGGAAGGGATGGCCTTTGGGGCAGATAAGTTCTTGAGTGGCGAAGGCGTACCACAAGACGCAGCGAAGGACCTGGTTAGGATCGCGGGAAGCAGTTGGATGAGGGGCGGCCCACGACCGATTATTGCGGGGAACTTCGGGGAAGGCCTTTGTCGAGCAGTGGAAATTTATCGACTGATTTGATAACGATTTATAGACGATATATATTGGCCATATCACGAGCACAACGTTCAAATGCAAATATATGTTTATGTCAGTCGAATTAAACGCCAGGGCCCTAATATTAAATATAGCTGCGCTTCCTGCGCAGTTTAAACTACTACTACGCAATCAGATTGACAACGCTCTGTTTACGCAACTTGAGCTATATATCCCAATATTGCATTATCTATCTAAGCCATACTACATAAATTTGTACTAACATACAAAAACAGATTTTCTTTCAGCGGATCAAATCGCCTGTTTTTTTTTGGAAAATATATTTACCTAAGCCCGATACCCACCTATCCAAGAAGGCACTGACCTGGAAACTGTCTGGCAAAAGGAAGAGAGGCCGTCCCAGAACAACTTGGCGTCGCTCAGTAGAGCAAGAACTGGGCGTCTTGGGCATGACGTGGGAGGAGGTAGAACAGACTGCCCAAGACCGCTGCAAATGGAGGAATTTGATTCGAGCCCTACACCCCAGCAGAGGGTAATAGGAAAGAAAGAGAGAGAGAGAGATATTTACCTAAGCGTAATATGTATACACTAGCGACCCGTCCCGGCTTCGCACGGGTGCAATGCTGATAAATTATGCATGTATTATACATATAAACCTTCCACTTGAATCACTCTAGTATCTATTTAAAAAAAACGCATCATAATCCGTTGCGTAGTTTTAAGGATCTAAGCATACATAGGGACAGACAGGCAGACAGCAGGAAGCGACTTTGTTTTATACTATGTAGTGATGATATAATTTTTTTTTAAGTTTCATGATACCTACTACGTACTGAAAAATAAAAAAATTGCGCATATATTATCTCCGTATTTAACTGTAGTCCATGCTTAAGAAATAAAAATCATTCACAGTTCAACGGTCTCCACATTTCAGCGCGACGATTACTCGGACGAAACTGTCCCCTGGGACGGGATTAAATTTCGAGACATTTGTAGACAAATGAATCTTTGTTTAGTAACTTAAATGGAATTGTTCGACACGATATTACAGAATGGCGGAAGTTTTTTTACTGTCTTAATATAAGTCTGCACTTTAAATGATTTACACTCACATACGAAAAAATATTCTTAAGAAACAGTATTCAATAAAAACATCGTATTTTGAAGAACAACAAATGGACGATAAGAAAAGAAATGAGAGCGTAAGAGGATTCAAATTTACTAAGGAAAATAACAAAACACATAAAATGACACTATATTGGTAGATCGAAATTAACACCATTTTATTACTACTGCGAAGCAAAAAGGAGGGATATGATTATGATTTTGACCGATGTGCACCTAAAGTATGTTCATCTCTTGCCTCGTAACTTCTAAACTAAGTATCTACTTATTATCATTTGATAAATGAGGTATCTTTGGAAGCGTCTGGATCTAGGTTCGGTATTCTATCATTTCCCAAAAACGTTTCCAAATTTAAATATATTTCTTCAGGTATAAATAAAAACTTATGTAATTAGAATAAATTACGAACTATTCATTACACAATAGCCTGTAGATTTTTCTAACATTTGTAGGGTACTGTTATCCGTCAATTTATTTTTTGTGAAAAGCTTCTATTGCCGACTTTACTTTTGTACATCCATGATTCTAAAGGGCCAAAACTGTAGAATTTAATATTTTATTACAGTTTTTCTATGACTTTTATCCGGCCCCATTATCAGACCAGCTCGATGGTAACATAATATTGCATTTACACTAAATATTGTTGACATGACAGTAAACTATTTCAAATAATGAATGTATGCCCGTGTGTTTTCCTATGTGCCGACAATTACTGAACATTTATCTGATTATGAAGATGCAAGAAAAAAGTGAGAAGTGCCGCAAGTTTCGCATTACCACTCGCCTTAACATTATAATGTTATGGCGAGTAAGGTATATAAATATAACATTTGGCCCGTGGGGACCAGGCGCCAAGATTCTCTTTAAAGAGATATCGGAACGCCTGGTCAAAGCTTCAGGTGACCAAAGGGCTGGCGGCTACGTTGGACAGCGACTGAGCCTCGCCATCCAAACAGGCAACGCAACCAGCCTTCATTAATATCTACTGAAGGCGACCTGGCGGGTGTATATAAACTTTAGGCTCTATTTTAATTATATCTATATTTTAGTTATAGATTTCCGTGTGTTTTTTTACTTATATTATTTATTCCGCAAGATTTCAGAGCGCTCTACAGTTTTGCAATTGGCTAAGTGGCTCCGGAGGCGAGTTAAACCGTCTTAGCAACTTCGCTTCTAATCTACCGAGATAAAGTGACTGGTGTTAGTCTACGCAAAGCCGTTATAAAAGCTACTTAATAAATAGTTTATGCCACTGTTACATAATGAGGGGCCTTAAAACATGAGTATGATTTAGGAAACAAGCTGAAGGCGAGTTTTATAATAAGATAGGTACTAAGAGTGTTTTAAGGCCTAGTTGTGAACAGTTGCATACACTGCTTTATCTACACCGCTACAAAGAGGACCAAGCCGATGCTCTATTGAATAGTTGGAGAACTGCTGTTCTGCAGAAAAAAATATCATACATTGTTCTGTATGTAGTGTGTGTACCTATGAAGTATTCAGTAGTGCCAGTAACTAATCGTTTAAATATTATTTATATCTGATCAATAAGCTAAAGATAGAGAAAGAAGTTTATCCCGTAAACTTAATGTTTCTTTAATCAAAATATGTTTGATACATATTTACATTCAACTTGTGATAATAGTGATGTTAAAATGGTGTTGCGCGGCCTTCTTAACTAAAATTTCACTGAAAAAGTAATTAAAATGTATCTCTTGAACATTGTATAAGATCCGAAGCTATCGCGCCGCTCCGCAGTTTTGTAATTGGCTAAGTGGTTCCAGAGGCGAGATACCTAAACCGTCTGAGCAACGATATCAATTCGAATTTCAAAATCAGAAGTTCATAACATGCTGTCACTCTCACTCTGCTATAAAAAAGTAAAAGAGCGACAGCGATGACACGACACAAACTGACAGTATCGAAATTTGAATTGATCTCTGATATCTTCTTAATCTCAGTACAGATCTTCATTAACAGTACGAGAACTTTAAAAATTACTTACTAAAACTCATTGTCTTGCTTTCCATATTCTTACAAAACTTTTATGACAGGATTTAGAAACAAAGGATAGCGGTAGGTTCAAGAAACAGTTTTAATAAAAGAATCGGATAATGTAACGGTGAGGTTTCAAGATTGTTGTTTCACATTTACTCGAAATCTTCATGCATTTACTCGTATATCTGTGTGTATATAGTATTCAATGCAAAAGTTGTGTAAGAGTACTTGCTGGGATTAGAACCCAGGAGCGTCGGGTCAGTAAGCAGCTGCACTACCTTCTCGCCAACCGCAAAAAGTATGTGTCACTCGAAGTGCGTTCAGAAAATCGAAAACTAGAAAACCGTAAAACTACCCAACTATGGTCCAATTTAATCAGAAAATTACTCGTTAACATATGACAATTATAACGAATAAACTCTAAAGTGAACAACATAATTAAACAAACTTAAAAAATTGGGCAAGTGCGAAACCGATATGCGCATGAAGGGTTCCGTACCATAATCTATAACAAGTTTGTTGTATGGGAGCCCCCCTTAAATATTTATTTTATTTTATTTCTAGTATTTGTTGTTATAGCGGCAATAGAAATACATCATCTGTGAAAATTTCAACTGTCTAGCTATCACCGTTCTTGAGATACAGCCTGGTGACAGACGGACGGACAGCGAAGTCTCAGTAATAGGGTCCTGTTTTTACCCTTTGGGTAATGGGTACGGAACCCTAATAAAAACGTATAAAATCACTGATAGAATATGGATTTTGATATGAATAACGAGTTGTGTTTTGGACTTTATATAATAGTTGGATGATTGGACTATAGTTGGGTAGTTTTACGGAATCCAAAATTGATTATATATTTTCGTAAAGTAAAACTTGTAAACTATCCGTACTTCAGGAACCACATGACTAAGGAATAACACAACTACTATTTGAAAGGTTTATTCTGCACCAGAATGTATTACATCCAAGACCAGTAACGAATGAAAATAAGTTTTAAGAGGCCTTATTCCTTTTCAAATTAATTTTTTTCATATTATGACAAATATATTGATAATTTCAACCAACTTTTTGAAGTGAATAATACTTTTCCCCGAGTTCTAGGTAGTAACATAGTTATTTCACGCTTTCATTGCGAACAGTCGAAAATAAGTTAAAAAAACTAATTTTCCGCGTGAATTTTGTCAATTTCGAGTAGTTTTTGAAACAAAAATTATCAATGAAAAATTCAAACTGTAGGTTTCAAATATATACCAATAAATCCTAATAGCCCTGTTCTAGAAAGTAACATCAATAGTATGTTAAGAAACATGTTTGATCATAGAGAAAAATGTCTAAACAATGAGCATTTTAAAAGGAATAAGGCCTCTTAAAATCACCATATAATACCAAAGACAACTAAAGTTGCCATCCTTAAAAATACATTAACATTATAATTTACATTTTTAAAGTAACTAAAATATGAAAAAATGAAATTTGTTTCAGACCTAGATTCCATATTTTGTTATTTACAAAGCACTTATATTGCCTGTTTTACTATATATGTACAAACTAGTTACACTACACTAAAACAGAGAAAATAGGCTTTTAAGCCCTGCTTGACCTCCAGTCCCCTGACCTGACCCTGAATCCAATATTTGATGAGACGGCAGGCGTTCTGATAATGTCACATTATCCAATATACATATTATGTAGCCCTGCACCAAAGAAGTCTTATGTTTACCCTGCCCTTCTAGCACAACTAGGCTTCGCGACTCATGTCGCGCGACATAGCATCGCCCGTCCCTCTCTCACAGTACTGCGTAGAAAGGGATAGGTAATATTTCTCGTGCGAGAAAGAGTCGCGTGTCACAGTTGAGCTAGAGGTGCAGATATGGTTGACTGGCAGAGAATGCCTTACAAATGCCATAAACGCATTTGTACTTCAATTGTGAAATAAAATTTCAATACTTAACAAAATATAAGGGTTTCTAGTGTTTCACATAAAGGGTTTTAGTGTTTCACACCAGAAAAGCAAATGTAACTAGGTAAGTGTCTACAATTTCGCAAATGCTTCCGCGATGCTCCGAAACGTCGCTGAATGGTGCTCGGGTCTCTATAACTGAAAAAGATACGATTTTTTGCTTACCTGGTCGACACCTGCATTTTAGGGCTCCGCTAACTGCTTTTGCTTAAACAAGATAGGTAAACATAAACCAAGATAAAAGAAATTTCGGTTTCCGCGACTGTCACACATTTACATTTACACAGTTACATTTGTGCAAACTACCACATTTATAAATAATTATAAAATTGCTAGTTTGCACAAATGAGAAAAAATGTGTTTTTCTCAGTCAACCTTTGACAACGGTATCTGTAAAGCTGCCGAAACGTTAGAGAGGCTCAAATAATTAATATACGCGATATAATCCGTTTAAATTGTTCTATTTAAAAAAGGCAATATTTTAACTCGGTTACAATAACTTCATGGGCAGGCCTGCCAGAAGAATGGACGGCCGTTGGGGCAGCAAAGTCCTAGAGTGGCGACCACGTATAGGAAAGCGCAGCGTGGGTCGGCCCCCGACTAGATGGACGGATGACCTCGTGAGGGTAGCGGGGAATCAATGGATGCGGTCTGCACGGGATCGCACTTTGTGGTGAGTGATGGGGTAGGCCTATGTTCAGCAGTGGACGTCTGTGGCAGATAAATAGATAGATAGACAATAACTTCGTCAATTACATTAAGATATTCAAATAGGCCCAAATAAAAACATAAAAATAGCAAATTTATGGGTTATGTTATGTAACACTTTTCATATAAAACACTAGCTGTTAATTTTCTTTCGGCTTTCATCGCAACAGCGGTCTCCTCTTATGAAATGCCGGTAGGACCGTGAAATACCAGACCAAGTGTATCCACGCCAAACATGACTTGCACTGTATCAGGGCTGGTTAGCCCTCACTACCAGTAGTCGGACTTTGTGTGGGAGTATAACCCGCTAATGGGATTATCTCCGCGCCACAGGAGTGGTTATGTAAAGGCGATGAAGTCATATTACATTAAAGGAGATAACGTATCCCAGAGGTGTCGATATAATTTTGACAGCGTGGTTGACTCCGTGGTAGTGCAGTTGCCCACAAAGCTGACAGTCCTGGGGACGAATCCTGAGAATCGAAATAAGTACATCGTCGTCTATTAGGTACTCATAGTGTGTAGGTACCTACCAGAATTTTTGAATTTAAGATTTCATCAGTATAAGTAAGATATTTTAATGACTTATTGAAGTGTTCCACTGCTGATGGAAGGTCTCTCCTTCTTTTCTTAACAAGATTAAAATAAATATGAGGGGCTGTTTTAATGATATATAGATATTATATTATACATTTTCTCAATCATCTTATCTAAAAGTATATACACAACGGGTTTCCTCAATCGTAGAAGTCGTATATCGCTCATCATGTTTTGAATCGGTTCGCGATTCATCAACAGGAGAGACTGCCAGTCGTGGCGGCGGCTAATCGAACACTAGACATTCAATGAGACTCCGGGAGTTTTCTATCAAAAATTGTTTCTTAATTAAGTAGACTCATCAATGTATGGATACAAAACATAAGCAGTGTTTCTATAACAACTAGTTACTTGCGGAACCATACCTGATACTACGAAGCTTGCGCATTTTTTCACAATTAGGAGAAAAGCTTTCACCTCTAGCGATATTAAAACCAGTTCCACGAGCGAATTGACACGAAAATTTAGGGGATGAAATAATTTCCACGGGCTGACGGCTTGAAATTTAAATTAGGAGTGTCATTAATCTTACTTAAAGGTCAATCATTAGCCGGGACATTTTTTTGCAACGTTAGTATAGGTATGGTAATGAGTTTTTCCTGGTATACATTCCAGTGGTGGGTTTTCGATATTATTTTTTACTTTATAGGTAGTCCGTCGAATCTTGACAATCCGTGAGTGTGTAGTGGATCTTGTGGACCATGCACGTTTGGGACTCATTCACGTCTGTATACACTTTCAACAGTACGTCGAGCTCATTTAGGCACCGCGTCTGTCGTAGGAGAATTTTATCTTCGCAAAACTTCCACTCTGTCTACAACCGAATGATTTTCATACTTTTAATATAAATGTCTTGTGCCGTATTTGGCTTTTTGATATGAGTTTTGTCTGTGCCACAGCGTGTGTACAAAGGCGTGTGACAAAGGTATATATTATAAGGTTTTTAGGATACATATTTTTTAGGTAAGGTACGGTACATTAAAAATATAAAGATGTTTTTTTCTAGTTCTACGGGCAAAATTGCACATAGAATTTACTGAACATTGCATATTTCCACACCACATAAAAATCTGGCCGTGTTTAACGCGATATTAAGGAAAAACAAGTTAATATATACCCTTCCCTCTTAAGGGTAGCCTCGTGAATAATTGAACGGACTCAAGCAAACATAAGTCATGAATTTATCCCACATGTTATGCTACGACCACACTGACGTGAATTGATACAGTGCTGAATTGATATACTGAACAATAACTGTTTAAAAACGTTGTGATGTTATTGTTAATTTAAGACACCATAGGCTCGTTGACTCATGTGGAATTGTATTAAACTAATGTTAATTTACCTATACCTATTTTTAGTTCATTAAAGTTAAAGATGGCTGAACTAATTAAATTTGAAAATATGGGTTATATTTTGTATTTTCAAATGCTTCAAACGCTGTCCGCCATTTTCGCTCATGATAGTGACGACTCCTAATAGTGCCGACCCCCTCGATCTTCTGTTAAAGTATATTTGAGTGAGCGGGACGGCACTATACGACGGTCGAATTTCGAAGATCGAAGTAGCCCTTCTGTTTATTTACTCGATATTCTACGCCACGCGACGGATAAGCAAAAGGCAAAAATGGTGGACGACGTTTTTGTCTGTTCATGAAATTAATATTTTCACCATAATTAACCCTTTCAAATATATTTCAAAAAATGGGTCAACTAGCCTGTTAGCGTAGCAAACTTTATGCAAAAATTGAGCGGAAACTTCCCTGATATGATGTTGACTAGCTTTGCGATATTTATATGTCTACAAAATATGGCACCCGACATGCATGTCGCTGAGCTCCTCGATTAACTATCCCATTTACATACAAATGAAAAAGGACAGGAAAAGGAAAGGAGAGTTGAATAAATTGTATAATTGCAGTCGGAGAATGCAAAAAGGATTTTACAAATTGTAATAGTTACTGAAAAGGCACAAATAATTAACTAGTATACGCTATATAAGGTTTAAATTGTTTTATTTAAATGTATGTCAATTGCGGAAACAGTAAAATATTAAATATTATTCATTGGGGATATATTATTTAGGTAAACATTAATGTTTTAAAACACTGTCAAAAATGTATTTTTGCTTTTCGATAGTTAGGTAAACATAGTATTAATTGTAACTGGTGTCCACTTCTTTTACAGAAAAACACTTCACCGAATGCTTCAGTTCATATAATTTTCATTTCATAGACAAATTTTTCCTCAGAGTTCATCCATTTTTCAGAAATCTTGAAAATGTCAACCTATAGATTAGGTTACGGTAGGTTAGCTTTGTGTAATGACATACCAAAATATTTTATGGTTTGAATATTCGATGAAACGTTTCTCTATAAAACAAGGGTAAACTATTGTAACCATTCGTGATCAGGATGGCACTCTGTGTACTATTCGATTTTATTTATAGGTATATTATGTATATACTTATGATGTAATGTTATGATATCTATCTATATATATTATATTATAAATTAGTCTTTAGTATTATCTGTGCATACTTGTTTGTTTGTAAACTTGTGCTTTTTGGATATCTCATAATTTTCTCTCATTTGCTCAAAGATTAACTGGGAAAAATCCCTTATAGGGATAGGTTCGCCTTTGTATATATCTATTGTTATTATGTTTCATATTTTCTTCGGTTTCCGCGACTGTCACACATTTAAATATAAAGCCTGACCAGAAATATATGAGGATTGTCAAGAGGGAGCTATTTATAAGATTTATATGGCAACAATTTTGCAACCAATCGCAATCCACTATAATGAATTAATGACATTAGTTTACATACCTGACAGTTCCACTATGTTAACCTCGTAATATCATTTAGTGGAATGCAATCTTTTCCTGACAATTTTTCGTGCACGTGTAAACTTTATTTTACGACTGTGAATGGTTTTCGGCATTTTCTTTGGATAATTTTAAATATTTGTCTTTTAAAGAAATCACCACGAATGACATTGACATTGTTGACAACCATCATAAAATCATTGCCAGTGTAAGAAATTAGTTCCAGTGTTCCAGTAAAATTCCGCAACATGGCGCATCGTCATATATTTCTGGTCAGGCTTTAATTATTAAAACGGATTTTAGCGCGTATATTGATTATTTTAAGCCTCCCTGGTTTTCTATTTATTAAAATGGGTAATTTACACAAAGAAATATTGTGTTTTTCTCAGTCATCCTTTGACAACGGTAACTGGAAAGTTATCGAAGCGTACTCTACAATAAGGAAGACTTCTGCTCAGCAGAGGACCTCCATGGCTTATAGAAGGACGGTTGATCGGCACACACCAGTGTGGATCCACCATTACGCAAGTGTTATAAACCGTTGCTAGAACCCACTGCCACACCAGACAGTTTTATTTTCCATAAATATTTCTCAAGCAAAATCATAGTTTCAATAGAATAAGCCAACCAACGTGCAACGCAATAAAATTGTAAAGATATATTTGAAAACGAATTAGAATCTGTGTTGACTGATTTTGTATACTGTGAGTTTTAGTTTTGTTTATTTTGCATTTTCTATGTATTCAAAAACAAAATGGTTATCTAATATTTTTAGGAAACAATTGAACTACCTAGTTACAGAGTCCGGTATGTATAGAGACGGCATACTTAGCATTAATGCAGGGGCGTCCAAAAGTGCATAGTTTGCGTCTGGCGTAGATAAGCTTTAGAACCTAAGAACATTTTAATTAAATAAAGACAGTCTAATATCGACCACCGTACGAATAACTTGTATTTTAATTATAAGTTTAGTTTTTAAAAAGTAGTTTTCCCTCCGGCGCGATTTGACTGGCGCTGCGGACAGGATACCGGTACGAAATCCTGCGCCTGTGAGGATCACGAATTGATCCGAGTGCATGACTTTCGTTAACGTGTTTACGTGAGAACTGGTATCTTCGAACCAAATAAATTTGTCTCAGTGCCTGGAGGACAATACGAAAACGCCTGCGGCTATAATTGGAGGAAATGGGGAAAAGCGTACTGTGAGTAGACCTCTTCACTGTCCCGTCTATCCCTGTTCTTATTCCATTGGCTGTGTAATTTAGTGTAGACTTTATAATAAGCTCTCTATACAAACTCTATAGTTGCGAATTATATCGTCCTAATAATAAGTTAGTTAAGTGTTTAAAAGCGATTATTGAAATACTAAATGGAAGAAATAGGAGTAGTTCCCAGAGATAATATTGAAGAAAATATAGTAAATCCCAGAGAAAATATGGATCAAATCAAAGTAATTCCTAGAGAAATGATGGATTTAATTCCAAAATTTGATGGTGATGAAAAATTGTTAAATTTATTTTTAAGTAAAAGCGAGTATGTTATTCAAGCTTTTAGAAATCCGGAAAATCTTGCTCAGGATTTGTATATATTTCATGCAATTACTGGCCGGCTAACTGGCAAAGCCGCCCACTTGATTAGCGAACGCCAAGATATCGATACTTGGATGCAATTAAAAAAGCTGTTAACTCAACATTTCGGTGACCCGAGGTCGGAGGAGTGTATCGCGATAGAGTTAGATAATTTAAAGATTAGGCACAGTGAATCATACGCTAGCTTCTGTAATCGTATCCAAAATGTCCGAAGTACATTATTTGCCAAAATAAATTTAATTGAAGATCCTCGTGAAAAAGAAACGAAAAAGACAATTTATAATCACTTGTCTCTAAACGTCTTTCTTTATAATTTGCCGGAAGACATGTTACGCATAGTGAGACTCAATAGCCCCAAGCAGCTGGAAGACGCGTTAACAATAGTGATGGAAGAAGTCAATTTCTTAAACCAGTATAACGCAAAAAATAGAAACAATAGTAAGCCTTCACAGCAAAGGCCCATTTTCCCACAAAATAATAATTTTGGACAGAATATGAGATTTTCTCAACCACAAAATGCAGGATACAATTTTAATACCGCACAAAATAAATTCCCACAAACTCAAGGTTTTATATTTGGAATTCCCAACCAGTCAGCTCCACAAGGTTTTAGATTTGGAAACCCTCAAAATCAGGGATACAAATCTTTGATGCCCAATCAACACACACCAAACTTTAAATTTGGGATTCCCCAACAAGCAGGTTATAGACCATTTGTTTCTAATAATAATAAAAGTACAACTCGATAAAACTGAATTTCTATGTAAAGAAGCTAATTACTTAGGACATACCATTACACCTGAAGGACTAAAACCTAACACAGACAAAATAGATGCTATACTGAAATACCCATTACCGAAAACAGTTACCGAAATAAAGAGCTTTCTTGGACTCATTGGATACTACCGAAAATTTATTAAAGACTTTTCTAAAATTACTCGCCCGATGACGTCTTGTTTGAAAAAGAATAGTAAAATTACTATTGACGAAAATTACCTAAAAGCTTTCGAAAAATGTAAGGAACTGTTAGTTAGTGCACCTCTATTACAATATCCCGATTTTACGAAGCCGTTCATATTGACAACAGATGCATCTGACTTCGCCCTGGGCGCAGTACTTTCTCAAGGTATAATAGGTAGCGACAAACCCATCGCTTATGCCAGCAGAACCCTAAATGATTCTGAAAAACGATACAGCACTATCGAGAAAGAGCTATTAGCCATCGTATGGGCTGTAAAACACTTTCGTCCCTACTTGTACGGCAATAAATTTACTATTTTCACTGATCACAGACCCCTGGCTTGGTTAGACTCGCTAAAAGAGCCCAATAGCAAGTTAACTCGTTACAAACTCAGATTAAGTGAATATACATATAAAGTCATACATAAAAACGGAAAACAAAACACAAATGCCGACGCTCTCTCACGAATACGATTAAACGCATTAGGAAATGACAGCGATAACGACCAATTATCAACAGCAGTTAACGTAGGAGATACTGACAAACTGGATGACTACATACAACGACTAACTGACGACATAGTTAGGTTAGGGCAACAAACACATGAACATGACCCTCAGAACCCTACTAATAACGAAAACCAGCCCGATATTAATTCCAACACCTCTGAAAGAACTTTAAGTGCAAACGAAAGTACCTTATCAGCACCGACTGACACACAAACAAAATCTAGTACAGAGACTGTCCATTCCGCTGTAGATATGGATACAAATGGCATACCCATTCTGCATGAAGCTATTGACACCAAACCGAACCAAATTCTAGTAAACGCCTGGCTTAAAAATGAACTTTTAGTTAAAATAGAATCACATCCAAAACAGAAAATCCTTAAGGTTTTCCTACCCTTAGACAACACTGAACTAATAAAGAAATTCCTCAAAGATTATATTAGACCCAAAATTAAATATTTTATACACTTTAACAATACCGAACATAGACGCCAATTTTCAGATATAGTCATTGCATTATTCCGAAAGGATACCATACAACTTTATGAATGTACTGAAAGAGTAGTAAACGTAACTGACGAAAAAGAACAGGAAGAAATTGTACTTCGATACCATGAAGGCAAAACATGTCACCGTGGAATCAAAGAAACAATTTCTCATTTAAAACGAACTTATTTTTGGAATAATATGGAACAAACAGTCACTAGTATAATTAACTCATGCGAAACCTGTAAAAGGATGAAATATGACCGACGTCCTTTCAAACCACAAATACAGCTTACACAGACTCAGACTAAACCGTTTCAAGAATTATTTATGGACCTATATACAATAGAAGGCAAATACTATTTAACTATCATAGATGCTTTTAGCAAATTAGCGCAAGCTTTTGAAATTCCCGATAGGTCTACCCCCGAAGTTGTTCGTGCCCTAATAAAGTATTTTTCATTTTATGGTATTCCCACTAAAATCAGTTCAGACCCTGGCTCCGAATTCAATAATAGACTTATGAGCGAAATGCTTTCATTTTATAAAATAGACATTCACATTGGAAACCCTAATAACCCGAACTCTATGGGAATGATAGAACGCTTCCATTCCACAATCGCAGAAATATATAGACTTGCAAAGTATGAAAGGAAACATACAGATGCCGCTTCCGTAATGACGTATTCAATATTGGCCTATAATCAAACTATTCATTCAGTAACAGGACTCACACCGTTCGAAGTTGTCTTTGGACATACCGAAAGTAAAAACCAGTTTAACGCAGATTTTGATAAAGAATATACCCAGCAGTTAGTAAAAGACCATTGTAAAAGAACAAAATACCTATATAAATATTTGACAGATAAAATGTTAGCTAGAAAAGAAAGGGTTCAACAAGATAGGCAAGGAGAAACTAATTTCGACTTAGATGATAATGACGATATTTTCATTAGAGGCGTAAATAGAAGACGTGCCTAGGACAAACCTAGGTATCAAAAGGCCAAGGCTAAGGGCAAGGTCCACAGAAATATAATCCCAGTTGAAACAAACGCGAGAGAAACCAGAGTCCCTATTAAAGATGTACGACGTCCTCCACAGGTTCGTCCTGCTGCTGACCCAGGCAGTACTGACCAGGGCCCTTCAACTTCATAAAATCGAGAAGAACCCCGGCGTTTTTCCAATAAGAGAGGGTACCGCTCTTGTTAGTTATAATAAGTGGCTAGTTATTAAGATATTAGATATTAAACTTATTAAGCAAGACCTAGATTTAAATATACATAGATATAAGGAACTGGATAGGTTGGTTGGTTCATTTTCTAATATTAATGCCTCATACTTAATATACTGGGATGACGTAAAGCGACAAGTAAATCACATGTTAGATATTACTGTGGAAAAATACACTCAATTAGTTCCCAATAGCAGACAAAAGAGAGGACTCATCAATCCTCTAGGATCTTTAATTAAACTTATCACTGGAAATTTGGATCACGACGATGCCATTAAATATAATAATCTGATAAATGAAGTCAAAACCCGACAGCATTCTGTAGAAAAGAAAACAACACTCATATCCGAAATGGTGAGACTTTTTACAAATACTACTGTAAATATAACTGACAATCTCATACAATTGAATACAGCCATAAATAAAGTTAATAATGACATAACCGAAATTTCAATAATATCTCATGTCAATCAGATAATACAGGCTTATAACTTGTTCTTTCATAATTTCCAACTGATATATTCTAAATTGAATGAGATTGAAACTGTACTCGCATTTAGTAAAATAGGTATATTGCATCAATCTATTGTTAACACTAATGAACTTGTAAAAACATTTAAGCTCATAGAAAGAACAGATAAACTTATTTTTCCATCAAATCCTGAAAACATTGTAAAAATTGAACAGTCAATTACATTGAAATCATACTTTAAGAATTCTGAAATAATGTTCATCATGGAAATACCATTAGTTAAGAGAGAAACTTACTTTTACTATAAAATTGTTCCCTTACCTATTACCGAACCTGAAACAAACCTTACCCTAATTATTTTACCTAAATATCCTTACCTTATTGTGAAGGGGTTGAACGCTAGCTCGCTCTCCACCCCATGTAAGCTCATCGAAGACGAAACATTTCTATGTGATGAAATGCAATTAACAGTACCCATCCAAGACACCTGCATTCTCGAACTCATGCGATACTCAAGTAATTCTCCGTGTATGCAAATCCCGATAGAAGTGGAAAATGTGAAGATAGAGTTTTTACAGAAAAACAGATGGATTTTATATACCAAGGCAACTACGGATCTTGAGAGAACGTGTGCTAACGAAATCCTTCATTACACACTTTTGGGCACATACCTGCTTACAATTGACGATAATTGCGAATATAAAATTGGACAACATTATCTGAGAGAACAAACCATAAATGGAGAGAAAATCATATACCAAAAACTACCTTTGGTAAAGTTTCCCGAAAATCTGAAAACCGACATAAGACGGAGCGCTGATCCAGTACAACTGAAAGGAGTTGAGCTGACCGACCTGAAAGTGTTATCGTACGCACTGAAAAATAGTGAAGTGGAAAGTGGAAGTGTAGTGAATACGGAAAGCGTTAGCATAGGAACCATTGTTTTATATGTAATCTTAATTATAGGTTTTCTTTCATTCTTTTCGTATAAATATACACTTTTGGTATGCAAGTCTTGCAAAAATCAAAATAATCCTCCGAATAACGGTTCTTCGGATAATTTCGAACTAAAGGAGGGAGGAGTTACAGAGTCCGGTATGTATAGAGACGGCATACTTAGCATTAATGCAGGGGCGTCCAAAAGTGCATAGTTTGCGTCTGGCGTAGATAAGCTTTAGAACCTAAGAACATTTTAATTAAATAAAGACAGTCTAATATCGACCACCGTACGAATAACTTGTATTTTAATTATAAGTTTAGTTTTTAAAAAGTAGTTTTCCCTCCGGCGCGATTTGACTACCTACACTTGATTTCCGTTTGTTTCTTAGGGGCATTGATTACTATATTATATCATAATTGTTGTCATTTTTTTTATCAAAATATTTTGCGGCCACCCACGTCAACATGACGAAATGGATTTAAACCTAATATGGTACAAGGATACCTATCCTAAAAAAAATATAAAAATGGTTTTAGAAGATTTCTTACTCGACAATGGTTAAAAACGAGGGCTACGCGAATAACGCTGTGGGCACGTTATAGTAAATAAATAAATACCTACTAGTAACTCACGACAACTCATTAATACATTATTTTTCATTCTCGTACATCACTCTTAAACCCTCGCAGAGTTTCGCATATCACAGTCGAGAAAGTTTAACGATAAGTTCATTTAATCGCTCTAAAAGGTTCCTGAAGAAATCGCATTAAAACTTTCCTTATAGGTGTAACCCTAGCCATGTATCCAGGCATAATCTCACGTGTGATCTTAACCGGGCCCGAGCAGCAGCAGGGTTACCACATAACCGGATAGCCAGAGGCCGTGTAGTTAGGGTTGGCACATTCTTGTGTTTGTTAAGGTTCTTTACACTGTTTTGGTTTGTCTTATTATTATTTATTTATTTGTTTATTAATTTTACAACAAACATTACATATAATCTAAAGCCCTGTGAAACTGTTATAACAGTTTGTCTACAGGAAGACTCTTCAATAACTAAAAGCATAATTTATAAAAATCAGTATCGACTTCTTAAATATATAATTATGACAGTGTATCTAGTAAATGCTTTTGCAACTTTCTTTTAAATATCCGTTTATTTTTTTCGAGACGGATGTCCTCGGGTAAGCTGTTAAAAATATAATATGGCTGGCGTTTTTTAGTGTCTTGTCTCCGTAATAGTTTTTAATCCTAGGCACATCAAACTGTCGTAGTTGTTAATAGCCAGGAGGTATTTATGTTTTAAGGTGACGGGAAGTATTTTACAAATTTTGTATAATTTTCGGTAGTCATTTTTACAGTTGTTTTTAATCTTTTGTAGGACGAAAAATTTAAAAAAATCTTAGTTGCAGGGATTCTAATTTATCTATTTAATTTTTAAATGTGAGACCATAACAATCAAGAGAATACCCTAGTAGGTACAGAATCTACGAACGCAAAGTTGACGCGATTGGTTCGGTTTATAGAGACCTGCCTACTGAGCCGGCGGTCCCGGGTTTGAATCCCGGCCAGGACAAATATTTGTGTGATGAACTCGAATATTTGTGCTTGGTTCATTGTTGATCTATATATTTAAGTATATATTTATCTATATAAGTATGTATATCGTCGTCTAGTACCCATAACACAAGCCTTCTTGAGCTTAAATTGGGACTAGATCGATTTGTGAGCGGTTGTCTGATATTTATTATTTATTTATTTATTTAAAGTATAAACATTTTAATGTGCCAATAGGAATTCTATAACTGAGATCGTAAAATTTGCCGAGAAACACTCTTAACTTATCTTATCACAGATGTAGGTAATCTATATTATGTTAAGACCAGGAAAAACTAGTATCTGTTTTTACTCCTAAATATGTTACACGGTTTACTTTATCTATTAGATTACATTGGCAATTGACTAGATTATTTACTATGCACTATGCAGGCACTGATAACAATGGGCAACTAGCTGGAAAGTCGGATATGGTATTTTCAGATATGGCGAGTGTATTACAAGTAGGTTGGTTTTCTCCGCGTTTAACATAATACCGTTGTCATGGGACTTTTGCACAAAAAAGCTGTAAATAATCAAAGTATTAATTTCATATCCCAGACGTATTATATCGTTGTTCATTATCATTACGTTTCACTGACACTTACGTATTCTGCTTCTTCTAGTCTTTTGGCAACCCCTGATACACGTACATTAAATAAATTATTGACTGATAATTGACATGTACCATTTTTTACGAACTCCGTAAATTTAGATATTACTTCTGGCTTCTTATAACGCAGTATACATATTTTTACAACTTCCATTCATCCTTACCTTTTTGCGGTATATAATAGTGACCCGCCCCGGCTTTGCACGGGTGCAATGCTGATAAATTATGCATGTATTATACATATAAACCTTCCTCTTGAATCACTCTATCTAAAAAAAAACCGCATCAAAATCCGTTGCGTAGTTTTAAAGATTTAAGCATACAAAGGGACATAGGGACAGAGAAAGCGACTTTGTTTTATACTATGTAGTGATAGTGATGATGAGGCTTAAATAATGAACGGATCTAATCGGGGCAATACTTCTTTTGATATATTCAGTGTCCGGATTAGGGGTGTGTAATATCCCGGTACATCATAACGTAATATTAATATAGATATGAGTTAATCCCAGGATTTTAAAGCTTAAAAAAATAACTATGTGTTTCGTTTCAAAATATTACTAGTTATAAAAAATTGGGCAAGTGCGAGCCCGACTCGCGCATGAAGGGTTCCGTACCTATACATATATATAATCTATAACAAGTTTGTTGTATGGGAGCCCCCCTTAAATATTTATTTTATTTTATTTTTAGTATTTGTTGTTATAGCGGCAATAGAAATACATCATCTGTGAAAATTTCAACTGTCTAGCTATCACCGTTGTTGAGATACAGCCTGGTGACAGACGGACGGACGGACGGACGGACGGACGGACGGACGGACGGACGGACGGACGGACGGACGGACAGCGAAGTCTCAGTAATAGGGTCCCGTTTTTACCCTTTGGGTACGGAACCCTAAAAAGATGTACATTATACCTAGGCGTTGCCCAAAAACGCTAAATTGAAACGATGTTATGTAATATCGCCAAAAAGGGATATTTCGGCAATCCCCGGGCCATCCATATTAAATTTAGTATTTAAGGCCATTCACCTCATATATATTCTATATAAATATTACAATATATTAGATTCTAATATTTCTAATTCTATAACCCTTGATAATTAATTGTGATAATTCAACAGATGGCAACCCTGCCCTAGCTAAAGGGCAGAGAATCAAAAAATAAATAGATATAAATCTCCCTAGTTTAGCCTGTTTAGTATTCCGCAGGCGAGCACTGCCCACTAGTTTCCTGGTAACATTATTACGCCGTTTGTTTGTGCCCTTTTCGATTAATTCATAGTGTTAACGGCCTAGTAAAGAGCATTAGTATAAATAAGGGGAAGAAAAATGTTTTTCTCAAATATGCAATGCGTCATAACAGGCTCTGAAGTAAATATCACGTTTCAGGCAGAACAACTCGAGAGAACTGTAAAGGAATTTCGTACAAAATTGAAGGCCTACGCCATGAAATATTTTTATTTAAACATGGGGTCTGTGTTCATGAACAGGCTTAACAGCTGAATTATATTTTTTTCAGCGGTATATTTTCTATTTCATTGCATAATATGTTTGAGAAAAGCACTATAAATACCTTAGCCGTGAAAAGCTTAAAAAATATTATTTAACGTAATTATAACTAGGTACATCGAAAGGTTAAGGGATTATCAATTCTATTCACTGTATGGTAGAGCATAAAATGTACTTAATATATTTTATATTTGCGGTCTTGGTTTGCTCCGTAGCACATGCGTAAGTAGATTAGCTAATTTCAAAAACTAAAAACCTTTAGGCTCTATTTTAATTATATTTATATTTTAGTTGTAATTATTAGGTATATAGTTATTAGTATTTTATAGATATACTAATTATTTTGTAACGATATTAAATAAATAATAAATTTATTTTTTTCTAAAATAAATAAAAAAACTGAAAACTATATTATACATGTGGATTTAACCCTTAATAGGGCAGAGGTATTAATTTCTGGAAAAAACAAATTAAATAACTGTTTTAGACTTTTATTGTAGCTCTAATCAACATAATAACAAAGAAAAAAATTTCAGGAAACCCATTTAGCTGGAAAACAGGGTGGTAACTATATGACCATTGCCTCATAACGGTATGTAGGAAGTGGTAACTATTTTACCGCCGCCCCATCTAGCTGCTCGAGGCAATACTATCCCCGACTGATGATGTGTGGACATATCGTCTGTGAATGCACAATGAAAGCTTTTAAAGCACGGCGTGGCGCATAAAGCCACTTTGCACACGTTACATCGTATCCATGATCGTTTTTGTTGTTTTTTCGTACTGCAGAAACGGCATCTTGAGATTTTTTTTTGATCCTCTGGATAGTGCCGTGATGCGTTTAGGCGGATTTCACCCGGTACTCCAAATACTCCTCCTTTTTTGTTTATATAAACAGCTGCTGCCAGTTTCTTCTTGGTTGTGAATCCATTAATCAGACCATGACCCAATCGAAGTCTGTAGTCGCGTTGTGAATATACCTCTTGCTTGTGTATTTGTAGGTAGGTTAGGTAAGAGTTAATAACCGCAGCGTCGAACATAAAATAAAATAATCTCATCCAAGTGCGTCTTGATATGCGGCCAATGGCATACGAGGAACGAAAATGATCAAAATGATCGACTCCACCCATATTAATGGTGTAATCGGCAATCGCTGTTGGTATATGGGCACCTCTTTCTTGGTTCCATCTTTTTGTGTTCTCTTGACCGTAGACAACGATTTGGGATTATGTGCCGTAGTAAGAACATTCACCAACTGCATGTCCATCCATTGTACGATAGATACTGGAGACTTGCTCTGATACGTAAATTCATGACGAGCAGGTTTTTCCTTTTTTGTTTTATTTTTGGGCATGATACTGCTTGGCAGAACTTTACGACTAAGCCGTACTATACCTACAGCATATTCCTTTTTTATCAGCAAATCCAGCATTAGTGGAAAGCCAGTAAAAAAATTGTCAAAAGCCACTACATTATAGCCTAAGCCATCTTCAGTAGATGCGGTTGCGTCGTCTTTACCTATATAATTATCGAATCTATATACATATTATATAGCCTGTCGTAGCATCACAACGTGCCCAAATTTTATATCCTCTTTTGATTGGCTTTTGTGGCATGTACTGTTTTAAAGTACTTTTTCCCTTAAAAGGAGAATGAGGTCTTGGAATTTCTTCAATTTCCATGGTTACGTAGTTAACCAATTCCACAATATCATCTGAAGACTGATTGAGGGCCTCGTCACATTCTGTAATAGCACTTTGCGAAGGTGTTGGCATATTATTTGACTCAATACAGTTATCAGAATCATCACAATATTCTTCATCAACTTCTGAACTCTGAATTTTTGATAGACCTCGTAAAACTTTACTATCGAAATCATGATCGTAAACGAAATGAGAAATACATTCCATGTCATCATCTGAGTCACTTTCAAGACTGGAAGATCATTTTCAAGTATATCTTCGATGGTTTTATCGGTAAGCCTCTTTTTTAAAAACATTCTCACTGAAAACAAGAAAATAGAAAATAAAATTTTAAATTCGATCCGTCTTTTTATTACGGTACCAGGCGATGGTAAAATATTTACCACCAACTTTGAACTGCCTTTCCATACGGTGCGAATAGATACTCGTAATGAATACCACGTAAACAACTTGATAATATATCGTATTACTACGAATAAATAACAAAAATCACTTACCAGAATCTTGCTTGAACAAGTTAGCAACGAGTATTTATCATATACCACAAAATTGTTCGAATTTCAAATTTCCTGATAAGCAGCTATAGACTTCCGTTTTGACACTTTGCAGTGTTGCCAACGTATTTTTTTTATGATTGACAGATTATGTATGCGTTCATAAACCTAACCAAATGTCGTAGAAGTCAAATAGTTTTTAATCTGTGTCCTTCAAAACTAAGTGGTAAATATATGACCACTACCTTATTAAGGGTTAATATACATAATGTTATCTCCGTATAAGACAAACCGGGTCTCTAGTGCGTGATTAAAAAAATGTTCTCAACAACCACATAAATTTCCTTATTTCCCTTTTTAATTTACTCCCAAATTCGGGGGAAGTGTAAGTATCGCCCCTTAATTTAAAAATAAGGTCATGGCTTAATAAACAAATTTAATATTTAAATACTTGTTAGTAACAGCGGCATGTTTCTTACAAAAATGAAAACGGAACTTTTCTAATTTTACCCGAACCTTGTCGGCAGATTGCGAACTTGTATCTTGTTTATTCTAAGGGACACCATGCTCTTTTATTTTGTTTAAAGGTTTACATACTAAGATAAGATAAAGATAAAGTATATATATTTACATGACAGAAATAATATTTTTAACGAAAGCTGCAAGAAATTAAACTTCTATTAATTAATTACTGAATTAGATGATAGACCTGTTTTAATAAATAGCCATGCCTCACCCACTTCATGATGTTTTTGAAAGCTTTATTTACAAATACTTTAAAAGTTTTATTGTGAATTTTAGTTATTCAACTGATACGGTACGTTCAAAACTTGTAGATTAACTCCGTTAATATTCACGAGTTTTTAAAGGTATGACGCAATTCTTTAAATATAAGGATAATAGCTGAAGGCAATGCAATTTTCCTCTTTCCACACTTTGATTGTACGCACTTAAAAGAAAGAATTTAATACAGGAAAATTAAATAAATACTGAACCTGCCTTTGAATAAATTAAGCTTATATTTCAGAATTGCAACCTCTGGGGGATCGGTATATAATCATTTTACTATTTATGGTTTCGTTGACTATGAGAGGTTCACACAAGTCCAACTGGGTATGTCCAAATGTAAAGCCTAGACTTTATGTATGACCTTCCTTTACCGCATATAGAAAAAAAATTGTTGTTTGAATTTGAACCTTGACCTGTGCCAATAAGGTCCAAGTTCATATCTGCCATATATGGCTTCGTATGCGGTAAAGGTTTAAGCATGAACTCTTACTCATAACCAAGCATATGTAAAGTCTAGACAGACCCGATTAATCCCACTTAAAATACACAGTTCGAGAGCTCTAAGCTAATCCTATGGGTTCGGTGAAATCAGAGAGGTTCAAAAGTCGACCATATGAAAACGAGCAAGATAAGATATAGACCCGAAAACTATTTTAACAGCTCACGAACTAGTCATCAAATGGTCATTGTTATCCAGTAATCACCATAACTCTGTGAGCTGTACAGTAGACCTTGCAAGTCTGTTTCAAAAAGTTTTTTTTTTACCTTTTCAACAAATTTATTTTTCTATTTTATCCATATCTTCGCCATTTTCACTCGGTCGATGAGAATATAATTTGAAACATTTTAAGCTAAAACGCTGTAGCGGCACAAAAAGAAGCTATCGCACTGTACGTGTCATCTGAAAAAGCGGCGAATTTTATAGCAATTTTATTATCAATGCTTCAGCTAGAGAGGTCTTAAACGCCGAAAAAAATAAAGTGACATAATTCCTTATACATCCCAGTCCTACTTATTTTTTTCGCTCCAGGAGGAAATACAAGGGAAACCCGTCGGAATTTCGCCTGCGGGTGTCCATTCGGTTTTATTGAAGCGTTTCATGTTTTGCTTTATATTTTATTTTTATTGCTGGAATGAAATTAACTTTTAATTGGCTTGTCTTTACACCTTGCCGATAACCGCTAACCGGCCTATTTTGGCTAATCGAATCTCTTTGTTTTAATATTATTTTAAAAACCAATGTAATATGAATGGGTATTATTAAATAAATGTCTAATTGACAAGGGCAATAATGGTATTACTTGAACTGAACACTGTAAAAGAAGAAAAGAAACAGTTTTTCTTCAAGGGGTTCTGAAACATTACAAGTCCTAGTCAATGTGTTGTCGAATATTTAAATATTTAATTTCCAAATTTTAATGTCTTATTCATTTGATTTTGACGTCACAAGCCAATATCTTCATAGAAAATTCATACTAATAGTTCGTTTTTGACAATTCATAAAGAGTAGCTGATTTAAGCAGCTGTCATCAAATACCGTCTTTTGATACACTGAAACCCTATGTCATTCATTGTTCTTGGCACTATGATTATCTATCTTTATACTATTACTACGATATCTTGGCTGAATTGTGTTTCAAGATTTAATTAAATACTTAATAATTATTTCATCCTTATAGTGTTTGACAAGCGTTTTAGCTTTATAGTAATTAAACTATTTTAGAAGATCATCATAAAACCTACGTACCTTTACAACCACAAACTGTAAGGCATTTTTCATTTAATATCACTACATACGTAGTATAAAACAAAGTCAATGCATGCTTAGATCTTTAAAACTACGGAACGGATTTTGATGCGGTTTGTTTTTAATAGATAGGTGATTCAAGAGGAAAGTTCATATGTACCTATAATACATACATAATATAGCATTGCACCTGTGCGAAGCTGGGGCGGGTCGCTAGTTTAATATCCATACTAATATTATAAATGCGAAAGTGTGTCTGTCTGTCTGTCTGTTACCTCTTCACGCTTAAACCGCTGAATCGATTTTGATGAAATTTGGCATGGAGATAGTTCAAGATACGAGGAAGGACATAGGATAGTTTTCATCCTGGAAATTGTCCCTAAAAATATTGAAAAGTAAGTAAGTAATTCATGATGACATTGATGACCCTGTAGGAAATGTAATGATTAGACCAAAAGCACCATTGCTCTTACATTTGCTTAGGCGCTTTTAATAATCCCTTTTATTAATTAAGGTGATTAGGTGGATATCTATCGTGTTGTACGAGGTTGCTTCCATACTTCCAAGTTCCACGCGGACGTAGTCGCGGGCAAAAGCTAGTATTATATAAAACCTATGTCGAAACGTGTGCACATAAAACAATTATGCGTTTCCCCGCAACAAACGTGACCTACCCGCGACGTAATACCAATTACAGCACAAAAAAACATGTGCAAAATGTCGTACATTTCCATTCATAACTTCCACAACATCGCGTCTCGTATGGTACCATGCTTGGACCACCAACCTTATTTTTATATAAAACTGGAGTCAAAGTCTGAAAAAACCTTGTGAGACACCACGAGTTTCCGAAGATATTTTGTTAGCATCTATTCCAGGACGTTGTTAATCAAATTGTTTTCCTCGCTAAGTAGAGTCGTGTTAATGCCATTAGGCTTGATGGGAGCTTGAAACAGGGCCACTTACAAAGGGACACTGTCCCTCTTATTTGTTCTGTTATAATTATACGTCAGATGGTGGTAAGAGCGTTAATTCGATATACAATATGCCTAGGAATAACTAAATTATGTAATTAAATTCCGTCATGTAGGTACATAGCGTTCAACCGAATGCTTTGAAAAAGATTGGGGGAGTATGGAAAAGTCGAACACTATGAGATAATGGAGAAATCTGTTGGGTCAGTATGGGAAAGTTGAATACTAAGAGATATAGAGAAATCTGTTGGGTCAGTATGGAATAGCCGAACACTAAGAGATATAGAGAAATCTGTTGGATCAGTATGGAAAAGTTGAACTCTAAGAGATATAGAGAAATCTGTTGGGTCAGTATGGAAAAGTTGAACACTAAGAGATATAGAGAAATCTGTTGGGTCAGTATGGAAAAGTCTAACACTAAGAGATATAGAGAAATCTGTTGGGTGAGTATGGAAAAGTTGAACACTAAGAGATATAGAGACATCTGTTAGGTGAGTATGGAAAAGTTGAACACTAAGAGATATAGAGAAATCTGTTGGGTGAGTATGGAAAAATCGAACACTAAGAGATATAGAGAAATCTGTTGGGTCAGTATGGAAAAGTTGAACACTAAGAGATATAGAGAAATCTGTTGGATCAGTATGGAAAAGTTGAACTCTAAGAGATATAGAGAAATCTGTTGGGTCAGTATGCAAAAGTAGGACACTAAGAGATATAGAGAAATCTGTTCTTGATAACCATGTCGATTTAAAATTTAATAAAAATGACAATCCAATATTTTTGAACCCTCTTACATGACCGGAATTGTATAATCGCATGTTGTAATTCATTTGTAATTATAGTTAATCCTGTAAGTGAATGTAGTTTTCAGTAAATCAAAAATCGACTTCATGGTTCCTAAGAACTGATTTCCCTATCTCTTGTAGTGTGTGACTTTACCCTTTTGATCCATTTCTATTCTGCCCAGCAGGCCTCTTATAGCGAAAATATCCACATATTTAATTAAGTATTTAATGCCCTTCTGGCACATGTGTAAATCTTTACACATTAACCCATCCGGCATGTACGTACATTTATTTTTATATTTTTTATTCATATTTTTAAAATTGGTAGTTTGCACAAATTGGGTTTTTCTCAGTCAACCTTCGACAACAGTAACTGTAAAGTTACCGAAACGTCAGGGCGGCTCAAATAATGAATAAACTATGTAACTAACAATAAAACAATATGCTTGCCTACATCAGGTGAGATTGAACACAAAAGGGTCAATTTCAACAAGGCGCATTTTTTGTATCATTTCGGTGTGATTCTTTATTTTTGAGTATTTTTAAGTTTTTTAAATGTGAAGAGATACTTTAGACTATATTATTAAACATATGTAAAAGGGACCCTGAAATCTGAAATAGTTTTCGAGATATTCGAGATCGAATATGAAACACACAACGGAATGATAAATGTACACCAGGATGATAAAATAAGTGCACCGCAATGAAATTTCATACGCCGGAATGAAAGAAAAGTGGCATATTATGAAAGTAATTTTACTTTTTATGTTCGTAATATATATTATATTGGCATTACATAATAATATAAACATATATCTTAGTATGGTATTAAAAACAAAATAAAAAAATATTATTATTTCAACAATATTTAAGAAAAGTGAAGCTACTTTCGATGTCATTCCGGTGCTTTCCTCATTTTGGTGGGGTTTAAAGTCATTTTACTACACCGGAAACACCGGAATGAGAATGGTGGAATGAGAAACACGACATATTTTTATTTCTTAAAAATAGTAAGCCCTATATTCTAAAACTAATTCAACTCTTGTAATGGCGAGTGTACTTTACCTGATATATATTAATTTCAAACCACGCAGTTAAAAAATAAAGAAGCTATAACAAACTCCGGAATGACATTTTTTTTGTCCCCTGTCCACCGCGATGAAATATTCACGTTTATACAAGCCAACTTATTGCCACTATACACAACCGGCCTCGTCGAGCGCCGTAGCTTGACTAATTCTTTGAAGTGCGCGGGAGATGGGGGGCGTACTTGATCAAATTTGGGAAATAAATCGGTTCGAAACATTGTCGGCGGTAATGAGAAGTTTTCTCGGGACAAACGTATATGAACTTATTCAAGGGTATACAAAGGAGATATATAACGGGTAATGTGCTTTTTCCGTTACCTATTTATATGGTAATAAAATAATGGTAACAGATTTTCTTTGTCATGCATAGTATTTGACTTACCCGGCATTTTACAAACAAAACCGGCTTGGGGACAACCCACCTTGATGAGAAATTTGGTCTAAATATATTTTTTTAATTATTATATATTAATATTTAAATTTTAGCTGTTGCCCGAGGTAGACAATGGCGGGCTGTTTCCGAAAAAAAATGACACTTTATTATTCAACCTTTCTGCACCTGCGTTTTCAGTCTTGCCATCAAAAAATACTGCTTGGGAAATTGACCCAAAAACTAAGTATATGTAAAACATAAGACGAAAACACAGCACAGTTATTAAAAAACTAGTTGACCTATAAATACAGAAGTAAAAATCTGGACTAGCATTCCATAAAAATGGGTCACGCACGCTTAAATTGTGTTGAAGATGTTGAAAGAACATGCAAAGATGTTAAAGTCGTATTTAACCTAACCGCACAACAAAAGGGTGTAGAACAAGTTAAAACTGCATAGTGCCTAACTAGGCAAATCTCTGCAAGCCTGGACGCATTTTTCATGGAAACTCCTAAGTGGCGGCAAGTGCAGACAGTTCGGAACTAAAAGCGGCTAACTTCATAACAGAGCCCTCGAGTTAACTCGCGCCTTTGTTCACGCTCCAGTTTGGACGAGAGTGGTGGATGAGTTTTGTATACGAAATGTTTACGAGCCTGCGTAAGTGCATACTGAATTTGAGAGCACAGATAATAAAGAAGTGAGTGAAACGGTGCGTGTTCGTTTTGTTTCCGCACGAACTAAACGAAAACATGTTTACTTTTTCAGGAACATTAAACTTTTTGTTCCTGTACCTTTTGTATTTTTGTAATATCACTAACTTAGTATAAAACAAAGTCGTTTCCTGCTGTCTGTCCCTATGTATGCAAGATGTCCCGCCAAGACGAGCAAAAAAGAAGCGGGGCACTCCCTTCCTTTTCTCGAACCGATTCGTCTAATTTTCAAACCCTAATAGCTTTGGCCCAGTCAACACCAGAGCGCCCAAATTCACAGGTTAAAATGCTGTTAGGGAACATATAAAATGTACTTAATTTCATTGATCTAGCTTTTATACTTTAGGTTTTATTGGTACCTAAAATACGCCGATTTTGCCACTCACTTATATATATATATATATATATATATATTGCAATGAATTTAGTTGTTAGAAAAATAAATAAATGAGAAAAACAACACATTCACTGACACACGTATAATTTATTGTTTAATGGTACAAAATTACGAATTTGTCGATAATTTACACTGGAGATCACTTCAGCACACGTTTAACACCGAAATCAAAACACACAGATATTAATGGGTTAAAAATTAACAAATAATCTTAAATTTATATTTTAGGTTTTTCTAGGGGTTGAATCAAAATGATTAAGTTTCTCGCGACAAATTTAAGAAGTATAATACTGCAATTTGACGAAAACCAGTCAAAATTCACTCACGTGAAAGGATTTTGGCTGGGCTGAGAATTTTGACTGGGCTGGTGATTAAAAACGGTTGCATGAATTGTTGAAAGGCTGGTGAAGAGTGAGGTATGGCTGATGGATGTTATGATTATATTCGAAAAAATGCAGTAAAAGAAGATATGTGCCCGACGAACGAGGCTTTCGGAATTTAGAGGGTTAGTACGAACAAAAAAAGCTTTGTCCGCATTAAAAATCAAATAAGCATTAAGATCACAACTCGATACTGTTAATTAAAACTAACAATTAAATATCGAATAATTTTGAATTGGTTTTGGCCAAATATTACACTAAAATTAAATTATCCTAAATGCACCGAACCGCTCGAAGATGTGCGCGCACCAGTCGCGCCGTGCGCGTCGATGACACCAACCTTCTGTAAGCCCTCAAGGGCAGGACTCGTACATTGGACGGCAGGTTAAATAAACAAACCCGTTCAGGTCTGACGGGCACTGGATGGAGGACTGTGGCTCCCAGTCGCAATCAGATCGTGCTAGACGCACACACAGGATCACACGCCGGCCGGCAAGAGAACCAAGCACTCGGCGCACCGCTTGCAGCCGTTACACCGCACAGACCCTCAGAAAAATAAGGGAAGGGCTCCTTATGGGATCACAAAAACGTGGACACAAACTGTACTACTCGGATCGCAAAACGTGGACAAAAAACTGTAGTACTCCGGTCAAAATACTTGAATACTCAAGCAATTATATTAATAAGATGCTTCTTGTCTCAAACTCGAAATCTCAATGACAATCCTTCAACCAATTCTTTCCTTGAAAGAAAACCAAAGAACGAACGAAATCTAATTTTTGAAATTGAAATTTAAATTTAAAAATACCAAAATGACAGTTTGCCAGACCTAAATCTATAAGTAAATAAGGCTACGAACTAACGAACGAAACTCGTACAATTGAGAATAGCGACACCTAACGGGAACGGAGCGAACAATTTCCGAAAGCATGCAATCTACCAAGTGAAACCAAAATTCATGCAAGCTAAGACATTAGAAAAAAAAGTACAACTCGTCTGTAACAGATGGCGCTGTGCCGTGATGAAATTAAATAAACAACGGATTAGTAAAAATAAACTCTTAAACCGTAGCGTAATGCTACAGCATATATATATATATACACTTATACACTGACGTATCAAAACCTTTGAAACTACACAGCGGATGTTGATGCGTTTTTTTTTAATAGATAGAATGATTAAAGAGGAAGGTTTATATGTATAATACATGCATAATTTATCAGTATTGCACCCGTGCGAAGCCAGAGCAGAAAATTAGACTATAGATGTATAATAGTAAGAGCGTCTGAATCGCGCTAAACGCGTGCTGGCCTTTTGCAACTCGACGTCTTACAATACACCTATGTTGCGTGTCATACATTTATATGTATTCGTAACTGCTTGTTTCTGGACAGTTATTTTATTTTTTTATTTATTTATTACCTACTAGCTGTGCCCCGCGGTGTTACCCGCTCATCCCACGGGAACACTAAATTTATTCGGGATGAAAAATATCCTATGTCCTTTCCCGGGACTGAAACTATCTATATACCAAATTTCATCTAAATCGGTTCAGCGGTTTAAGCGTGAAGAGGTAACAGACAGACAGACAGACAGACAGACACACTTTCGCATAATATTATAGTAATAGTATATAGTATAGTAAGTATGGATTAAAATAGTCACACAGTATTACAATTTGACACTAAGGCACTGTGAAATTCATAGTATATAACAAAACAAGACACTAGTATAGTACAACAGATAAAACATTAACATTACAAATAATTAACTAAAGAAGGGCGGTCATCCATCACCTCACAGAACCTCATACATTCATCACATATTATCATCCAGCTACATGCAAAAACATCACAGTCGGGTGCTGATGCGAGGAGCTCGTTCAGGTATCGTAAAGCGCGAACAAGGGGCGATTTCCTGTACGATAACGTACGCGCTTTAGGAACCGCCAGTAAATCGCGGGTTCGTGGCCTAAAATTGAACTTGGACTGAGACAGTGAGCACGAGAAGGCGTACCAATTGTGATACCAGGTTATATACACACCCTAGTAGATTGATCTTGACGTCACGGCATGCTCGCCATTTATATGGAACGTTTTAGCGCTCCGTAAGAATGTCGAACTTTAACAGTATTTTTAGGGTTCCGTACCCAAAGGGTAAAAACGGGACCCTATTACTGAGACTTCGCTGTCCGTCCGTCCGTCCGTCTGTCACCAGGCTGTATCTCAAGAACGGTGATAGATGTATTTCTATTGCCGCTATAACAACAAATACTAAAAATAAAATAAAATAAATATTTAAGGGGGGCTCCCATACAACAAACGGGTTGGTTGCGTTCACTTTGCAACTCATTTGTATGGGGCGCTATACATTCCAGGTGCAAACTTAACTTAACCACTTAAGGATGAAAAGTATTTGTACGGAACCCTCGGTGCGCGAGTCCGACTCGCACTTGACCGGTTTTTACTATTCTTCTTCAATTTCAGAGCTGCACTCTTGTCGGTGTATCAATCGTCAGCCGCTTCTTTCTTAGTCTTTCTTCTTTCCTTTTTGGTTTACTATTAGAGTGCTTTAAATGTATTAAGTCCTGTAAAAACATTTTGATCCTAATAAAAAATAGGATCTATTGACATCTTCAAAAAAATGGTCCCCATCACCGCTCGAACTTAAAAGGCTTCTTATTTTGCATTATCTAATTTGCCTAATTATTCTCCATTATAAACTTATCTAAATTTTACAAATTTTTAGTTATTTATGTCCAAGCGTATAATATAAACCAATCACGATGGATGAGTTTTAATTTTTTTTTTTTTTTATAAAATACAACAGCTGCTGATTCTCCACGGAATATTCAGAAATCACGTAGAGTGGATTATTCAGTGACGAGAAAATTTCACAACGTAACTCGCAGCGTAAATAAATGGATTACATCTAAAAAAACAGGTATGATATTTTAATGTAGTAAAGTTAAATTTATTTTTTATTGAGGGCCGTAACAGATTTCCAATTAGCATAGCCGTTACTTGGAACTTTGCGACGATGTGGAATATTGCGTATGCTCGATGTCGGTATGTCGGTTTAATATCGCGATCCCATAAACACATTTCATTATCAAATAAATTTCGATATTTCTATATCATAAATATCGTAATAATATTAGATTATCATCCAATTTACATATCTATGCAGATTTTCAGGTCATTTAGACCCAGAAAGTGGGTTAAATATACTTTGCTAGATTTGATTACAGATAGACAAACAAACAGCACTGAGACAAGTGTAACTAAATAAAGCTCGTTAAATTCCGAACAGAACAATGACATGTTTGCGACCGCTATATAATAAATTGTTAGACAAGATATGAAGCACCAATCTCACTCAAGATATATCGGCGACCGAGCGCAGTGAGAGCGCCAATAATAGTTCAAAAGTGAAATTTGTGTATTTTGTTCCGAATTAAGCACACTACTTTTCATTTCGATTATGAGGAAAATAATCAGAAGTAATATTTATAAAAGTGCATTTTTTTTAAACACTCAGCGTTCGTACCACACACGCGTAACCATAGTTAACTAACCACTAAACCATCTCAATAGCGATAAGCAATGGCCAACTTTCATAATGTGAGAAATGAAAAAGTAGTAGTTGTACGGCACATCGGATGAACAGGCAATATTTTAACAAAAGCTTTTAGGTACCACAAATCCATGAAATATCTGCGTTATCTCACAATGCGTTTATCTTACACATGGCAGGAAGCCAGCAGCTGACATGTGATCCGTTTCCATTAATCAAATAGGGTCAGACAGACCCGCCACCATTATGAAATGTAATTATTAGTTTTATCAATTAGTTCCATTATATAATTGCAAGAGTTCAAGGAGTCTTTATTGACTGGTATAACTTCCTGCAGTAAAATTTGATGTCTCTCTTCTAAATCATCGCTGTTATTAAGACACCGTATTGACCCTAATGCTATTAATAGCAAGTGGTTATGATAGTGTACAGGATAGGGTATAATAAATCCCACCAAAAACATTTCATGTAAAATTGGCGGCCAAGACTCACATGCTCATAATGCTTTCGCTGTAAAAAAAGTTATCAGATCCCAGGAAAAGCTAAGCCCCTAAGCCCTGAATTTACTAACCCTGCCACCTTGGTTCAAAAAGTATGGCATCAACTGGCTTCAAGCCCCTAAGCCCTGAGTTTACTAACCCTACACCTTGGTTTCAAAAGTACCTATGGCTTGGCCTTTTCAGTGTCACAATATTTCCATAATATTTATTGTTATGGGTACTAGACGACGATATACATACTTAATTATATAGATAAATATATACTTAATACACAGAACAACCATGACCCAAGCACAAATAAATCACAAACTCCATTACCCAAAGGTTGTCTGGAAGAGATCGCTCTTTAGCGATAAGACCGCCTGTTGTCTACCGTTTTTAATTTGTTTATGGGTAATTTCTTGTGTAAATGTTCTTTGGTGTGCAATAAAGCGTACTTGTATTGTATTGTATTGTAAATATTTGCCCTGGCCGGGATTAGAACCCGGGACCGCTGGCTCAGCAGCACCTGACTAGGTGCTCTACAAACAGTGCCAAAAGCGTCGTCAAATGAAGCCAATTATATGACGCTGGTTCTCTCTGGTGGTCGATGGAATAACAGCATTTATCGCAAAACACGAACTATAATATTCACAAAACTTTTTATAAGGATATCTTTCTAGCGCTCAACTCTATGTATCAACGGTTGGTCCTCCGAACCGGATAGCAATATCTATCGGCGTTATAAAAATGGCCGAAGCGTCAGATACGGCGCTTTACAAATGAGCGAGATAGCACGCCGTCGGAATATCAAGTAGGCGTTAAGATAAGAGTAAAGTTTAGTTATTTTTTACATTATACGCTTTTTTTTTTCAACATTTAACTTGTACACACTGCATTTTGATCGGTTCGCAAAACCTGTGTAAACAATTTATAGAACGCAAAACATGAAAGGAGGAGCGTTGGAAGGCCTCCAACAAAGTGGACCCAGGTTGCCGGTCCAAGGGTTAAGATCGCGGGTAGAAATTGGATGAGGAACTTTAGGGGAGGCCTTTGTGAAGCAGTGGGCGTCTATTGGCTTTTATGATGATGATGAAAACATGAAATACATTTTAACAGATTAAATAAGTACAAAGGCGAACTTATTTATCCCTTTAAGGGATCTTTTCCTTTCTTTATTTTCCGTTAACCTTTCAGTAAATGAGTGATGAGAACAAATGTGAATGTACAACAAAAGACATTTAATTCATTTTCATTCACAAGTTAGGTTAGGAGGTTAGGTTAGGTTAGGTTAGCTTTATTAGTACATTACTGCAGAGGCCGGGAAAAGTCAGTTCGTGGTTGTGTATGATATTTTTCAATTAAATAATACTGTGTGGCCTGTCAATGAATACAGACGCCATATTTTGAAAAAATACTTCCCGGCGTAGGCCTTCAATTTTGTTGAAATTCCTTTACAGTTTTCTCGAGTTATTCCGCCTGAAACGTGATACTTCGAAGCCTGTTATAACGCACGTTATGACGAAATTTCATTGCATGTTTGAGAAAATGATATTTGCCAGTGAGCTACTCCTACGTATACACGACATCGACACGCGCCACTTGCCATTCAGCAGCACGTCTACACGTCCAGTGACATTTGCATAGCTGTAATAACAATTATGCTAAGTGGACATTGGAAATACTGCGATGGATATCTATTTAGTTATGGCATAGGTGATCATTTAACCTTAGTTTAGGGGCCTAAAGCAATCGATCGAGCTAGAGATGTCAGATGAGAGAGAGCTGTTCGATTCTTTACTCTCACAAAATGTCAAGCCTTTTCAAGGTCAAATTATGAGCACGATCAGGTTTTTATTGGTCTTGCAGCAGCAGTAGCGATGCGTTTTACACCAAACACTACAAAACAAAAACGCGTCACATATTGCGTAAGGTCGGTAGCATATTTACGATATCAAGGACAGGTGTAACTTTTGATAGCGAATCCTTCTTATTCATAGCAACATCCAAATTAGGTTCGTGTTTTAACGGTATGTTCATTAAAATACGCATTTAGTTTAAACTTGATTCAACTTTACTGGGCTTATACCCTAGTAAGGTTGCGTTTTCACCAGAGATGTGCGAGGGTGCGTAGCGAGGGATGTGTTTTGTTAACCAATGGAATAACTTCATTAACCCATACTCGCTCAGCGCAACTGATTCTATTGGTTAACAAAAAAACATCCCTCGCTTTCTCTAAGGATCCTCACACTGGTGGAAACGCAGCCTAATACTGCTTACTAGGTTCTGGTGGGTACTTATCATAAAAATGCAGTCCAAGGTCAAATGTGTAACGGAACAGGATACGAAGTTGCTGGAGGCCCGCCAAAGTCTAGCAAATTGTGAAAACTGCCGGACATCCCAGCCCGGATGCGCAGTCACCAGAAAGTAAACAGTAAACTATTACTGTCAACTCACGGATGACTTATAATATAATTATCATTTTAGTCCGTGAGTTCTTACAGCTCAGCCTCTACCTACCTGATAAAATGTTGTTCGGGTTAATAAACAACCTCTGCTATGTGTCGTGTTGCCAGATGACAATTATGAAAATCTGGAGGGTGAGACAAAAAAACTGTATATATTTTCGTAGATCGTCGCTAGAAAAATCCGTAGTTCTACAGGTTTTTTCCCAATGCTGCATTTGACTATACTGAAGCTTAAAATGCTATTCAAAGTTAGTAACTCTTGCAAAAACATAGGTGGTAAAGGCAATAAAATCTTATTTCATTTTTTTCATTTTTTTAAGCAACTTTTCAAGTACTAACAACTTTTCAGTAGTCTATTCATACACTTCGTGTCGATGCGGTTTTATTCCGTTTTTAGCTAGCAAGAAAGTAAACGAAACGGATCACTGGGTGAAGTGTGTGAACTGTGTGTAACGAAACACAGATCGTATGATTAATCTACGAGTATTTCAGCCGGGATCACATTCATTATTCGCAGAAAAAGTATATTCAATTTCGTTTACGTTATATATTTTGGTAATAAATATAAGTAGTCTGAAATTCCGTAGGTTCAACAATAATTTCCGTAGGTCTGGGCACAAAGCCTAAATTCTGCAGATCTAAGACTTTTTCCGTAGCTCTGCCAGTCTAGCATAACTATGCTACGCGACTCTTGTCGCGCGACATAGCGCTACCCGTCACTTTCTCCATTACTACACAGAAAGAGACGGATGACTATCTCGCGCGAGATATAGTCGCGTATGACACTTGTGCTAGAGGTTCTGGCAACGCTGGCTGTGTGTCGCGCGACATAGCATCATCTGTCACTCTCTCACAGTACCGTACAGAAAGAGACAGGTAGTACATCTGGTGGCGAGGACGGTGTCGCGCAAGAACTCCCCGCTGCTCCGTGCGCTGGCAATGCTCAATGCACTCCTGGCATCAGCAATGAATGAGTGATATTTGCTTGCATGGAGACTAAAATTCTGCGATATAATAGATGATATTCAGGCTTTTAATATGCGTGTATAGATATTTAGTTTTCTAATTTGTTATATTAAGTGAGTTTATCTGTGCATTGGTTAAATAGTTATAATTTGGTATATTGAATAAATAAATATATATAAATGTATTTATAAATATATGCATATTATGTATGCATATTAAACTATAATATTGTCATACTGTTTAAAAAATTATCACTGCACCGGAAGTAAGATATACCGGCGTGTGCGCAAAATTCCCTTCGGAACTGTTTTCTTGTACGTCGATACATTTCCTTTTCCGTCGCCGGAGTGGGACTTCCGGCCCAACGGTTATTAACGGCATTGTTACAATTTAATTTTCGAATTTGTATTCAATTGTTAGAGAAAATTCCCAAGTACATTTCTTATTGTTTGATAAATAAAGCGGTACTTATTATATTATGAAACGACCGATTTCAGCTTTGTTGTTGTTATGTTCTTGTAGGATAACCTTATAAAAGTTTGCACATACAAATACATCCGACTCCGTACATATCCTAATGTCTATATTAACAACAACAACTGTGCGTTTCTCTAGAAATGTCCTGCCTCGCACGACTGCATTGTGGAATGAATTGTCGCTTGCGGTATTTCCGGACCGATACGACCTTCAACGTTCAAGAAAAGAGCGTATTCCCACCTGAAAGGCCGGCAACGCACTTGTGACTCCTCTGGTGTTGCAGGTGTCTATGGGCGACGGTAATCGCTTTCCATCAGGAGATATGTTTGCGCGTCTGCCCCCTATAACATCAACAAAAAAAAGGTACATTATGCGAAATTTTACATTTGCATGTTGGTATGATAGACTGAAGAGAGACGGGGAAGAGGTAGTTAAGGGTAATATAAAACACTTAAAAAATAATCACTTGATTTATTCCTTAACAGGAAATACCGGTGCTAATTTTCCATACAAATCGAGGTTTCGTTCTCGTCTGTTTCCTTCTCCAAAACTTGAGGCTCCTTATCCGTACAGTCGAGTTCATTTACACACTTACGAGAACAAAAATATCTGAACACGACCTATTGTCAGGAGCATAAAATCATGTACATTGTTCATCCATCATAAAATGTTGATTGTTTGAGACATTTTTCTCTATCATCGACATGTTTCTTAACATTTTATCAATGTTACTACTTAGAACAGGGCTATTGCGAAAAAATTGGTTTTTTCATCTTATTTTTGACTGCACGCTAGGAAAGCATAAAACATCTAGGAAAACATGAATGTTACTATTTAGAACCCAGGAAAAAGTAATATTCACTTTAAAAATTTGGTTGAAATTAACAATATATTTGTCATAATATAAAAAAAAAAAACATTCTAAAATGAAGGCCTCTTAACCAACCTTTACCGTTTCTATTTCATTGTTATACAATTTGCGTAGTAGGCTTCTATTTTTAGCTAATTTCCACCGCAAACGGACGCCTAGTTCACTAATTCTATAATGATTTGCACAAAAATCAAAATGGTCCCACACAGAACATTTCTTAAGTTTGAAGTTTAATTTTTTGTAAGCGACGCAAGAGTTGCCAGGTGCAAACTTGACGCAAATTGATAGTATGAGAAAAGGAGCAATGATGTAGTCAACAAAATCTCTTAATCAACAAAAAAAAAGTGTTCCCTGCATGAAAGTCTACCTAGCATGAGACTCTATCGAGCACGCCAAAACCGCACCTCTAGCACAACTGCGCCAAGCGACTCTTTCTCGCGCGCGAAAGATTATCTATCTCTTTCTTCGCAGTATTGTGAGAGAGTGGCGGGCGATGCCATGCCGCGTGACAAAAGTCGCGATCGCAAAAGACTTCAAAATAATTATTTAGTACCCAAAAAATTTAATAAAATAAGTTTACTTAGGCAGAACACTAAAATTAGCAAAACATTGTTAAGATCGAAACTGAAGGAGTTTCTTCTTGATGACAAGTCAAGGTCAGCTAATTAAGGTGTCATAACAATTATATATTATTACCTGTACCTATTACCTACTAATAAGTAAATATATTTAAGTTAAGTTGTGTAAAGAACTGAGCGCTTCTCGCCATCAAACGTCACAGTTTGGTGAGTTATAATGTAATTGTATATATTTTTTTGTTTTTTGGTATATAAATAAAAAAAAAATAAAAAAAAAAAAACAAAAAAAAACAAACAAAAAGCCCAATGTGCTAGGCAGGCTGGGCTGGTTCAAGATGGTGCTACCTACTCTCGCCTTACGTTGGCGCGCTTTTTCCGTTGAGCCTTCTATGGATGCCTAATGAATAAGATATCCAATGAATTAATATATGTATAGGTTCATTTAGTCTATTAGATTATACTTTACTTTTGAGAGTCCATACTATAAGGACAAACTGCAGGCTACTAAGCACAAAAAAAAATGTCTTCAAAACACTTCTGATTGTATACATATTCTACTGTGTATGTATAATTATGTATCTGTACCTCGCACATATCAAAAAAATTGTCGGCGGCATATCAACACCATTTAAAGGAAACCTTACTTAATCCATACTATCCAGCTAGGTATATCTACCTAAATACGTATAATAACTAAATGGAGAAATAAATTACATCATGGAGGCAGATTGTCCCTTGATATTTATTTATTTATAGTTATGTATATATAAGTAAAATAAGTAGTTCTTCAATAAATATCTTTATCTTTAAACACAAACGTCACTTAAAGTGCATCTGTATCACTTTAAAGAAATCTATCTATTTACATCACGGATTTGAGTTTGGCTCCGGGCCCTGAAACTAATTCCAACTTACCATACTAATCTGTGAAAAAAATCACTGAATCGTGTTTAATGCGGATTTGTTGGTGCTGCGATACCTAATAGGATTGTCTTCTCGTGAAACCAGCGATTATCTTCAAGCAATATTTAAAGAAATATTAGACTGCGGTTAAGGTTTCTTCAAGAAACCGATAGCATACCTATCTTACTCGTAAAGAGCAAACAATACTATATCTACAGAAGGAAAAAGGTATAGGTAACGCGTTCAATAATTTATTTTAAAATAAACACATACAATATATGTACATACTAAAAAATATAAATAAATATAAAATAAAGGATAATTATATGTACAATGGCTTAAAGCGAATTAGAAAAAATAAAAATAAAATATATACATATTCTATAAAAAGAATACCCCGTCCAGCAGGTCTGCCTGCGGCATGGTTCCCATTATATAGCTGTAACTTTTTTACATATTTTATGTTGTATTTTTTTGGGCGTGTAAACTTATCTCTATGCGGCCTCAACACTGCTAAGATGGAAGGTTTTGAACTACATTTAATAGTTAGTATGTACCTAGCTGGCTATATCCAGATGGTTATAGGATACTTATTACAACTTCACTACTTACACTTCAATTTCACTTCAGATTTTGTAAAGCAAAAAGAGGATAATTACTTTTTCTTCTCCCCGCAAAGGAGCAAGCGGCTTCTAGATGATACTTAAAAATATCTACTAATCATAATATAATCACAAATAAGTGCGGGTCCTCCTAAACGCTTACATCTGTAAATACACCGCCGCCATTTTTATTACAATCTGTAGATAAAACAAGGCATCCATCCCAATTGTGCCAACATAATAAAAGTCAATACGACCAACATGTGGGGCAGTAAAGCAATTTTATGTAGTAATTTATTAGGACACACACTCATTTGTATTCCGCTTGGTTGGCCATCGATCCGCCTTAATATTAAGGATGATTGTACACGGGGATTAGTCTGATTGTAGTTTGGTCTCCGCGGATTATTCGAGAAAATACTACTTTGTAATTTTTCCGTTTGGGATGAAGTTTTAAACCCACATAATTGATCGATGATTATAAATCATAGATAAAATAAAATCAATAGTGTAGGAATATCTGGTAGTTAAGTATTTTCTCTATCTGATATAATGAGAGGAGTAAAAATCTTTCCTTTCTCAAACCGATGCAAATACAAAATATAAATTAATTCTAGAAAAAAACCTTACTTAAGGTGGCAACGGGGCAGAGCTTAAGTTACCGGTGATGGGGGCTGCAGAGAGAGAAACCTATGCTATGCGCTCTCCTGTATCTGACCCTTGATCCAGCTAGATATCTAGCGAATAATTCTTCAGACAGTTGCTGAAACTACTATTGAGTCAATATCAGTAATGGTGTAATTTTTTTTTGAGAATATCGATCAATCCTTGGGTCATGGTTGTTCCATGTATTTAAGTATATAAGTACGTATATCATCGCCTAGTACCCATAACACAAGCCTTCTTGAGCTTAATTTGGGACTAGATCAATTTGTGTGAGGTTGTCCGATATTTATTTATCTATTTATCCTTTTTTCATGAGGGTGAAATGGCTTTTATTTATGGGATAATATACCTTTCTTAATTATGGGACTAAATACTTTAGGAGGGACTTTGAGTCAGAAAACACTGTTAAAGTTCGACATTCCTACGGAGCGCTGAAAACGCTCCATATAAATGACGAATGACGTCATCACCCCCAAAGGTAACAATATATAATTTATGGTAAAATAACGAAGTTGAAGTTTTGACCGTGAAGAAGTGTGTTTAAGTACATGGTTGTCATACAATTATATGTTTTGTTGAATTATCAGGATTCTGATGACAATCCAAAATTGATTTAAGACCTAAAACTCCTAAAACTTGGGTACCTTTGAAGGCACTTATTTCAAAGCCCATTTCTTGTTTTTTTTTATTTATTCCATGACATATTGAGTTTTATTTTAATTTTAATACAGCATTTTGTATTATTCAACAACAGTCTGCACCCCTATAAAAGTACACTGGTTTCAGAACCCTTCGTTGATTGCCCATTGTTGTACAAATCGCAAGTCTTCAGCCGCCCTACATATAAATTGCTATTACGGATCCAAATAAGCTGTACTACGCTAAATAAGATATTTATTACTCCCCAAACATCCACAAAGAGCAGGCTTAAGCAGTCTTAGATCTATGCGGCATTGATAATGCGATGTGAAATATTTTTAATGGGATATTAAAATCCGTATGAAACGGGTTTGTTCACGTCGTTTAGGTCGAATATTGCTCGACATGTTTCGAATCGGTACGCGATTCATCATCAAGAGCTCCGCTCAGTCGCGGCAGCGGCCAACCGTGCACAGATTTTCAACGTTAATGAATCGGATCTGAATCTGATAAAGGGGGCAATTTAGGCAAAGCGGTATTGCCGATTAAGATAAAAATACTAATGACAATGTCATCAATTATATTTTATGTCGGGGGTAGAACGTGTCATTTAAGTTATCAGTTATCGAGAGAGGCGTCCAAGTGCTCCCAAGCAATTAACCCGTTGCCGCATATATATAAAAAAAATGTTTTTTTCGAATTTGAACCTCGACTTGGACCAATTATGGCTTCGTATGCAATAAAGGGCAATAAACAACAACCAGCTTAACGAAACTAATCAATATATTGTCCATAGACGTTCGCTGCTAAACATAGGCTTCCCATAAAGCTCGCCACAAGGTGCGATCTTGTGTGGACCTTATCCGTCGTCTCCTTGCAAACCTCTCGAGGCCATCCACCTAGTCTTTCCTATAAGTCGATGACAATTTCACTTGTTGTGTGACTAAGCCCTCTTGCTTGCATCGAATAAATTGGAATTAAAGAGATGAGCGCGAGACGCATGTGAGTCGTTTTCAAAAAACATGTACTAAGTTAAGGGCTTTAATTAAAACAAAACTTAATTGATTCCATTGTGTAACGATAGTTACCCATATCTTTTGTATGAGTAACTTTCGTAACACAAAAGACGCGATCGTAATTTTGTTTTTATTATGCTCTTAACTATATGTACATGTTTTTTTTGAAACTGACTCATGTCACAGCTATGCTGACTAGCAAAATAAAGGTTTGTTATAGCTTTTATTTTTTGCCAAAGGGCGATGGCAAACAGAATACTGTGACCGAGGATAAGGTTGAGGATTTTTTTTTATAAAAAAGAAAAATAGCTTAAAATGTCTAATATTTTACTTCGAAACACAGTTTTTGGAAGTGATTTTTTAATGTGGTTAAATGAACACCGCATTTTCAAGATTCCGTACCCAAAGGTTAAAAATGGGACCCTATTCCTAAGCCTCAGCCGTCCGTCCGTTGACCTCTGTATCTATATAGCAATTAAAATGTCTAGCCATTGTGCTTGTCTACTGCAATCGGAGTTGGAAAGTTTGACATGCGTTTTAGTTTGTTCCTCGCTTTCAAATGCTTTCTTCAATAGCAACGACCCAATAAAATTCGAAATCACTATTCAACTGCGGCCGGATCATTAGCTTCAGAAACCCATCGCCATTTTGTAGGAGACATCGAATCCCTTGGTTAAAAGGTCATAACTCTTCGATTATTCTTAAGCCAATATGCTCTTTTTGTAGTGATTACCGGTTTCCCCCAGGAGTATTCAAGTTGCGGTTGTATTTATTTTATTAGTCTAGACAGAAATTACAGGACGCATTCGTAATAACTTCTAGTTCTTACGACTTTGAGGAATAGACGTACCAAAATGATGATTTGGTTGGTTATATGATTTGCCAGTACTCTATATCGGTCTATACTCGTACACAGAGTTTTCACAGATTATGTAGGTATTTCTGTTTCCACTATAACAACAAATACGGGAAACAACAAAAAAAAGTTAAAAATTTCTTAGTTTTACGGAACCTTCGGTGCATGAGTCTGACTCGCACTTGGCCGGTTTTTTTTATTGATAATATGAATATCTTCCTAATGTAGGATCCGAACATTCTGGCCGAGAATTCTCGAGATCCTGGCTACCATCCTTATAACGCACATTATGAAGACATTTTCATTGCATGTTTGAGAAAAATGGATTTAATTTTAATATTCTTGTAGACAAGTCCAATCAACATTTTTGACGTGACTGACCGGTTGAACATATTGAGTGTTATTATAAAGGTAAGTAAAATTTGTAGTAGAAATAAAGGCCTTTATAGAGAAAAAAACTGCACAAGAAATACGGTTATTTTCTAAAATGTGCGCTGTGTACTTCAACTTATCACATTTTTATTGACGGATTTGTGATACAGTAACATGTTGTATGTATGCGCTTTGAATGATTTTAATTAAAAACCACTCAAAAAGTGGTAGTTACGTAGCATTCCACGACCACACACGATCTTCAAATTGATTTCAATTTAGAATTAAGTACAGTGGTCTCGGCGCTGAGTACAATTTCATACCTTTTGGCGTCGAGACCCTGGGTCCGTGGGGCCCCAGCGCATTAAGCCTCTTCAAAGATATCTCGAAGAGGCTTATTAATGTTAGTGGTGACCGGAGAGCTGGCGGTTTCCTCGCTCAAAGAATCAGTTTGGCGATTCAGCGAGGAAATGCCGCCAGCATCTTCGGCACTATGCCGCAGGGGCCATTTTTAGATTTAGTTTAATTTTAGTGTGTTCTTATTTAGTTTAATTTTTAAGGTTTAGTTTTATGGTACTTTGATTAATCTTATTGTTTCAGTAAATATTTAGAGATATAAAAGGCCGCTGGACAGGTTTAATAACACTTACGAGCGTTGATGATAACGATGTCTGAATAGTTCTGCACCCTTACCATGGATTTACATTGACCGTATTCGCTAGCGACAGCGTAAACAATTTGTACTTAAAGAGAATAAGTACAGCGCTTTTAGCGGTTACTTTATAGAACTAAAATTCTCCATACAAACCGTTTACATAGTCGCTAGCGATACGGTCCGAACATATCGTACGGTATGAACATATCGATCCGGGACCGGTCGCCGTAAATGGAGTCTCCATCGAAGTTGTTTCCGAATACGTATACCTAGGGCAAATGCTCCAACTAGGTAGAGGCAACTTCGACAAGGAGGCTAAGAGGCGAATACAACTGGGCTGGGCAGCGTTCGGAAAACTGCGTCGAGTCTTCACGTCGCCCATACCTCAAAGTCTAAAAACTAAAGTTTTTAATCAGTGCGTCTTACCTGTTATGACCTAAGGAGCCGAGACGTGGCCACTCACCATACGACTAGTCCACCAATTCAAAGTCGCTCAGCGAGCCATGGAAAGAGCTATGCTTGGTGTGTCTCTTAGTTAGGGATCAGATCCGAAACGAAGCAATTCGACAGAGAACCAAAGTTACCGACATAGCACAGCGGATAAGCAAGCTGAAGTGGCACTCTGGTCATATCTGCCGTAGAGCCGATGACCACTGGGGCAAACGAGTCCTGGAATGGAGGCCACGAATCGGTAAACGTAGTGTAGGGCGCCTTGTAACAAGGTGGAGCGACGACATTCGTAGGACTGCGAGTAGTAACTGGAGGACGAGAGCTGAAAATCGAGCTCAGTGGCGTGCCATGGGAGAGGCCTATGTCCAGCAGTGGACTGAAATAGGCTGATGATGATGATACGGTCCGAGGGTACTGTACCCTTGCCATGAATTTGTACAGTGACCATATTCGCTAGCGACTGTGAACGTTTTGTATCGAGTATTGTAGATCTACAAAGTAACCGCAAGAGGCGCTGTGCTAAATCTCCGTACAAATCGTTTGACGCAGTCGCTATAATTCAATAAAATTAGCTGCAAATTTGGGAAAATGAAAGGACAACTTTTATCTCATATTAATTGATCGTTATTAAAAATTAACCCCTAAGGAGGTTAAAAGGGGGATGAAAGTTTGTCTTGGGGTTCAAATTAAATTTTAAGCTAGGAACTTGAAACTTCGTAAAAAGGTATTAAAATAAAATAAAAGAAAACAACAAGTTTCAGCGTTTTTGAAAATTCATCCCCTAAAAGGGTTAAAAAGGGGTTGAAAGTATGTATGACGATCAAAATTTTTTTTGAGTGCGGGACTTGAAACTTTATATAAAAGCATATTATAAAAATACAAGAAAAGTAAATTTCAGCGTTTTTGAAAATTCAGCCCGAAGGTGGTGAAAACGGGGTTGAATATTACGTTATCTATATTACGTTAACTCATGGTAAGGGTACTGAAGTGAAGCATTGAAAGCAAACGCAAATTCAATTGGAACTAACAGTTCCATCGGAGCATACCTCATTAAACACGTATCTGCTGTGTGCACACGTCGTAGTAATTAAATGTGAGCACTTATACTCGTAGATCGAGATGTGATCTAGTACCTTCTTTGGAACGTATTAGTCTTAAAATTCATATGTTTGAATATGATAGATATTTGCAGCTATTATAAAACTAGGCTAAATTTACCCGCCATTGCGTCCACGAGGAACAATAATATCATAACCCACTGTTTGTTTCACTGTAGCCGGGTAAAATCTGATATGAAAAAAAAAACTAACTTTGTTGTTTAATTTTATTGACGTAGTGAGGCTACAATAACGTACCTACAGTAGCAGCAAAAAATAATAATTGGAGCTAAACCAACAAAAAAGCCGGTCAAGTGCGAGTCAGACTCGTGCACCGAGGTTTCCGTGCAAACCATGGGAGCAAGTCTTACATGTCTTGCAGTCCCCCCCATAGTTTGCACGGAACGTCAGAAATTTTAAATGTGTCTACTGTCACTCATATTCACTTAATGGAAACCTGTTTGAAGTCCGTTAACAACTCTTAAAATGTATAAAAAGTTGTGTTCAAAAACTTTTTCCAGCAACCATTGTGATCACTACCCATAACGGCGGGTAACGAAATTGGTTTACAGAATTAAATAACCCTCTCGACACCGCTCGCTTAAATATGCATGGCGCTTTATTCTTTAGACTATCTAGGGACAGGGTTCCGTGAGGGTTAACCCGTTTAAGGAAAGCGCGATTACGCTGAGCATCAATAAGTAACTATCTGCCAGCGTGCAGCGGTCCAACCATAAGATTACAAACACTTGAGTGATATTATATGCAAAGTGTCCATTCAAGTACCAACTTACCTACCTCATGTGAACGTGATTTTATAAAAGTATCTATACGATACCTAGTCAAACTGTAAATACAGTTTTGTAGGAACTTTCGTTTGCGTAAGTTTTTATACCCTGTATAATAATAATAAATAAATAAAAAAATAAAAAACGCCGTTTGGCATCGAGGGTCATTCCACCAGAATTTCGCTTACGTAACTGCTACGGCCACTACGCCAAGTGTTAGCCTGTTAGTATTATAAAATAATAACAACATAACCTAAATAAAAAAATTAAAACACCCCCGATACAAGTTAGCTGGTCATCATGACACCCTCATTAAATGAAAATGCTACTAGAACTGAACATAACTACAAAATTTGGGTTTCTTAGCTTCAATATTGGCTGAGATCACATAATCTAAATAAAACTGAATATCTTGGAAACTACTGGTCCTATTTCTACCATTAGAACCATATCGACGGACAAGTCTTTCGATAAAAAAAAAAAACCGGTCAAGTGCGAGTCGGACTCGCACACCGAGGGTTCCGTACAAACACTTTCCATCCTTAAGTGGTTAAGTTAAGGTATGTATAGCGCCCCATACAAATGAGGTGCAAAGTTAACGCAGCCAATCCCGTTTGTTGTATGGGAGCCCCCCTTAAATATTTATTTTGTTTTATTTTTATTATTTGTTGTTATAGCGGCAATAGAAATACATCATCTGTGAAAATTTCAACTGTCTAGCTATCACCGTTCTTGAGATACAGCCTGGTGACAGACGGACGGAGAGCGAAGTCTCAGTAATAGGGTCCCGTTTTTACCCTTTGGGTACGGAACCCTAAAAAACACACTCAAATTGGTCCATCCGTTTGGGGCATGCCACAGACATACACATGTTAAACTTATAGCACCCCTCTTTTTTTGTCAGGGGTTAAAATAAATATGTCTATTGTCTGTATATAATCAATTATGAGTTTGTCAATAAAATAATATGGACTGTGAACATAATGCACCGTTTTTGCTCCCCGTTTCCTATTCCTGGACTTCCGAACGTTACACATTTTTGAAGTCAAACTTCTAATGCGACTTCCAACAAGGTTGCGTTAACGCTAGGAAAGCACTGTTGCGTTAAACGTTCAACGCTCCTGGGGAGGGGGAATAGAAAGAGACAGAGCGAGAGTGAAGAAGTTTGTCTTAAAGAAACAATGTAAGTTCACTAAAAATATATTTCTACCCCTTCCTATTTTCATTTCCACATTACGAAGTTTCACTTCTTCCGCGTGGAGGGAGTCCACGCACTATTTTTTTTTTGTTGCGTCCTATGCTTGGTTTAGAATTAGCGTATTCCCCTAACGCCAGAAAAGTATAACATATACAGGGGTCAAAGGTTCGCCAACTCAGGCCTATAATAAATCTTACAAAATGAAGCGGATAAATAATAAAAGAGCCTGATTATAGGTAGCCATTTTCTGTTGATTCCAGACAATTTTATCGTAAATCACATTGGTATACTGCAATTACTAATCAACTCTTCTTTTTGCTCAAAAAGTCAAACGTTCAGTTTAAAAATAAATGTTTTGTAACTTTTGATCACATATTGCATTTTTTTTTCAGAGCTTTAACATTATTGATATTATATTTATGTTCTAATAATTGGAAAATAATGATACATGCGTTATCAATATCATAAAATACAAAAACACTGTGAATGTGTGAGTACGTAAAAATTGTTGAGGCTATGTGCACGAGTGAACTAGGTAAGTATCACTTAGTCTTTTTAACTAGAGGAGACCATCAAATAACGAAATCATAATGAACTGACAATCATACTAACTCTAAAAAAGAATTATCAATTGAAAATTATAAATTTCATAAACAGTCAAAAACGCCGTCGGCCATTTTTAGGGTTCCGTACCCAAAGGCTAAAAACGGGACCCTATTACTGAGACTTCGCTTACCGTCCATCCGTCCGTCCGTCTGTCCGTTCGTCCGTCCGTCCGTCTGTCACCAGGCTGTATCTCAAGAACGGTGATAGCTAGACAGTTGAAATTTTGACAGATGATGTATATCTATTGCCGCTATAACAACAAATACTAAAAATAAAATTAAATAAATATTTAAGTGGGGCTCCCATACAACAAACTTGTTTTATGGTACGGAACCCTTCATGCGCGAGTCGGACTCGCACTTGCCCAATTTTTTCCCTTTTGCTAATCTGTGGCGTTACGTAGAATTATCTGTAAATATTCGAAATTCAACCGTCGTATAGTGCCATTCCGCTCACTCTAATATACTTTGACAGGAGATCGAGAGGGACGGCATACTATTCGAAGTCGTCAAAGTAGACATTCAGTTTTGTTTACATGACCGATACGTCACTATCATAAGCGAAAATAGCGGACAGCGTTTTAAGCATTTCAAAATACAGATTAAAAACCATATCAAATTCAATTTTTTTTGCCATCTTTCACTTTTATGAATTGAAAAATATATATTTAGGTTTCCTTTGCTAAATGCTATACGAGTCAACTAGCCTATTAATTTAGACAATGTGAGTGGTTGTTTACTCCCATTCCTTTGTATTGTAGTTAATATTGTTTCACCACGACGTGCGCTAAAATCGTTAACTGTTCCTCCGCCATACATCACATCTTTATGCACGGTTTAATGGATGAGTTTTTTTTCTTTTTAATATAAAGAAAAAAAACTCACTTCTTGCAGTTTTCAGCCAGAGGTATTTCGCCAATCTCAAAGTTTAGACATACCCCACATGAGGAGAATGGTCGGTAACATGGTTGTTTCATTTTTTATGTAATCTTAAGAATAAGAACCTTTTCTCCATTCCTCACTCGGACTTGGCCCGGTACTTTCGCTATCTCGCCCAAGTTAAATATTTACGCGGCGGACTGTTAGGAGTTGCTTTGTGAATAATGACAGGGAACTTTTCTAATTTCTACGGGGGCTAATTTGCCCGGTATCTGATCAGGTAACTTGGATTGTTTTTTGCTTTTTAAATTTCGTCTGTCAATTACAGAGAGCGCGGAAGTACTCGTAGCAAAACGCAACTAAGTAATTATAATTTTTATCAAAATTATACTAACCATTTTTTTGAAACTTTTCTGATGCTTTAATCCATTTGAGCGATTTACGATCATATTAAGTGTGGCAAGTTGTCCTTTAAAGGTAAATTGGAGCGTATCGCTAAAGCATGGTGTTCTGCCTTTTCTCTGTTTTTTTTTTGTTAAATGTTTCAATTTGCAGAATTTTCACCGCCGTTTTTTTCCTCTAAAGTTATGAATTTTTCGTAGTTCTTGAGAATATCATCCTATTGAGTAGGTTAAATTAGGTTAGGTTTTTTTTATGACAATCCCAAATAATTGACGGTTTCGGAGAAAAACTCTTTATACAAAATGACACTTCGGCGTAATGAAACATTCGGGGTAATGTTTCCTATAATTTCAAAAAAACTAACATACCCTTGATATAACAAATTGACATAAAGTCATTTAATAATTATAATGTAACCTTTGATATAACAGTACACTGTCATGGGCGCATATTACATATATAGATAAGTATATCCAACCAATATTCGAGCCAATCACATAAATATTTTCCCTTGACGGGATTGGAACCCAGGACTGCCGACTCAAAGGCACTTGCTATACCACTGCGCCAACCGCATCGTCTTCTCTAAAACGCTAAAGATCTCTCGCATTACTAAAACACTAAAGACACAAAACACATAATAAATGACGATATTAGCCGGTTGGTTAGCCCATACTACTTGTGAGTCAGACGTCCTGAAAGCATCAAGCAGCTAATCAGATACCTATGTTTCCACGCCAAATGAGTAACGTCTACCCACATTATGTCCACTACCCATAGTCATTGACGATGATAATTTTCTAACTTATTAATTATTATTCCCGGCCTGCCTTTTTTCATCTCCAATTTTTTTTCCGATCTGCAGGGTCCGTAAAATACGAGCAAAATTAATGGAAGTGCTAGTCGTCACTGGTTGTCATACGTCATTTCAATCGATTCTGCTCGCATTTTATAATCCCTGCTGATCATGCCACAAGCAGTAGCCACTGTCCCTCGCGCGTTCAAGTAGTTTAGCCTGTATTGAGCGTCAGCAGCACTTGAGTGATTTGGGTAGCTAGACCGTTAATTAATCACGACTCAGGCCAACTCGAAACTCTCCGAAAATTGAGCGAACTAGCGGCCTGGAAAATTTAGCTTAACTTTACTTTATGGCCTTTGCTAGTTGTGGGGGTGAGAATTTTGTTGAAGCTAAGTTAGAACTACGCCGGGGACGTGGAGGATCGGTGGAAAACAAAGCTAATACTTAGGGAGCTCGCATACGGTGACTTTTTGTAGCGATTCAGTCGCACAATTCGTGAACGAATGCAGTCACGCTGCTTTGATCAACATTGCATAAACACGAGACCGCCTGTGACGGAACCCAGGATAAAGCACCTATGGAGCAAAAAGGAGAAAACGGGGCCCCCCCGGTCGCTCAGTCTTCAAACATAGTCCACGTTCCTTTCTGAATATCGAAGGAAAATACTAAACAAAAGTTTATAAAAATAATAAATAAATATTAAGGCACAATCTTACATAAATCGACCAAGTCCTAAACTAACCAACGATAAGTTTTATAAGGCACTATATCAATAACTGAATTCTTGCATTGTTGTTTTTTCTTTATAAAAAGTAGAAGTGTATTTAATTTCTCTTTCAAAAACGCCATGAGCTATTTGAAACAACTAAAAAGTTGTGATAAATCGTAGCAGTTTATATAGAACCTTTGCCTTTATTTATATGGCTGTTTTAACTTTTTAGTTTTACTTCGACAAATAAAGGAATTTCATTGTTGGCGAGCAAATCGAGCCAGCAAGGTTTTCATTAGGTAATTATTTTTTTAATTTTAACTGACCTTTCGTTTATTCAACATTCCCCACAATTTGTTGAGAGAAAACAAAAAGTTCAAATATCACATAAAGAGTTTACTAGCGAGATCTGGATATATAAATATCAGTAACAGACGTCGAATTGATTTCCCTAAAATTTAAATGATCAGTTCAAATTTTAGTTCGTCGTCGTCGTAAACGTATGTCTCTAGGTCGCTAAAATGGAATCTCAAACACCAACCAAATGTGAACAGAATCAAAAACATAGTCTCCTAAAATTCGTGAATCGATCAAACCTGTCCGACGCACGTATCGGGTCATTCATCAATCCGCATCTCCCTCGTCGCTTCAGGTGACATTTCAATTCTCTAGTGTACATGTGATTAGTATTACGATGTTGCTGATATTACTGGTCTCACTAGAGAGCTTTTAATAGACTGTAGTATGACACTCAGAGACTTTATACATCTCTGAGGAAATTTAATAATTTTAAAATATTTTATTGCATGTTATGACGCCTAGAGACCATATACATCTCTAAGAAATTTAGGTTTAATAATTATTTTCTATTGTAAATTATTCTCGTTGACGCCTAGAGACCTTATACATCTCTGTGGAATTAAATTAATTAAGTAATATTTTATTGCATGTTGTGACACCCAGAGACTTTATACATCTCTGGGTATATTTTATATTATAAATTTATCGTTAAAATTTTATTTTAATGTTCCTACTTAACATTGACTTGGAGTATCTATACTTCTCCTTTACGTGTACCAGTGTAATTAGTTATAACACAAATGAAATCATTGTAATTATTTTAAGTATTATTTACGAAAAAATTACTTACTGTTGAGTTTCTTTCGGCTTTCTTCTCAACAGCGGTCTCCTCTTGCGAAATGCCGGTAGATTCACAATCTGACTTGTAAAAGTGCCCCTGTGGCCTACTTACTGAATAAATTATTACATTTCATTTCATTTCAGACTACGTGAGATGATCTACAGGTTACACTGTTCGATGGATATGTTATGAGATATCAATTATTTTTTTAAAGCAGTAACGTCTGCTAACGTAAACCAAATGTTTTAATTTAATGGTTCTGGCAGGGTTCGAACTTGCGTCTCCAACGTCTTTCCGGGCCAAAACGGTCGTCTTACCTATTGGACCACCGAACCTGATGCAAGAGCCATTGAATTTTTCAACCAGTTGCATCTGCATGCCTTAGGGTGGCATCAAATTTTTAAATGTTTCGCTTCATTGTAAACATATATGAGATGTCAATTAAAAGATAAAACAAAATCGCAATGTGATGGAAACAAGATAAGATACCTACTGTTGAAGACGAGACGCAGATTGACTGGAAGGTCAAAGACGTCGGAGCCATACAGTTGATTTTAATAACCTTCCCCCAATCGAATTTTATCGTAGTGTTGTAAAGTACTCGAGTTCTGGGAGCAATTTTTATTAAGACTTGGAACTCAAATAACGAGATTCGACTCATACACATAGGACTCCACTTGTCCTATATACATAGGACTCCATTTATTTCAGGAATAAATGGAGTCTAGTTCGAGTGCTCTGTGTGCGAAGATTATGGCGACACTTTTCAGTTCACAAAAAAGTTGGTCGCACTGTGGCGATTCACATGATCTCGTCATGTGCCCGCCATCATATAAACATATATCATCATCGTGATACTCACATCATCATTATCATCATCGAATTTAAGACATATTAGCATCATACGTCATCAAGCTCATACTAAAATTATCATTTAGTAGATATAGGCAATACAAATGCAAAATATGAGTAATAGTGTGAATGTTTGCGGAAGCAAATAAAACCATTCCTATAACTAAAACATGCTACCACTTTAAAAATAGCAAGTTGATATTCACAAATTGACAACAGAGGAGTTGAGCTTTATTTAGACCAAATAAGAATCAAAATCCCATATACAACGCTTAGAGGGCGGGGGCTAGGTCACGTGACGTGTCGGGAATGTCGCGAATGACGCGAAAATCGTTGAAGTCTGGAAAGCCTGGATAATCTGGAAAGTCTAGCATGTCTAGAATATCTGGAATGTCGGGAGATATTGGTTATAAATAGGCAACGGCTTAATGGACGGGGATTCTTTTTGTTTGGAACTTCGTCTGGGTAACACTGTCCTCTGGCAAATTAAAAGGTACTAATATAATACAAAGGGGAAATTCTGTTGAAAGTTAAAATTATCCTTCGGGATTATAATTATTTATTAGATTTTGGTGGGATTTGTTGGTTGAAAGCTATTAAGCTTAATTACATGCCAGAAATAGTGTTTTGGTACATGGTTACCAGGTGAAAGATATTTAACCTTGCGGCTGTTAAACGAATATCTTTCGGACTCTTCTAATTTTATCCGAGTTAGGCGACTCGGACACTAGCCATATATAAGTGCAGTGAATAGCCTACGAGTGTGGATAGTTTTGTTTGGTGAAAGCGAAGACCACACGTGATGGACATGCGGGCCTTTCCGCGCTCGCTGAAGCCAAACGGACCTCCAGGCTCGGTCTCATAAACTATATATTTATATATCTACTTATAATACACATATTAGGGCGAGCTACTCCATGTTTCCGGCGTCTCATTAGCCACATGGGGGGGGCTTAAATACACTGATGTTAGCCACATCCTCGGGTTAATCTCCCGAACTTACAGTTTAGCTTAGCTAGGCCCCATACACGTTTAAATATAAATATGAGACCTAGGTCTCTAGTGTTCTTTGTATTAGCTAGGGAACAGGGTTTAGCGATAGGTACACCTTAATAGGAACATTAGGACGGGGATCTTTACCTACCGGGCATTCGGTCAATCGTCATTAACTAGCATAACATTTATTCAAATTATTTTAACCTTGTTAGGTATAGTGGTTAAGAGGTTGAACTATTAATTTCTTAAGTGGTTATGACCCGGGAAGTTAGTAGGGGAAGAACAGAGTCTAGTAGCGGTTTGTAAAGATTGGGAATAGGGAACCAGTTATTTAGGCCAACCAGATATTTAACACCTTAATTAAAGAAATAATTAGTTAAAATTTACCGATTATGATTTAAAGTAATGAACCTTTGGTATAGCTTAAGCGATAGAATGGCATCACTGAGGTAAAGTTGAGTCAGTTGGCAGTAGATATTCGCTTTTTCAATGAACAGAAGTAATTTTAAACTTTATTATAATTTTGATAAGGAAATTGTGGATCGTTGTATAGTGTGGAAATACAAAGCATTCCTAAGACTGGATGTGGAGAATCTGAAGTGTAAATTGCTAAGAAAAGCCGGGGACTTATGGATAGCAATAATGAAAGTTATTCGTTCCCGTATTTACATCACAGATCCCAGAATTGAATTAATTTATATCACAGGGCGTAAAAGAATTCCCTTATCAGAATAAGTCAGTCGAGAGTTGAAAGATACTACGAACGGGCACAATAGTCTTCATGATTTCAAGGATATAGTTACTACATTTATGAATATGGTCAAACGAAAACCAAGTTCTAGAACTCATTAGAAGGGTTCAAACCTACTAGGAAGGAGTAGTGTATTAGACTTCTTACAAATACAAATATAACTTTATTTTTCTGAATTATAATAGTTTTACAACCATCACATATATTTATCTAGTTAAATAGGTAGGTAAAATCCTTAAAATAGGCCTTGTGTAGTTAACGTAAAGAAGCCTGCGCCAAAAGGCTTCCCCAAAAGATGGATCCTTGACACTATGCCGTAGGCTAGGACGTCATGCATAGATGTGATGAGATCCCACAGTGGTTTGTTCAGTTTAGAATAGGTGCGGAGTTCCCCATCCTCTAGCTGAACGCTTTAATTCGATTTGCTTCTCAGGAATAGATAGGTAGAGCGTTCAGTGACACTCTCCGCGCACTTAGGGTGGTAGGGGATCATTAACAAAAATTTATATTTTTTTTTTACACAATAGAGATACCTTCTCCATTATACTATAATCTAGTCCTTACTATTTTTTTAATTGTGGTGATTATAGCAGCTTACTACTTATTGAATAGGTCTAATCCACCTCAGATTGTCCTACTGTAACTTATTTAAGGGATGTATACCATCTTCCCAGAGTAGATTATAATAACAAAATTACTTAATTTTTGGTCAAATATGAAAACTTAAGATTAATTAAATTCATAATAAAATTTCATAGATCCTGTAACTCCCATCTATTTATAGATTGGTAATAAAGTGTAGTTTCATATTGTACATAGACATTTGATTTCTAATCATTCTGGAGTAAGAACATGCAATTTTAAAAAACTAAATTATCCTTCATTTCGGAATCCTAATAATATTTGGTTTGTTTCACATACTGATCTTTATTGTTACATAGAGTAATCTAGTAAAACTATACCTAACTATGGATTGGATGAATTTTATAGAATTAAATAATATTTTTATAAGAGTATTTATAAGATTTCATATTGAATCTTGCTATAGGAACTATGAATATTCTTGTTGGCTGGACTTCTTGGGAAGTAATAAGTTTATATTATGAGGATAGATAGCATTAAATTAAGTTAGAAATTTAATTAGTATAAGGAACCTAGGTAGCAGTAGGATACGAGAAGCTTGCATTAAATAATTAAGAGAATACACATTTATTTGGAAATACATAGTAGCATAGCACAGTATATAGGTACGGAAACACTTAGCGACACATCACGGTTAAATTTCTCTTTAAAGAAACTGAGTTACTACTTCAACGTAGGTTCCTACCATCTAGACTTTCACACGGTTTTACTGATCACATTTGGCCATTAGTTAATAAGAAATGTTCAAGCTCAATTATTATGAAGATCCTTTCATATCTAGGTTTGGTTAGTTGTAGGTTCTGGAAGGCTAGGTAGTCGTTGTAGGAGTAGAGTTTAGTAAGCTTCAGATGCAGCGTTACAGCACTACGAAATAATGAAATGAAATAATGAACTTTATTCTGCAAGTAAGCTACAAGGGCACTTTTACATGTCTGAGTCTACCGGAATTTCACAAGAGGAGACCACTGTTGAGAAGAAACTCAACAGTAAGTCATTTTTTCAGAAAGCATAAGTACTTAACTATTACAATGATATGAACTTAACTATACGTAGTTCTACAAGAAAACATATTAAAAGTGTATTTGGATGGTTTGTTTACATTCGCTTATTATATCGAACCAATGAAACGGTTCACACTAAACTATGGCCTCAAGAGACGGCTCCGATTCGAGTGAAACAATTTAATATTTGGAACTCTCTCGGGCACATGTTACTGCGTTAGAAAAAAACGTAAGTGACACAATTCCAATAGAAACATACGACATTTTATCGTAAAAAACGTGGGAGGCATATGTGGAAATTGCCGAAAGAAAATGAAGAAATATTTTTACAAATAATATTGTTATGATTTGGCACAAAAATATTTATTCGAAATAAATATGAAACTAATATCGTTACTATCGGCAGTCACTTGAGACCTTCGACATATAAATGCTACTGATACTGTTGTTATAAAATTGTTTGAATAAATCTGTGTAAATATTCCGTATTTAGTTGGGAAACAACGTAAACCATGGCGGCTTTACTGCAGATACAAACTGTATATATATATTAGTTTGTATCTGCAGAACTTCAAATAAAATTGCACTAGTTTTTATAAAAAAAAAATTTAATCATAGTAGTTATAACTATTACGTCATATTTTTCCGTTTCCATTCGAATTTCAAATCGGTCGAATCCGGTTAGAATCAAGTTCGCCTAGTTTCCAAGTTTCAAAATGGTTACGAGTTTCAAACTTTATGCCTTTTGTAAGTATACGCCTATGTTCAAGAACAAGAAACCACATCGATTCTATTGAAAAAGGACAAACAAAAAATTGTCAAATATACATCTTTATCCAATCTGTACAATTTATCTTACTATAATTTATTGAATGCCGCAGGAGAATGGTTACATTTCTACTCCTGTGCTTTTTGGTATCATTTACTAAAAGTCTATCTTTGTATTTGTACATCTATATTATTTTATGCAAAAAGAACTGCTAAACAAGGATTATGTCGCAAAAAAAAAAAAGTTCCTTAGAGCCACAGAGTACAAAAAAGCTTCAGTTAAGTATTGTATATATTATTTAGTACTAGCTGTGCCCCGCGGTGTTATCCGCTCATCCCACGGCAACACTAAATTTATTCGGGATGAAAAGTATCCTAGGTATGTCCTTTCCCGGGTCTCAAACTATCTCCATACCAAATTTCATCTAAGTCGGTTCAGCGGTTTAAGCGTGAAGAGGTAACAGACAGACAGACAGACACACTTTCGCATTTATAATATCAGTATGGATTAGTAAATATTAGTAAATTAGTCAATATTAGTAAATTAGTAAATTAGTAATATTAGTATATTAGTATGGATGTTTGAAACTAACTTTACATGAAATATTTTATATTATTAGCAATCTAACTCACCACTGCATTGTTACAGTTTGTAATTAAAATATAACTTTTAGAACTAAATACATTGGTGTCATCGTAAAAGAAATAAAAGAAAAAAAACATTTTAGATATCCTCACTACATGGCAGTATGGTGGCCCTTTACTTAAAGGAAAAAAGTATAGCATAGACTAGATTTGCATTTCTGTGTTACTGAATAAATACATTTTTATTTATTTATTCGTATAAGTACAATTAGTCGATAATCCGTGAGCTTGGTATCTTCCTTAGCGATGCTCATTTCGTTACCCATGCCACTCGTATTTTATAACAAATAAAATAAATAAATATCACACAAGCTCACACAAATCGATCTACCTAGTCCCAAATTAAGCTCAAGAAAGCTTCTGTTACGGGTACTAAACGACATACTTGTATAGTTAAACACAAGTATGTCGTTTACTTTGTCGTATACTTTTAAGTATATATTTATCTATACATGTATGACGTTTAGTACCCGTAACAGAAGCTTTCTTGAGCTTAATTTGGGACTAGATCGATTTGTGTGAACTTGTGTGATATTTATTTAATGTACTTGTTATAAAATACGAGTGGCATGGGTAACCAAAAATACAAAGAACAACCATGGCCCAAGCACAAATATTCGAGTTCACCACACAAATGTTTGCCCTGGCCGGGATTCGAACCCGTCAAATAAACATGTCAAAGGCGAACTTATCCCTATCAGAAATCTCTTCGAAATATATGGAAATTATAATTTATGACCTACTCGTGCAGTCACAAGTAATAGGTATGTAATAAATCGGGCCACAGGAGAAATTCTAAATAGCCCCTTCATTAAAAACAAAACAATTTGACTAACAATACAATTCTAAATTACATCACATTTCAACATCGGCGGTCACCGTTTATATTTGGAATGTCGCATTTTCCGTCTCGATTCGAATTCCGAATCTGGCCACTGTCCAGTCCGCCTCCGCCTCCGCCGGAACCAAATTTCGCATAGTTCCCAAGTTCCGAAATTGTTACGAGTTCCGAACTTGTCCCCTTCGTAAGTAAACGCTCTTTGGTAATATGGTAATATTTTAGTTGGGTTAGGATTGAATGGAAAAGTTTTGATATCGTGAATGAGTTTGATAGTGGTTTAAGCTTCGGCAAATAAATTGGTATGTGTTGAGTGAATTTCAACAGTAGTTAAAATTGCTTTTATTGCTTTTATTTTATTTGCGCCTAAATTTGAATGCTACACGAAGTTTGAAGCCAAATGATTTTTAAAATAAAACAATTATTGTAATATCAGAATAATTATAATATTCATGACATGAACGTCGAAATATTTAGTACCTAAGTACGAATTAAATACCAACATTTTATTTTTCACATCAAAATAATTATTAGGTCAGTAGGAAACTATGAGTAAGGAACGTCTTATTTCGTAGGCATAGTTTTAATAAGTATATTCAATGGCACTAGAAGAATATAGAAATAAAAAATACTAATTTTCCATACCTATTACTTACTTTGCACCCAGCAGCGTGGCCTGAGTCACCCGGGCTCCCCAATCTAAAGCTTTATGCTAACTTTAATCAAATCAAAATTTCAATAAAGAAAATGCACTCAGATTAAGAACGAATCACAAGTTTTCTGATGCTAGGCGGCGCCCCGCTGCCGAGACAAATAAATTTTAAATTTCGAACAAATCACCACAAACTTACATTTGCGGGTAATCAAATTCTAAACCAACGGTTTTGCATACGATTTCAAGCTTGACGTCGGATGACAGCGCCGAAGCTACTGTTTTAGAAAAGTTTGCCCCGCGTATTTCTAAGATAACGTTGGAAAAGTTGTATCGTGAATTTCATGTGTTCCAAATTTGAATTTTTATATTTGTATCGTAAGGTCGCTTAAGTAATTTCGACGTCGGATAACCTAGGAACGTTAGATTTTTTCTTTATTACCTGCTTCTGGCATGGCTGGATCACATCCAGAATTCCTATCGAAAGTTCGAGATTGTTCAAGATTATTCTTGAGCGTTCGACGCAGTAACGAACCAATTTAAAATTCGAATGAATGAAATCCGCGAAGATGGTTATGACTTGTTCTTATTTGTTTGTGCAAGTCGTGGGTGGTTACGGTTGAATTTTTAAATGTCCGCAGTGGGTGGGAAGTATTGGCACAAAATGTGAATATAGAATGACTTCTCATTCTCAGATTTAGAGGATGCTTCCCTCGAGTAATTTTTGTAGTTTTTCCAGTGATTGCATTCTTTTTATTTTTAACCGATGCGCTCTATATTATTATGTGTAAGTAAAGTAAAGTATACCTTGTAATACTATGCAATATCGCCACGTTTACAGTTTTAGTACATAAATTAACATAATGGAATGGAAAATGTACACTAAACACCTTGAAAAAATTAAAAATAAATACAATCACACAACACGTATAATTAAATAATTTTTAAAAATAAAAAAGGCTTTTAATTCCACACCAGACTATGTTACAATATAAAAAAATGAAAAATAATAATAAGCAGGGCTACAACCACAGCAAATTTCTCCAAGGGGCCTCTACGTGTTGGATCCATATCCCCACGCAAGCCTTCCAAAAGACCGGGACGTATGAGCCCGAGACTCAATAACGAGAAACAAATATAATAATAATAACTAATGTTTACATTTTATTCTGTATTTTTTTTTGTTGTTATTAATATTATTATTTATATTAGTCTTTGCTTTTTGCGCATTTCAACTGCGAACAAAATATATTTAAATAATGAAATAATGAACTTTATTCTGCAAGTAGGCCACAAGGGCACTTTTACATGTCTGAGTCTACCGGCATTTCACAAGAGGAGACCACTGTTGAGAAGAAACGCCGAAAGAAACTCAACAGTCAGTCATTTTTTCAGAAAGCATAAGTACTTAACTATTACAATGATATGAACTTAACTATACGTAGTTCTACAAGAAAACATATTAAAAGTGTATTTTAAGGCATAAGTGAGGAAAAGTGTAAGAATAAAATAGAAAACTACAAGAAAGCCTGACGGTTTATCACAATTTATGTACGTTTGATATGCTTTCTTATTAGAACTGTGTCCCTTAAACTAGTTAGGTACAATCTAAGAAGGAGTCAGCTACGCGGTTTCTGGTTCAGGCCATGCATTTTTGTCTGTCAGATAGTCCTCTACTGTATAATATGCTTTTGACATTAGAGATTTTTTCAAATAATTTTTGAGAGATGGAAAGGCTAATTTTAAAACATGATCAGGTAACTTGTTATAAAAATGAATACATTGGCCTAAAAATTATTTACTTACTTTACGAACACGAAACTTTCTAATAGCAATTTTATTTTTATTTCTAGTGTTAAAACTGTGGACATCGGAATTTTTTGTAAATGAATCTAGGTTTCTAATAACATACATAATACTCTCATAAATATATTAGGACGCTACAGTTAAGATGTTTATATCTTTGAAAATGCCTCTTAAGGAGTCACGAGAATTTAGGTTATATATAGAACGAATGGCTCTTTTTTGTAGCACAAATATAGTCTGAATGTCAGCTGCTTTGCCCCAAACCAGAATACCATATGACATGACACTATGAAAATAACTATGATAAACTAAGCGAGCTGTATCAACATTACTCAATTGTCTGATTTTCCTAACGGCGTACGCCGCTGAACTTTATTTACCTGCAAGCACTGCTATATGTGGACTCCATTGCAAATTACTGTCCAATGTTATACCTAAAATTAATGCCTTATTCACTATTTCTAAACATTCACCATTTAGTAATATAGTAGAATCTACCGCCGTAACATTCGGTAAAGTAAATCTAACACATTTAGTCTTCTTGGCATTTAATAGAAGATTATTAGTAGTAAACCAGTTAAGTACTTTCTCTAGTGTGCCATTAATTTCCGCATAGTCGGTTGATTTCCGGTGAACCTTGAAAATTAATGATGTATCGTCAGCAAATAGTACTATATTACAAAGATTATCTACTATAGATGGTAAGTCATTTATATAAACCAAAAATAGAAATGGACCTAAAATAGAGCCCTGTGGCACTCCTAGCTTAACTATAGCTCCATTGGACTGGGTTCCATTTACATCCACTGTTTGCATTCTATCACTGAGATATGAAGACATAAGGCTTAAAGCATTTGAAGACAGACCATAATGTTCTAATTTCAGGGTGATTATCTCAGCGAAAAAAAATTGCGGCGGAATTGATAACTATAGTGTGAAACAATTGTTTTAAAAGTTTTAATTTTTTTCTGAAAAGAAGACACTAATTATTATCTTAAGCCAAATCGCAAAGTATTGTAAAAGTCATTTATGATTAATAATTTTTTTTTTTTGCGGTTAAATTATAATTTTGGTGCGGCGTCCAGTATTCGTTGTTCCTCATAAATGTCTTTGATAGAGCCATAACATCAATGTTTTAAACTAAAATTGCATTTATTTATAATCTGTATTAGTTTAAGTATCTTATAAGGATATATAAATAAAGATTAATGCATAAATAGATACTCAAAATTGAGCACTAAAAGTTGTCCGGGTGAAATTGACAATTTTGGTGGTAAATATTGAAAATGTGTTTATGGTTGAACGAAACGCAACAAGACCAACATCCGTGTGTTAACCTGTTCGTTTAGTTCCGCTCCGGCATTGAGCGATGACACACATGTCGTAACTTGCTGGATCTGTCCACTCAGCACGTAAGTATCTAATTTTGGTGTGTTCAAAATACTTTTTGACACAATTTTTGTGGTATATGTTTCTAGTGACTTAGCAATAATTGACTGTGTGTGAATTGTGTGTAAGACGTGTTAAAGGTTTCCTGTTTTAAATATAAAGTTAAATTGGAAGTAAATAATACAGATATTTTTTAAATATTTTTTTAATCACTTTTTCTAATTTTGGTGGATCAATTTTGGTGGTTTTGGTGGTAATTTGTAACTCTTTGTAGTTATTTGAAGTCAAGTATAAACACAATACATCTAATATTACAAGCTGTCGGTGAGGGTAATACTAGATTAGATATGCTTATGCTGGTGGCGGATTCTATAGCTCCTATTCTTTCCTATATTACTATGTTTTCTTTCCCATCTGGCACGTTTCCTACAATTTGGAAATGCGCCCATGTGATTCCTCTCTCTAAAACCCCTAATCCGTCGTACTTGTCGCAGTATCGTCCTATGTCCATTCTTCCCATCTTATCCAAAATCATTGAATCCTTTGTAAGTCCACGTCTCTCATCACATCTTAATAGACTTGTTCAATTCTTTAGCACAACCACCGCTTTGGTTAATCACCGACGACAATCGTCTTATGATTACCTCTTTGGGGGGCAACAGCGGGTTCGAGTTGATGACCGATTTTCTAGCTGTTGTGAGCTGTCTGCTGGTGTCCCTCAAGGGGGCATACTCTCTCCATTACTCTTTTCTGTCTTCATTAAAGGAATCACCAAGTCACTCTCCTCATCGTTCCATCTCAATGCAGACGATTTGCAGCTTGGCTCCATGGTTTCGGAAATCAATTCAGACCTGGAATCAATCCGTGCTTGGGCTTGATTCTTTGGTTTGATGAAGAATACCAAGAAGTCGCAGGCTATTGTCGTTGGAAGCCCACATTTTATTTCTAAGCTTTCAGATCAAGTTAAGCCAGTTATTTTCTTTGATAGTACGCCTGTACCTTTCTCTTCTACTGTAAAAAAATTTGGCATTACCATGCTGCCGTGCAGAACTTAAAGTACAGTAAGTGCAATACGTCTCTCATAGCACTTACTGTACTTTAAGTTCTGCACGGCAGCATGGATCAATCTTTGTCATGGGTACCTCATATTTCTGAGATCAGTAGGAAACTTTTCGCGTCCCTTCATCCATTGAGGTGTCTGCAGAATGTCCTTCCTCTTCATACGAAAATCATGCTTCCCCGCTCTCTTTTGCTTTGGTCTCCGCAAGTTTGATCATGTGTCTCAATACCGCCCTCAAGTTAGATAGCTTCCGATCCATCAGCGCAGAGACTTACATGTTCTTTGTAGGTATTTTGTTTAATGTCCTTTTCATTCCTTCTTCTCCTCCGTACCTTGCAGAGAAGTTCTTTTACATGGCGGATGGTAGTGGCGATCGCCTGCGGTCAAGTGCGAATCTGGCTCTATCTATCCCAGTGCATAGATCTCATGTTTACGACGTGTCTTTTGCTGTGCGCGCCGTGAAATTATGGAATAAATTTTCTCCCGCCCTTAGGCAGACGCAGTCCGTAGCATCGCTCAAGGGGAAGTTAAAGAAATTGTGGCTGTCGAACGAACGATTATTTGATTAGGTTGCTGTTTTTGTTATAATTGTGATTATATTTATGTTATATGTATGTATTTATATATATATTACGTAATATATATTACATTGACTGTTGGCCTATCTCTCTCTCATTTGGTTTTTGCATTTTAATTTGTACTATTGTAAAGTTATCGTATTGTACATGCTGCTTGGTTTGTCTACCATATGTGTGTTTAACACTAATTTACTCGAAGGTAAATTAGAAGAAATCCCTTAAAGGGATAAGTTCACTTTCGTACATGCTTATTTTTTTGAAATGTATATCTTGTTATTGTGTACAATGAAGAGATAGATAAATTACATGCATACAACTAATCTAAATTATTACTTTTGCTATTCATAATTGATTTATTTTTTTAGGATGGCTAATCGCAAGAAAAATCAATCAAGAGAAGAAGTCCTCAAAAAGAAAAAAATATATTGTTGTTACAAACGAGTTAGTGATTGTATTTTCATAGGTATTTTGGTATAATTAAAATTATTAATAAAACATTTACTTTCTTTTCATTTTCCCTTATTTTCATTGACAAATATTAATTTTTAGCACAAGTAACTAATTTTGGTGTACATGTACAATTTTGGTGGCTAAAATATCTAATTTTTGTGGACACAAGCAATTTTGGTGGTAGGCAAATTACTAAAATCATAATATCTTTAAAACTATTATGTATAACAAAGGGCCATTACTACACAATATTGGTTATGACTTTATTCGTATTATTTATATATAATTTTGACTCTAACATCAAAAATAAAAAATACCACCAAAATTAGGTAAATTTCGAGCTTGTTGAAATTCACCCTTCAAAATGAGTGTTCCAGGATGGACGCAGTCGAATGCCTTAGAAAGGTCGCAGAAGATCCCAATTGCATCACAAGATTCCTCCCAGCTGTCATAAATGTGTTTAATAAGTACAGATGCTGCATCAGTCGTGGAACGTCCCCTTGTGAAACCGAACTGTTTACTAGAGAGTAATTTATTTCTATTGAAGTGTCCTAGTAGATCTTTCAACATTAATTTTTCGAAAACTTTACTTAAAACAGGTAGTATAGATATCGGACGGAAATAAGATCACTCAAATCACCCGATTTAAAAAGAGGTATGACTTTACTAATTTTCATAAGATTTGGGAAAACTCCCTCTGCTATGCAACTATTGTAAATCAAAGCTAGGTAAGGCGCAATTGAATCTATGATATGATTAATTATTTTTACTGATGCTCCCCATAAATCCTCTGTTTTCTTTAAATTGAGTGATTTAAATGTTTTAATAACATCTACTGTATTTACTGGACTAAATTGAAACTCAACATCACATTTCTCACAATTAGCACAAAGTAAGGTATGGGCTTCGGACGCAGATGATTTTAAACATTTTGTGGTATTAACTGCAATATTACCTTATTCATCGTCCCGGGCGAGTCATTCGCGTTAGACCTGCACCTCTAGCACAACTGTGATATGAGAGTCTTTCTCGCGCGAGATGCTATCTATCTTTTTTCTTTACAGTACTGTGACAGAGTGACGGGTGATACTATGTCGCGCGACAAGAGTCGCAAACCATAGTTGTGCTAGACGGGCTGAATTGAGAAACGCCATCCCCCTTACTACACGGCCCTTTATATAGAGTGCAGCGGTGACATTGAAACCCTAGGGACTAAAAATACTACTTTAGCCCCGCTTCGTGAACCTAAAATAACGTAATTTCGAACAGGAGAATCGAGAACGTACTTTTTGAGCAGGAGAAGGGAAAGAGTATTTTATGCAACTTTTCTTGTATAAGAGAGGTAAAGACTAACTTTGATGACAATACATTAATATGGTACCATGGGGCTGATCTATTTATTGCCGTTTCGCACAATTACTACCTGCCTACTTTCCATTGTCTTTACTTTTTTTTACAACTTCCAACTTTTCCTTAAAACGTATACCTTAATGGCTACAATTAAGCTGTAACTGTCATAAAGTGAAAACACCATTCATAACCGTTGTCGGGGCACTGTCTTTGGCATTTCCTAGAACAGTGTGATAATGCAGATTTTACATAAATGGAGATAAAAGGGGTGCACTCAACCGAAGCGTGAGTAGCTTGGTAATAATGCGGGAGGGGGAAGGGGGCCATAGGAGCTCTATAATAGAAAAAGCAATCCTACCGAGTTTAGGCTCTTTAGAATCGTCTCAGTGAGCATTTGATGGATATCCAAAGAAAAGTACAGTCAGCTATAAAAGCTTGTCACTAAAATGTCATTTTTGACAGAAACTTATTTTATTAAGGTTGAATATAAGTTGTGGACTCTTTGAATAACACGCCAGAACAAATTCTCTCCCTTAACAGTTTTTCTCGATTACACTGAGAAAAAAAATTGATTACATTAATCAAAATTTTGATTGTTTTAACAAAGTAACTTAATGTATAGGGAGCAGATAAAGTTAACTGATTGCAGCAATCAAGTTGAAATGATTGAAAAAGGTAATAAAGTAACTTTGTAAATCCAGTCATGACTTAAATATAAAAATCATGTTTGTTGACTACTATAATCAAGAAATCCTTAATAAAACCCATCAACGTCTTTACAGATACTATTAAAGAAAATGTTTGATGAAATCAAGTAAAATGATTAAATCAATCAAGTCTACTTTATGAAATATATATAGTGCACGATTCAATTAATCAAGTCTACTTTATGAAATGTATATAGTGCACGATTAAATAAATCAAGTCTACTTTATGAAATGTATGTAATGTACCAAAAAAGCCAAAGTAGGGCTAATCCCGTTCGTAAGGACCATGTACAAAATGCACTCTGGTCTCGAAGGGATAGAATCAAACACCGAGATTGATAACAATTCAACGTATGTTTAATTCTTTGGACTATATGCACTCCACACATATCGACAAAATAACAATAATAATTTACAGTACTTATGCATTTTATGGTAAACAAACGTTGGCGCGATGTACAATTCACGCTCTACGGTACAGCGCCATCTACCAGACAATTAAGACAACTAACTATTTAATAACAACTTAAACACGCATGATTAGTTGAAATAAGTTGATTATTTAATTCAATCTCGTTTATGTTTGAAGCAATTAATTGCTTTTAATTGAATTAATGTTTTAACTTAATTCGTGTGTTTAAGTTCAATGATACCATTAATAAACTGACTTAATAGATTCAAACAATTTCATAATTGACTTAATAATTTTAGTCAAATACATTGCTGAATTGAAATAAGTTGATTATTTAATTTAATCTCCTGCCTGTTTGATGTAATTAATTTCATTTAATTGAATTTATGATTTTACTTGATTCGTGTGATTAAGTTCAATAATTAACTTGATAACTTTAGTCAAGTACATTGTTTAATTTTATTAAGCGCATGATTAATTGAAATATGTTGATTATTTAATTCAATCTCGTTTATGTTTGATGCAATTAATTGAATTAATGATTCAAGTTAATTCGAGTGATTAAGTTCAATGATACCGTTAATAAACTGACTTAATAGATTCAAACAATTTCATAATTAACTTAATAATTTTAGTCAAATACATTGCTTAATTGAAATAAGTTGATTATTTAATTTAATCTCCTGCCTGTTTGATGTAATTAATTGCATTTAATTGAATTTATGATTTTACTTGATTCGTGTGATTAAGTTCAATAATTAACTTGATAACTTTAGTCAAGTACATTGTTTAATTTTATTAAGCGCATGATTAATTGAAATGAGTTGATTATTTAATTCAATCTCGTTTATGTTTGATACAATTAATTGCTTTTAATTGAATTAATGATTCAAATTAATTCGTGTGATTAAGTTCAATGATACCGTTAATAAACTGACTTACTAGATTCAAATAACTCCATGTTTCGATGAGTAAAGTAAATGATTAAATTAAAAGTCAATTAAGAAGTTGATCAAATGAAACATTGTTACTTAATTAAACCTTTCGATCAATTTAATTTTGTTGTAGTTATAAAGTATACCTTGTGTATATGATCAATTAAATAATTAATTCAATCATATTTTTTCTAATCAAGCTAAAAGTCGACTTGATTAAATCACTTTTTTCTCAGTGTAGCAACCTTTTGTTTCCTTATTCTCGTATCGGTCAAAAACAAAAGAAGTAACGACTCCATGCTCCACAAAAGGTTAAAATAGCGAAATAAACACGCTCACTTCCTAAAGAAAACGGCTATTTCTCTAGCTCCAATATTCTTTTGTTCAAAATACATTATAAGGTTTGACCGTAAATAAAGTCTGGCAAATAAACAAACAGGAACTTACATCTAAAAGTCCGTCGATCAACCAACTATCAAATTGACAGTCCATTAAATTTTGACAATTATGTTTATATAAAAGCGAATGTAAAAATGTTAAGAGCAGGATTTGAATCTATACGTCTCCACGGCTTTCCGCATTTAAGGCATGTAGAAATTAAGCAACTGGTTGAAAATTTATATGCTTTGGTTAGTGGCTTTGCTAGCATAAATAATTGTAAAACATAAATATTACAATGCATTTAAATATACGTTATTCGGTGGAGGTCCAAACATATTTTTTTTATTTTCAGACTTTTCAATTATTGTAAGCTTGGCTTGACAAATAAAATAAACGGATATATTATTCTTAAAAAATAGTAGCTTAAGAATCCGATGCAAATTATACCAATATTGTTGCAATTTTATTGGTTGATACGTCGTCGTCCTACGACCGATTGCGTCGTTTTTTACACAAACAACTAATAAAGTAATAATGGTATTAATACTATCCTGAGGCATCTTTAATAATTATAGAGACGGTTTTAATTCACGTAAAATTGTTGAAGGAATCATCTGCGCGAGCAAAAACCAGTGCAGTGGCCGTTAGTCGCTTAGCCAGCACGGATATCTGTCCCCGATGAAGAGCTTCATATGAGTTCGAAACATGTCGGGCCATTCTTGTAAATTTTTACGTAATAACCGTTTTAAACAGACTTAAAAAAGGAGGTTCTATGTATCACTGTATGTATTTCTTTTTTAAGTATGTTACCAATATTTCCGCCGGTTGTAGCCAATTTGTTTTTTTTATATATGCATTTTTTGTATAATAAAGTAGTGTGTCACACACAAATCTCTACACTGAAAACGTCGATCGTCTTCGAACCACGGCACACACTTTTTTATTGTAAGCTAAGAACACTTGATCAATCAAACAGACGGTTCAGACTAGTACGCACCCCAGGCCAAAAGTATGAAAACGAAGTTTATTCTTTGAATATTTAAAGTTTCCAATAATTATTCCTTGTGTAAATGTTGGTAACCGTTAGGCCACCCCCAAAAGATAAAAAAATAGAACATCCACTATTAAAATATCTGCATATTGTAAAAATATGTATATATATATATACGTACCTAATTCCGAGACGTGCATGTCGTCGTTTTTATTGCCTTTCTACAAAATGTTGCACTGGCAATTTTTATATGCAGAATTTACATTATTGACTTTTAAAATGTTCATAATCATTTTTATATTGTGATTTTGTAATTTATTCCGTCAGGAAATCACAGGTTTCTATAGTAATTTAAGCTTGTTTCCATACTTTTGCCCTTGGGTGTAGTGTACGCTCTACAGGGTGATCAATCCGAATGGGTCAGTAGGGAGAAAACAAAATGTAGGCAAATCTGTTCTTTGTTGATTTTGATGATTTTAGATTTAATAGAAACGGCATTTTTTTTTTTTATAAATCTCATACATATCCGGATTATGTATAAAATGATATACAGATTTATAAAAAAAATATTAAATCAAAGGTAAATTAAGAAAGAAAAATTGAATGCGATCTACTACAATCGAAGCGGGGTATGAACCCGCGACCTCTGCGTATCCGGCGCATTGCTCTCCCAACTGAGCTATTCGACCGCTACGTCAGTCACACCAAATCTTTCATCCCTTAATCCTTTACGCTACTGGAGCGCCCTCTGTGTCATATGTTTTTTGAAATGCTTATTGCGCATTAGCCATACCCTAGGATGTGCGTTTTACACGCACGATCCCCAATCCCCATTGCTTTACAGCAAGTGTGAAGACTGCGAGAGAGATGGCGCTGTTCTAAATATTTGTATAGAATCTTTTTATCGATTCATATTTTTATGTGGTAATACCACATTTTTATTTTTATAAATAATGACACAAAGGTAAATTAAGAAAGAAAAATTGAATGCGATCTACTACAATCGAAGCGGGGTACCCGCGACCTCTGCGTATCCGACGCATTGCTCTCCCAACTGAGCTATTCGACCGCTACGTCAGTCACACCAAATCTTTCATCCCTTAATCCTTTACGCTACTGGAGCGCCCTCTGTGTCATATGTTTTTTGAAATGCTTATTGCGCATTAGCCATACCCTAGGATGTGCGTTTTACACGCACGATCCCCAATCCCCATTGCTTTACAGCAAGTGTGAAGACTGCGAGAGAGATGGCGCTGTTCTAAATATTTGTATAGAATCTTTTTATCGATTCATATTTTTATGTGGTAATACCACATTTTTATTTTTATAAATAATGACACAAAGGTAAATTAAGAAAGAAAAATTGAATGCGATCTACTACAATCGAAGCGGGGTATGAACCCGCGACCTCTGCATATCCGACGCATTGCTCTCCCAACTGAGCTATTCGACCGCTACGTCAGTCACACCAAATCTTTCATCCCTTAATCCTTTACGCTACTGGAGCGCCCTCTGTGTCATATGTTTTTTGAAATGCTTATTGCGCATTAGCCATACCCTAGGATGTGCGTTTTACACGCACGATCCCCAATCCCCATTGCTTTACAGCAAGTGTGAAGACTGCGAGAGAGATGGCGCTGTTCTAAATATTTGTATAGAATCTTTTTATCGATTCATATTTTTATGTGGTAATACCACATTTTTATTTTTATAAATAATGACACAAAGGTAAATTAAGAAAGAAAAATTGAATGCGATCTACTACAATCGAAGCGGGGTATGAACCCGCGACCTCTGCGTATCCGACGCATTGCTCTCCCAACTGAGCTATTCGACCGCTACGTCAGTCACACCAAATCTTTCATCCCTTAATCCTTTACGCTACTGGAGCGCCCTCTGTGTCATATGTTTTTTGAAATGCTTATTGCGCATTAGCCATACCCTAGGATGTGCGTTTTACACGCACGATCCCCAATCCCCATTGCTTTACAGCAAGTGTGAAGACTGCGAGAGAGATGGCGCTGTTCTAAATATTTGTATAGAATCTTTTTATCGATTCATATTTTTATGTGGTAATACCACATTTTTATTTTTACCTTTGTGTCATTATTTATAAAAATAAAAATGTGGTATTACCACATAAAAATATGAATCGATAAAAAGATTCTATACAAATATTAAATCAGTTTTTTTTAATCTAAAATTGATGTCATGGTTCCTAAGAACAGATTTCCCTACCTATCTCTTATAGTAAAGTTGGTGACTCCCTACTGACCCATTCGGATTGATCACCCGGTTCGTATTTATCGGCATAGTATAAAACATGCTCTAGCAAACCCAATAGCTCCAATATTCAATACCAATGTTTATTTTATTTCCCTCGGCAGCGAACAAAATATCTTCTCATCGAAAAGCTAATGAATAAGTTTGGTTTGAGTTAATTTGACTTGTATTTATGCGATACTGACCTAATTTTTCATCTCTTTTCCATAACTTATCAATGAGAAGATTGTTCATTTAGTAGCGCTTATTAGTAAATTAAAACATGTATGAAAGGGTACACACCACAATTTTTATATTAAACCATTGATACAAAGATCAAATCTCAAAGAAAAATTGAAAATGAGTTAGTTAGTTACCTGGCGATAGAGACCGGAAATGGAACCCGGTACCCCGGATTGCCCGTGCACTCCCAAGGAACCGATCGAATTTTTCCTTATGCTTTGTGTGTCCTGTTTGTCTTGCATTGTTTATTTGAAAGGGTGGTGTCTTCGAGTTTTGATCAATCTATCAATGGTTCAGCACTTATTACTTAGGTTACTTAATTTGTTTATCCTCATTACTCGTAACGGATACAGCTTTAACAATCTCAACTTTTAGTATCAAATCGCTATATAACAGATGTAATAAAATACTGGTAAGTAATTGGATCCGAGTTATTAATGTGACGAGCTACGTGCGCTTATTGATGATGGAAATGATGTGATATGGACGAACGGGTTCCATATTGGGTTGCGTAAAATCTAATTATGTATATAATTGTCATAACTCTGAAACCGATAACAACTTGTCAGGATTGTTATAAAACAAACCTAACCTAACCTAAGCTACTGGGTTTTACTCCAAAAACTCTTGTTAAGTTAATAATATCATAATTATGGCTAACGATTTTATACTTATACAATACTTTTATACAATACGCTATGCCAATAAATTTTATGCCAGTCGATAGGAGGACGCATGAAATGGAAACCCACCGCAGAAAATCCGTAATGTGATTAAAACGGAGAAACTGTTATACATTGGAATTTGTGGCATAAAATCGTGGACAACGTTTGAATGACAAGAAACTGTATACCGATATGATTAATATACGTAATTTAGCTAATGAATAAGTTTGGTTTGAGTTAATTTGACTTGTATTTATGCGATACTGACCTAATTTTTCATCTCTTCTCCATAACTTATCAATGAGAAGATTGTTATCATGAGCTTATTTAGTACAATTTAGTTGGTCCTAGATAATATAAATTGCAATTACTAGGATATTTTTACTGTTCATATAATTGTCCTCCTTGTAATATTTAACCCGCAACGGTGTGCTTTCTCTGCGTACTGCTAAGCTGTGTCTTATCTGCAAGGGGATATCATCCCTCCACTTACAAGAATTGCTGTCGTTTTGGGAGTATTTTAGGGGTTCCGCAGATAAATTACTTTGGAACTTAGTAAGTGCTTTGCGAAAAGATTCCAGGATTGTCGTGTAAAATAAAAATAAGAACATTTTTATATTTTGCGGTGTAATGAACATTTTACTACAACAAAGTTGTTACTTATTTTGTCATACCTACTTACTCTTTTACTCGTAAAAGTTGACGAATATACGAACGTATTATTATAAAGATACTTAAAATTATTATCTGACATGAAGAGGCCTTAATCCTTTTTTAGGGTTCCGTACCCAAAGGGTAAAAACGGGACCCTATTACTGAGACTTCGCTGTCCGTCCGTCCGTCCGTCCGTCCATCCGTCTGTCACCAGGCTGTATCTCAAGAACGGTGATAGCTAGACAGTTGAAATTTTCACAGATGATGTATTTCTATTGCCGCTATAACAACAAATACTAAAAATAAAATAAAATAAATATTTAAGGGGGGCTCCCATACAACAAACTTGTTATAGATTATATAAATATATATTAGGTACGGAACCCTACATGCGCGAGTCGGACTCGCACTTGCCCAATTTTTTTATATTATGACAAATATATTGATAATTTCAACCAACTTTTTGATACTTTTTCCTGAGTTCTAGGTAGTAACATAACTATTTCATGCTTTCATTGCGTGCAGTCGAAAATAAGCTGTAGGTTTCAAATGTATACCAATAAATTGCAATAGCTCTGTTCTAAGTAGTAACATTAATAATTTGTTAAGAAACATGTTTGATCATGATCATAGATAAAAAATATCTACAACAATCAGCATATTTTTGACCGGATAAGGAGCCTAAAGACTGAAGGCCAGATGGAGCGAACGAGTTGTACAATATTAATAATATGTATGAGGAGAATGACTTAGCTAAATCTAGCAACTAAGAACACCTCTCGTCCTATGAAAAACATGAGACACCTGCATTTAGTTAGAACAGTCCTCGAGTCCCTTAAAGGGCTGTTCTGTCTATGGAACATGACGTCATCGAACAAAAAGGTTTCCAATTACAGCTGAATATCTTGGAAACTACTGGCCCTATTTCCACCAAAGATAGCAAAGAACTATCTCGAAGGGCAAGTCTTTTGATAAAAAAAACTGCACTCAAATCGGTCTATCCATTTGGGAGCTATGGGACATACAGACACACAGATACACAGATACACATATGTTAAACTTATAACACCCCTTTTTTTCGTCGGGTGTTACATGTAAGCATACCTGTGCTAACTCGGAGCACCGATACTAAAATGATGTAGCAAAATATTTTATCGACAAAAAATATATCGATGTTACTGTCAAGATCTAAATGTCATCAACATATTTTTTTTCTCTTCATTTTCAAATAAAAACAATAAAACGTCTATTATTCGTCAATTTAAAATAGTTTTCATAGTAAGTATACAATCAATATTTTTTCCATATCCGTCGGTATAGAAGATTGCCGTCTAGATGAAAATATTAACTTTATCAGACATGATATCGACCTTTTTTATAGTAATCGAGAAAATTCAATGATAAATAATAATTAATAAATAAATAAATATCGGACCACCTCACAAAACAATCTAGTCCCAAATTAAGCTCAAGAAGGCTTGTGTTATGGGTACTAGACGACGATATACGTACTTATGTGGTACTTATATATACGTACTTATATATAGATAAATATATACTTAAATACATAGAACAACCATGACCCAAGCACAAATATTCGAGTTCATCACACAAATATTTGCCCTGGCTGGGATTCAAACCAGGGACCGCCGGCTCAGTAGGCAGGTGTCTACAAACCGAGCCAAACGCATCGTCAAACATGTATGGATAATATCAATATATCGACATCTTTTTTATTGATACCAAATCCCTATGAACGTGCCCCAAGTTAGCACAGGTATGCAATTATGCATATAAGGTTAAGTACCTTAAACGCATGTATGCGTCCATAGTAATGTCACATTTTACAATACCGTTCAAACCATTGGGTGTTGAAACAAGCTTCAACACGTATATGTAAGTATTTTGAGCAAGCTTAAAACAAAAACTGGGAGTCCTTTTCCATACTCGGCAATAAATCATGAATGTGCGTACTATATTAAATTTCCAGCTAGAAAAGACGCCAATTTGAAAGAGCGTAGAAACAGACATATTTTAGACGCACATATTACCTAATTCATCTCACAGCTCAAGGCGTAGAAGAAAAGATTTAAGTACATAAGCATTCGCACGGCAGTAAAGACCTTATAAAATTGTAAAAGATGATGCAAGCGTCAAACAGGAAGGAGGTAAGCGGGTGTATTTTCTATATTCACTTAAGACGTTATTCACTGGCGAACCATAGGGTTTAGCATTACAAAAAGATTTGGGTCGCCGCTAACACGACGTGGAACTTTTTTCGGTATGTTTTAGCAATTCCTTAGTGGAATACAGTTGTATCTGCCTAGACTCCTCATATTGAGATCAGGCCTTGTTTGAGATACGATACTAGTTTAATATAAGGCCTGAAGTGAAATGGGTAAGAACATTTTATTGGATTTTTTTAAGTATTTTTTTATTGTAGTATTGGTTCTTTAGAGTAAGGTTTTATACATACGTCTTTCTTATATGTAATAAAATAATATTGTTTCTTGACTAACTATTACAAATATTAACTTTATCAAAAATAAAGTAATGTTGCACGCACAATATGTAGAAGTACAGACACTACAGACATTAATAAAATGGGTAAAGCTAAAGGTAGTTTCTAATTCATATCTTAAATAGACTAGTACTTATACCTAAGTTGTCGTAGACTTTCATGCAGACAGCCCTTTATAGCATTAAAAAACCAGCCAAGTGCGAGGTTTACTCGCGCACTGAGGGTTCCGTACAATACTTATCCCACCTTAACTGGCCGGGTTAAGTTCAGTTTTCACCTGTTATGCATGGCGCCGGATACAAATGAGGTGCAAAGTTAACGCAACCGACGTTTTTTGTATGAGAACCCCCTAAATATGTATTTAATTATATTTTTAGTATTTTTTGTTATAGCGGCAACAGAGATACATAATCTATGAAAATTTCAACTGTCTAGCTATCACGGTTCATGACATACAGCCTGGTGACAGACGGACAGAGAGACAGACAGATGGACCGACAGTGGAGTCTTAGTAATTAGGGTCCCGCTTTTACCCTTTGGGTACGGAACCCTAAAAAGCAATAGGTACCTATGGTGTACTATTTTATTACGGATACAATTTTCTATTAAACTTAACCAATATTGCTTCAGAACGTTATATCATAAAGATAACAAATCCATTACTTTATAACATAACTACAGATGTATTAGATTGTATTGGAAATTTCGGAATATGCTCGAAAATTAATGACATGTACTTCTTGTATTTGATTTTATACTAAATAGTATTTCATTGCGCCGTGAGCCGCACGCCAGGCGGGCAATTCGACCAATGTTTGAGTTATCTCCATTATATCGCTTTCTGTCACTTTTGACGCCACAGATGGCGAGATGTGGCGATATCTTTAGAAGATCGCAACTTGGCCAACTCAGTCGCATTAAGTGTACGTCTCCTTTGTATGTGACGGTGTAGATATCAGGCGCATACTTAACTTGACTGGGTGGTACGTAAAATTAGACAGCAGTTTGACAATAAATTAAATGATATGGATCATGGGGCAATGGAGCGAGCTATGCTCGGAATTTCCTTGCGGGATCGAATTCGAAATGATGAGATACGCAAGAGAACCAAGGTTGTAGATAATATAGCTCAGACAGTCGCCAAACTTAAGTGGCAGTGGGCGGGGCACATTGCTCGTAGAATCGATGGCCGTTGGGGCAGAAAGGTTCTTGAGTGGCGACCGCGGACCGGAAGACGCAGCGTTGGAAGGCCTCCAACAAGGTGGACCGACGACCTGGTTAAGATCTCGGGTTGAAATTGGATGAGGGCGGCGCAAGATCGATCGTTGTGGAGAACTTTGGGGGAGGCCTTTGTCCAGCAGTGGACGTCTATAGGCTGATATGATGATGATGATGATGATGATGGTGCATCTAGTCCGAAAATTGAACCGGGTGGTGGTTTTTGGAATTCTGTAATAGATTGTACGTTACCCTTGGCCGTGAGTGAGATATTCTGGGATGAGAGAAAATTTCACTTCCTGGCCAGGGCAAGACGTAAAACTTTAAACAAACCACGGGCGGTAATTTGTAAAGCCCCAGATCGCATATTTAAAACAGATTTTTTTGACAAAGACTCATAAGGTCTCTGATAGTCGTTAATTTATCGCGGTTTATGTTGCAATATAGAAAATAAAAATTTGCCTACCTTACCATCTCGCACCTTACTTCCGTAATTTGGATTTATACAGAACTAACGCCATATTGTATAGTAAAATCTGTTGATAATGATAAAATATACTAGGTTACATTTATCTTCAATAGTACAATTAAGGTCAGGTGAGGTATGACTCACAGGGAGAAGACTGGCACAGTCTAATAACTAACTGTTAGACTTATACCCGCATCACTACATAGTATAAAACAAAGTCGCTTCCTGCTGTCTGTCCCTATGTATGCTTAGATCTTTAAAAAACTACACAACGGATTTTGATGCGGTTTTTTTAATAGGTAGACTGATTCAAGAGGAAGGTTTATATATCATTTACATGCATAATTTACCAGCATTGCCCCCGTGCGAAGCTGGCCGGACTGGGTCGTTAGTTAGACTAAGAATAAGTTGCTTTTGTGTACATTGTGTTTTAATACATTGCTATTTTTGATGTCAGTTGCTTTGACTTTTGTGATCCTTGTATCTCACCCTCTCCCTCTCATTTAAATTAGCTATCGACGCTTTATTATCATTCAGTGCCTGATTGAGCCAAGATCGAAAACTCAATAGCGAATAGGTTCCATTGTATTTTTATGTTACCGCTAATTTCCATGACAAACAACCTATGATAACCGAAAAATCACACAACATTCTCACCCTAAAAACCTCAAAGCAGGAAAATATGAGATCAGTAAACCCTAACCCACCGTTGACATTGAATTTTGTGAAGACCGCATTGTTCGTGTATAATGGACCCAATCTGTTGGCACTGGCTGCGCGGCAGGCGAGGGTTGAATACAGATGTGCCGTATATTGCGTTAGGGTTAGGTACAAATGTTGCCTTAATACCTGGAGTCCTCTAGGTAATGTAGTTTTCGACAAGTAAAGAAAAACATGTGAAATGGAATTCAAACTACACTTGAATTTTCAACAAACATGTTGGAAACTTTAGTGTGTATTTTATACGTACCAAATATATGCATAAAATATATTGAAAAACAAAAGAGTGCAGAGAATCAAAGATGTAAAAAAAAGGTAGATTAAAGGTATATTCCCACAGGGAGTTTTACAACCTACGCAGTGTTGCGGATTTTTAGTGGTACTAATTTATTATACTGGCAGCGGCAAACTTTTGGTAACTGCAGACGTTGCAAGTCGGTGAATGTCACTGATGTGTTTATTTTTAATAGGATTCAGCTTTATTTCGTCTTTTAATCGTTATTATTCATTTATATAACGATAGGACTAAACAGAAACATTTGTACGGTGCTGGGTCTTTTATGTAATCCGTTACATGAAACAAATTAATAACACATAACTAATACACCTTTTATATAAATATATATACATAACATAAACATACACAAATATGACATACAATATAAATGTACCTTGTGCGAATCATTATGCTGGCGGTTAATTATAGAGCTTATCGGAGAAATGCTTGCGCTGATGTACTTGTGAAGGTTAGCTTGCTCTGCGCTTGTCTGATGGGGAGGTTATTGCCGGGTTGTTCCCTATTGGAGTGAAACTGAGAAACGAAAAAATACTTCTGTAACCGGAGAATCATGACCCTCAGCAACGAAGAACACAATGCAAGGAGGAGGTCTAATGGCTTAAGACAGAAGCTTATTTTATCTTGTTCCTGCACGCTAGCCCTTGCAATATCTTGCGGCGACTTCACTTGTCGTGTGACTGAGCGTCACCTGTTTTGTTCACGTTGTATTGATAGGATGGAGACAGGTAGTATAATGTCGCGCGACAAAGAGTCACGTGCCACAGTTATGCTAGACGTACTGTACGTTCCCCATCTAAGAATGGAACACTTTTTCGGCAAACTTATCAACAACAACACAATATACTTACTCGTAATTTACATATATTTAAGAAGAAAGTGATTCCAGGTTGTATCTTTAGCGCATTAATAAAAGTGGTGTTTTTTCCACGTTAAAACATAACACAAAAATTAATTATGCCTATTAGTTAGTTGGCCAATAGGATCGATATACAGAATAATGAAACAAGAGATAACGTCCGATATTTATTAATCCTATTATCAAAACTGGTAAACTTCTCTCAGACATTCCATTTCCAAGTATCATCCATTAAAATCCATTGCAAATTAATAATTCCGTTGAATAACGATGTCGTTTCCGAAGGGCTATCGAGCGATGTCGGAGTTAATTCAGAAATTGATGTACACGGGTGATTCTTTCGGTATTAAATTATGAATATATGCTTTGAGTGCCTCCGATTGTGAAAAAACACGGATATTTATGTAATCAGTTTAATAGATTTTTTAAGCCTGGTCCTAGATGAAATATGTTTATTATAGCAATGCTGCTCTGTCTATGTCTGTTTTTTTTATTATAACGGCACTACATTGTGGCTCCACTTCGCCTGATGGTAAGCAAAAAGAGGAGCCCAAGTCGCAATGGCAACTGACGAGAAACCAACTGTATTTACGTCATGAGTATGCTCTGTCTACGTCTGTATTTACATCATGAGTGTAATAGACAAATCCTTGGCTTGTACTTCAAAGCAGTAAACCTATGTATTTTTTGCTACATCACGCAAGAAATTACAAGATATGGCATTACAGAGGTCCACTGCGTATTTCGAGAATGTCATCCCTGGTAAATTTCCTGGTTGGTTGGTAAATGGGTTAACCTTAAAGCGTGGCACATTTTTGTTAGATCATTTAAAATAATTTCGAGGTTGTTAACAAAGTGTTTGGCTGCTTTTGTATTTCTATCGCCAAACATTCAATAAACAAATAATGAATATTGGACAACCTCACACAAACCGATCTAGTCACACAGTAAACTCTGGGAGGCACTAATAGACGACGATATTCATACTCATAGATAATTATATACTTGATACATAAATATTCGAATTCATCACAGAAATATTGGTTTATCACTTTCCTATTCCACGATAAAAACAACCTATGATAGGACTGTTGCGTACAAAATGCCTACATAATAAAGTATGGTGGTTCCTAGGTAATTTTAAACGATGGCATCACGAGCTTTCCTACTGGTGAGTGACTTTGTTACCCCGCGCCACTGTGAGCGCCGTGTCAAGTACAATTGGAACGCAAATTTCACAGAACGAGGCTAAATGCTCCGCTTTTAGCGGCTTTTTGGCGCACGTTCAGATCAATTTTACAAAGAGAAAGGATGAGTCCCGCGTACCTCCGGGTTATAATGGTGTTGTCAACTTGTCACTCTAGAAAAGAGAGCGAAAAGGCAGGTAAGACGTACTGGTTTCCACTTATAGCGTTACAGGTGCAAGGTCACCCGACTGCGTAATTGCTGGACCCTGGGCGAATAACGAAAAACAGATCTGAAAAAGAACAATAAATCCTATATCCGAAAACTGACGAACAGATTGATGGATAAATAACGATGAAAATGTCGCAGTGATTGACCGTTACACTTATCACAAAAGAACAACGTTGCAAAATCACTTCAGCCGTTCTTCTGCTCCTAATGGTAAGTAAGTAAGTAAGTAAACACTTTATTGTACACAAAAACAGTTAAAAAATACATCTATTACAAATAACATATAGGTACAAAGGCATACTTATCCCTATAAGGGATCTCTTCCAGTTAACCTTTGAGCAATAGAGTGCATACATAAATACAAATGTATGTACGTATATGTATGTATTGTATTAATAGTTTATATGTGTAATTATTAGTAACTAGTCTTAATACCTTTTTGTACACGGTGTTAGTTTGTCTATCTTCTTCTCGTACTCACTCAATTACATACATACATAATGGTATTTTATGTTCAGCACGATGCGGTACTGCTGTACCGAATTCGTGGTTTCTTAATAAAAAACTTGAAATGACTCCTCCGAATAGTGTACGTGTAAAATAGAATATTCTATTCTAACCGTCACTAGGCACACGTACCTATACTATTCGACGGTGACGGTTATATTATGATTTATATAAAGTTACTTAAAGGTGCCCGAAACATCGTCCGCGTATGTTTTTCTTTACCGTAGACCGATAAAAGGTATCCTATAACCTTCTTTGGATTGGTTGGAATTTGTCCAGCCGTTTTGGCGTGATGAAAGGGCAAAGGAAATTATGAAAGCAGATGGCGCCAGGTTGGCACGGCGCCGCGCGCCCATATAAAACAAAATAATGATCCTGCATCACGCTATTAAGATTTTCCTTAAAATCATGACATAGAAGAAATATTTTTAATACAAACTTATTATTTTATAATAGCATAGTAAACACATTAAAGTAATTACTAATACAAGTAATGTAAACGTAAATTGGGTTAAGTGCTACGATAACAAGCTTGACCAACTCACAGTGATTCTATGGAAACTGGAATGACAGTGACTGAAATGTACTAACCCTTTTCCCCAAATTGGGATAATTTTGCTTTCTGCATATTCTTCTAACATCAATATCTAAATAAAACGTAACAATATTTTCTCTGAACTATGCCAACGTTTCAAAACCAGTAATCCAATTCACCCGAATGACGTTTTGCAGACGCCACGTCTTGATGGATCGAATGGAAATATTTTGGCCACCCTATCTTAGTCAGCTGATTCAATGCCTCGTTTAGAAGAGAATTTTTATTTCGTATTGATGTAATTTTTGTCGTTCCGTAGGATAAAAACTTGGTGTGAAATAAAATAATAATAATACAATATAATACAATAATACTTTATTGCACACCAACAAGAAAAATATTACATGAGGAATCTTAAATTAAACAATGGGTGGTCTTTTCGCTAAGGAGCGATCTCTTCCAGACAACCTTTGGGTAGCGGAGAAAACAAAATTAAACAGAAAATAGTAGGTGGTGAGATAAGAACTTAAGTACAGTACTTTTATCTCACGAGCGCGGGTGAGCCATGTTTGTGTTAGTAATGTACATGCACATTGGCTCTGTGTGGGTGAGCCGGAACTGTTCGCTCCCGAGCTCACCCACACAGAGCCAACGTGCATGTACATCTACTCACACAAACATGGCTCACCCGCGCTCGTGAGATAAAAGTACTGTAATATGAGAAGTAACAAATAAATGACATATAAAATATTAAAGATGTCATACACAGATAGAAGTATCTATATATATATATAATCATACATAAACGTACATACATACAAAAAGGAAAAATTAAAAAAAAACAGCTGACATAAGACTTAATAATGAAAAACGGTAGAGACAAATAGTGATCTTTAAGTTTATATATTATATATATTTAAAAATTGCCAAAGATTTAGCTAAATAGAAGATAATAAATATAATAAGAGTCTGTATCTCGCCGGTCCCTAGTAAAAAAGTCGGATCTACAAAATTGCCATTTTCGTTTTATTGCGTTAATGCTTATTAAATACATTAATCTTTAATCGTACATTTACAGATTTTTCAAAATTTCATTATTTTCACGAATAATCAATGTCAAAAATGTCGTATCTTATACAGTGTCCATTTAATATTGTCAGATGTGGTACTTCCGACTATGTTAACCGGGTTAGCTGAAAAGTTTTGTGTAGTATGTGGCACTTCCGACATTACTATTCGGAATTTTAAGGGTACCTTATGTCGTATGTACCACTTACGACATTTTATTATGGAATATAAATTGTATCTTATGTCGTATGTGACACATCCGATGTTTTTTGCCGGAAAATATATTCCAACTTTGGTCGCATGTAACATATCCGACATTTTTTCACGGAAAATAAATTGCAGTGTATGTCGTAACTAAAACAATATCTTGCAGCATGCTTTAAATTTTGTCTTATTGTTTGAATATTGCAATGAACAGTTTGAATGAAATTGGGTATTTAGTAAACTTACTGATGGTTTCGAACGATAAATAATAATTGGGAGATGTTTATGGTGAATGTGGCAACTTCAACCAAGCTCCTGATAAAAAAATTCTAATTATAAAAAAAAGTTCTTCTGAAGGAAAATAACCAGAATAAGAACATAGTGAGATAACGATTACTCGTGGCAATGCCGAGAACATTTCAGAATGTGTGTAATTAAATATACAGTTAAATAATAAGTAACGGCTCATGACTTCTTCTTTAGTCGACCACATATTCCTGAGAATCGTGATCACTAGATTTCATATCCCTTGTCACTTTTCTCTATTGGTCTCAATTGATGGTCGCCCTCACCGCTTGATAGTTCTCTTACTTTTGGTCAGTTTATCTAAGTCAGTAGGAATCTAAGCTCTTTACCCCACGGTGAGAGTGGAACTAATCTTTTGAAAGAACCAGAGATATCCTTAATGGTGCCTTCGAACTCATAAATTAAAAGAGGCGATAAGTATGTTTCTGCATTCCCCTGACGATGCCACTCATTACCAAAGGTTCAACAATAGATCTCAGTCTTTAATTCGTGATTTGCACCAGTCCAATTGCAACGTGTTTCTAGGCGAGGTTGAGATGTCTTACAAACAGTTCCAAAGGTCAGGTTAACCCGACACTAATTTGAATAAATCCTAGATAGCAACCTATACGAGGTTGGTATGGCTATCAAATAACTTAAAAATGCAGCGGATGATGCTGGAGCGATGTCTAAGATTCTGAAAGCAGCATGGTAAAATGGTAAAGAAAACCCTGTAGAATTTATTAAATCATGCTATAATCGAGGGCAAAACGATAGGAGCATGGCCGAAAAGTGTAGCATGTATAATGCTCATCTTCAGGGAGGTTTGACCCTTCTTATAAATTACAGACCTATCTCGCTTATGAATCATGACTATAACCTGTGTAGTCGACACTCTTATCACGAACCGTCTCGCACGCAGGTTTGACGACTTTCAGCCCCCCAACGCTGGTTACCGCTAACCCTAGAACCCTAGGTACCGTAAACCACGTCCATATGTATATGTATATGTACTTCCATTTCTTTGTACTATGAGAAGGCTCTCGATTCGACTACGACTTAGTTAGACGGTGCTGCGGTCTCTCAAGTAGTACTAATATCTCCAAAAAATTCACAGCTGCATAGAAAGATTAATTCAAATTTTTGGTTTTGGACGGACTAGTATCAATATCACAAGCAAAGACGTCAGCCACCTTCTCTCGTCTGATGATATCGTCGTAGTAAATGACTAGTCATTGCTGAGGCTCTCAAAGATCTTGGAAAAATGCTCAAAGACTTCAGTCGTCTCCCAATAAGTGTATCTTAAAATGAACATTAAAAGACAAAAATTATGTTAATATTTTTTTTTGATATCAAACTAACATAATTAAAAAAACAATATTTATAAATTTTATAATACTGGGTAAAACTGCGGATTTTTATACCACTAAAATGTCGTATCTCACCACAAAACACTGTGTACAATCCAAATATAATTGTAGTAAGTGACACTTGCGACATAAATAATAATGCAATATCCGATTATAAAAGTCGTTAGTGCCACATCCGACTAATTACTGCGAACCATATCATGAAAAAAAGTCGTATGTGGTAGTTACGACAGGATATCGGATGACAATTTCCAGGTAAAAAGGTAGCATGTCTTATTTCTGGCATTTCTAATAAATAATTTATAGTTTTGTTTACACATACTCTAAAAGTACTTAATAATAATAACTTTGGCCAAATTTCGTAACAATACGACTTAAATTGTCAATTTTATACACAAAAACGTCTTTAAAAAACTTTAACTGCCTCTCCTGGAAAGTAGTCATTTTGCAGATCCGACTTTTTTACTAGGGACCGGCGATCTGTTCTTGCAATAAATATCTTTCTTTATCTTTATCTTTATCTTTATCTTTATCTTTATCTTTATCTTTATCTTTATCTTTATCTTTATCTTTATCTTTATCTTTATCTTTATCTTTATCTTTATCTTTATCTTTATCTTTATCTTTATCTTTATCTTTATCTTTATCTTTATCTTTATCTTTATCTTTATCTTTATCTTTATCTTTATCTTTATCTTTATCTTTATCTTTATCTTTATCTTTATCTTTATCTTTATCTTTATCTTTATCTTTATCTTTATCTTTATCTTTATCTTTATCTTTATCTTTATCTTTATCTTTATCTTTATCTTTATCTTTATCTTTATCTTTATCTTTATCTTTATCTTTATCTTTATCTTTATCTTTATCTTTATCTTTATCTTTATCTTTATCTTTATCTTTATCTTTATCTTTATCTTTATCTTTATCTTTATCTTTATCTTTATCTTTATCTTTATCTTTATCTTTATCTTTATCTTTATCTTTATCTTTATCTTTATCTTTATCTTTATCTTTATCTTTATCTTTATCTTTATCTTTATCTTTATCTTTATCTTTATCTTTATCTTTATCTTTATCTTTATCTTTATCTTTATCTTTATCTTTATCTTTATCTTTATCTTTATCTTTATCTTTATCTTTATCTTTATCTTTATCTTTATCTTTATCTTTATTTTTATCTTTATCTTTATCTTTATAGGACGTAAAATAAAATACGAAGCTATAAGTAAATGGCGACACAATCTCACACCTTTTCCACATTTCTGAATCGTAACTTAAAATTTTAAAATGATGTAGTTATATTTCCGAATTGTGTCTCTGTTTCCTCAAAAGGGGCATTATAACATTGAAAATCCGTTAATTATCCAATTTCCATACAGACCCATATAGGTATCCTTTACTGTTTTGATTTACCTGCGGCATGCGACAGTGGTGCCTGGCGGAGATACTTGGCAAATATTTGTACCTACTATTGAGACAGTTAGTATGTTTAATACACTGCTGATTGGCAGTGCCGTATTTACCCCTAGGCCCACAAGGCCACCTAGAAGCCCTTTAAGTCCGGGCCTGCTGATTGGCTATTTTATTACTGTTTATATGGCTTTTCACCATTAAGATTAATACGACTTACGACGAAAGATATAAACGACTGGCAAAAATTTAAATGCAGTAGGTATGTTTGTTTCCTATTTTTTATCGTGTCACTGTCAAGTTTACGAGTCAGGGACGGTCCGATCCAAACTTCTTCTCATAGGGACCTCGATATTTCCATTTGGGATTATACCAATATTTTACGACCTATGTAAGTTCAAAAATAATACCGTAATAAATACAATAAACAATTATGTAGCTTGTGTCGATGTATCACCTGTAAAAAGCTATATATGTAATTAAATATACATATATAGCTTTTTACAGGTGATGACATCCATTAATGTTCGCTGGTTTGCAGTACTAGATTTTAATAAAGTAAATATTTAATAACTTCTTGTCAATAAAGTAAATATTTAATAACTTCTTGTCAAAACTGTGTAATTCTTTAGCGCCAGATAAACTGAAATTGTCAAACGTAAAATTGTGTCAACCTACGAGACAGGCTGAGCCTAGTGTAGGGGACACGGCTACTTCTGCTGAGGTGTAAACATTACCAAACAGTGTTCATTGAGTTCTTATTTCCTAACTATATGGTAATTCATCTGTAAAAATGTCACTGTATCCTAATAAACTATTTGAATTTGAATTTGAATTTGAATTTGAATAAAGATTGGGGTTTATGTTTTTATGGTGTATCCCAATTGTTATGGAACTTCAGGAAGTTATACAAACGCGGAACCCTCTCGGCTGCATCACCCACAAACTGTGCGTAAACTTATCGCGTGTGATACACATGGGTTCAATTGCCGTGCCGCGTGAAATACACAATCAAGGGCTATTCAAAGAGAACCGACGTACGAATGTATATAAAAGTGTGATTCCTCTTGTACGAGAAGTTGTTTGCGCCGAGTTTGCAATACACATTATAGAACTTGCTGTAAGAAGGCCTGATGAAATGAGGCAAACATTTTTTTTTACGAAAGTATAGAAATTGTATCGTTAAACCATTTGTTTGGGCATGTATATATATCACAAAAAGTCGAGGTTCTCATTCTTCCAGTAATCATCATAGTAAATGCCTAACTAGTGACTCTATGCTATACCTAGATCTCTTGTGTTTGTTTCGATCTGGCTGAAATATGATATTTTTACGATGCGGTACGGCGTCCGCCTTGGTAAAGAAGCTGCCTAGTGATCCGGCGGCGGTCCTGCGGCAAATATTTGTGTGACGAGCTCGAATATTTGTGTTTACAAATACAAATACAAATCATTTATTTCGGACTAAGTTTAAGACAGATATAGATAAATATATACCTACAGACTCGTTTAAGTATGTATATATTTATCTATATCAGTATGTTAGTGTTGTCTCGTGTCCATAACACGAGCCTATTAGAGTTTACTGTGAAATACATGGATTTGTGTGAGGTTGACCGATATTAATTAATTAATTATTTTTTAACGAAACACTGAATCACTGCTCTTGAAATTTCGTGGGAATTGGTTGAGAAATACAACTAGTACATGAGACTGTGTGTACTCATTACACATCCATACAGTTCTGATTATGGCCTGCAATCTGTATGGCTGATTGCAGAAAGACAAATAAAAAAAAATGAGAGAACAGCCGGGTATCAGATCTGACAATCCAGACATAAGAATGCATATCGCCTGGTGGTTACGCAACAATTATTGGTGCTGGTGCACATATCCATCCTCCTTGCTCGGCGAGCGACCTAACCGTGTTGGCCGCTAGAAACAAACTAAAAGTGTCACGTCAAATAACAATTTTCTGTGCTCTCGTGTCAACATACTTATTTATAATTAACGCATAAAATAATACAAATACACAAGAAAACCCGGGTTTAAACTATTCTATTGCAATAAGTGAAGTGCTAGCAAAACAGTTGTGGCGTACGTCGGCGGCAGCGGCGCGTCGCAAAGCGAATAGGGACGAAGGTGAGTGCACCAGTGACTATCGAAGAATTCCCAACATTTTGGCCCAAAACGAACCGGATCTTAATTATACCAGTTTGGTTTATACGAATCGATCTATAATTATATTTAAAATTTCACTCATCTTCAAAATTCCAATTTTTGCGACGCAAATGTCAACCTTATTGCTCTCGCCATAACGACTACGTTAGCAACGCATATTACTATAGAGTATTTTATTTGTGTTCTTTGACAAATAAAATTTTCTCGATTGTTCCTTCTTTGAAAATTTTAATGTACAGTCGGCACTAATTTACTGTTGTCAGATTGTTATATTCATCACGCTATACGCCAATCATAATATTAATACTTCTAAAACGTAACGATAAAATACTTCGTACTGCGTTATTTAATAAATAAATATATTATTACATAAGACTTCATCATTTACGTAGATTTTGTGTATTTTAAGTTACAAAATACACAGAAGTCACGTGGCTGAGAGTTTTCTATAGGTAAGATACTCCTGAAAGCCTCAGTTTGAGTCGTCTGTCAGTTGACATAATTTCGTTTGAATTAGTTACTACCGGGTTTTATTATTGGAGCGGAGCGAGCGAAGCGAGCGAAGCTCCCATGGATCGACTCGAATGGACTTTGTAACAATGCGCAGATCTCAGCGAGTTCTCAACCGATTTTAGAAATTTTTGTTTTAAAATGCACAAATTAAATTTCGCTAGGTCGTGACGAAGAGAAAATTTCGAAAAAAAAAAAAACCGCTCCAATCTATGGTGCAAGCTTAGCCGGTGGCTGACTCTGCATCGACCTAGTACTTACTGCGTTAAGTTGCTACGCATGTTTCCCTCTGACTTGTATTAAGTTACTATATGAGTTAGACGGTATTATATGAACATTATAAATACTTTCATACAGTTAGGGTTGTCACAATCTTAATACTTTGATAAAACTTTTTGTTACTTCAACCATGGCGCAATCGAAAGAAAGAACGGAACGGAGACTCAAGCTAACTGAAGGCAAACGCGCACAATGTTTCTTGCGCATGCAAAGTATCCATGATATGATTCCACAATTGTCTGGCGATAGAAAGATTTTGACGCAGTTTATCGCACAAGCTCGGATGGTGGATAACCTAAGGTCGGAGTTTATTGATTTGATGGACGACGTCAACCTTCTGAACTTGGAATTGGACCCGGAGTATATCGTGAACTATGAGGCGATGAGCGCGTTTGAAGATCTGTACTGCATGGTCAAATGTCAACTAACGAAAGTCGACATTCCTGCTCCGAGCGTTTCGAATACAACTCGAGACTTGAACCATACGTGTAAGGACGAGTCGATTAAAATACCACGCATTGATTTGCCCACCTTTGACGGTGAAATTCAAAACTTTCCTTTCTTCTACGAAACATTTAAACGTGTCATTCACGAAAATAAAGCACTGACAGATTCTGAGCGAGTTCATTATTTGTTCAGTCACTTGACAGGTAAAGCGAAGACGATCTGCTCGGGAGTTATACCGGCGGCTGAAAACTACTCGACCGTTTGGGAAGCTCTGATCGCGAAGTATGACGACAAGCGTGCTTTGGGTACTTCCTACTTGAACCAACTGTTCTCCATGAAACCTGTCAATGGTCCTTCGGCATCGAACTTGGAAAAATTAATTGATTCATTCGCTGCTACTATTTCAGCAATCCAGCAACTTAAACTGGGAAATTTAAGTGAGTTCATCTTTGTTCACTTGGGTCTTAAGTTACTAGACTCGGATACGGCGAGGAATTTCGAAATGTCGATTCGGAACTCAAATAAAATGCCCGCATACGATGACTTCATTCGTTTTATACGAGAACAAGCAAAAATATTATATCGCACGTCGCAACGGTCGCCATCTAAGGCTGAAGGCGTTCCTGCTAATAATACTGGCAACATGCGCATTCCTTTGCCACGTACACCTCACGCATATGTCAGTACACAGGCGCAGGAAAACGTGAGTACATGTGCCATGTGTAATAGTATCGAGCACTCGTTACTTTACAATTGTAATGCTTTCTTAAAGCTATCGCCCAACGAACGATATAATTTCGTTAGGGCGCTTGTACGAATTGTTTGAATACCCAACACACATCATCGAAGTGTTCTTCTAAGAAGATCTGTCGTAAATGTAAGGGCAGACATCATTCGACGCTGCACTTTGAAAATATGAGACCTGTGCTGAACAGGAATGAGCCGAGTCGTAGCGATCCCGGAAACCATGTTCATGATAAATGTCAATCATCGAAGAAGGATAACAGCGGGACCAGCTCAAATTCACCTGGATCGGATAATAATGCTTCCGTATGCACGCATTCAGCATCAGGACACGCTAAATCACCTTCGACAGAAATTTTAGCTACTGCCAAGGTACTTGTGAGCGATCGTAATGGTAAAGACAGGGTTTTGAGATGTCTGCTTGACCCTGGCTCACAAAAACATTATGTCACTTCGAAATGTTGCAGGGAGCTGGGTTTAAATGTGAACACCAGTTCATTTACGTCGGTGAAGGGTATAGGCGGAGCCTCGCAAACTGTTAGAGGAAATGTTAATATGACGTTTAAGTCAAGATACGACTGTAAACAGCAATACGCTATTGAAGCGCTTGTTCTAGACGAAATAACGTCTCAATTACCTACATGTCATGTAGATCCTTCATTGTCAGAATACTTTAACAACATTACGCTAGCAGATGATACATGGGCGATTCCTGGTGAGATTGATCTTCTTATTGGAGTTAAGTTATTCGCTGAAATGTTAATGTCAGGAAAAATCGTTAACAAACCTGGTTTGCCTGATGCTCTAGAAACAGTTCTGGGATATATAATACTAGGCAATGCGCCTACACAGACTGTTACCAACTCGGCAGTTGGATATTTCTCCACTACTGATGTGGGAAATATGATGCAAAGATTTTGGGAAATTGAAGACTTAGGCGAAAGAGTCGTTCATAGTGCTGACGACAAAAAGGCTGAAGAAATGTTCAAAACTTCAGTCAAACGTTTAGAAGATGGACGTTATGAAGTCGGTCTTCCATTTAAACTTGATCCCAACAATCTGGGAGATTCTTACAAGACTGCTGAACGAAGATATTTGGCATTGGAGCGAAAATTTCATCTGCAGCCTAAATTAAAGCCATTGTACGATGAAGTTCTTCGGGAACATATTGATAAGGGTTAGGTACTTATCTGAAGTCAAGGATAAGATGATCGATAATGCTTATCACATTTCACACCACGCCGTCGTACGTGAAGATAGGACTACCACGAAGGTCCGAGTGGTGTTGGATGCCAGTGCTAAAACTACTAGCACTCTATCACTAAATGATATACTTCATGCAGGACCCCGCCTGCAAGCAGATTTGTTCTGCATATTACTTTGTTAAATTCTCGGCCATTGACCGTTCTAAGTTCTGATCCCTCAGATCCTTCCCCATTGACACCAGCTCATTTTCTTAATGTAGCTCCATTAAATTATCTTCCCGCTGCATCTATCGATGAAGCAACGGCTGACCATCTCTTGCAACGCTATCAATTATTGGATAGACTTATACATTCATTTTGGAAGAGATGGCGTGATGAATATTTGCACACTTTGCAGACTAGACAAAAATGGAATACTCCTTTTCAACCTGCCCAAGAAGGAAAAATCGTGTTGATTTTACAAGATAACACTATGCCACTTCATTGGCCTATTGGTTTAATTACCAAGTTAATTAAAGGTAAAGATGGAATTGCCAGGGTTGCATTAGTCAAAACCAAATCGGGGGTTTTTAAGCGACCTGTGGTCAAATTGTGTCCATTGCCTTCGCAATAAGAATATTATATTTTTGTTGGTTTATCTATTTATTTAGTTGTAAAATGTTTTCGTTTCTTGAGCAATAAGGTTGTTATTTCTTTAGTTTTCGTTGAAAATTATACCTTTCAAGGCCGGGGGAATGGTTACGCAACAATTATTGGTGCTGGTGCACATATCCATCCTCCTTGCTCGGCGAGCGACCTAACCGTGTTGGCCGCTAGAAACAAACTAAAAGTGTCACGTCAAATAACAATTTTCTGTGCTCTCGTGTCAACATACTTATTTATAATTAACGCATAAAATAATACAAATACACAAGAAAACCCGGGTTTAAACTATTCTATTGCAATAAGTGAAGTGCTAGCAAAACAGTTGTGGCGTACGTCGGCGGCAGCGGCGTGTCGCAAAGCGAATAAGGACGAAGGTGAGTGCACCAGTGACTATCGAAGAATCCCCAACACCTGGTGACTATCAAAACTCACTAAAATTTAGTCGCTGCTATTATAATTAAAAACCTCGTATCTAGTAAGTAGCTTAACAATGAGATACGAGCTTTGTTTTAAGTAGGTATTTGTTATTTAGTGAGTTTTGGTTGTCAACTGACGATATTTGCCCAAGCTGAAACAAAGGCACTTCGCTCGCCCGGTCCAATAGCAAAGATAAAGATGGTATGATGATTAAATATAATAATCCTTTTCCATCATGTGAGCAAAGTCACGGTGGAAAATGACTTACCAGATTTTTTTATTAGATTTTTGCTTTATTTCTTTTCCAAAGAAGACTAAAACGTACGTATATAAATGATCGACTACTCAATTGTAAATTGCTTTTACGATCGCAAAACACAATACAACTTTGAAACCAGTTGTTTTACCTATAACCTACCTGTGTTCTAAGTTTGCTGTAAAGACTAAACGAGCTCCGAAGTTAGGCCAAGTGAACTGTTAAGAGCGGACGGCACCAAATTAACGGGATTACTTACAGTGGAGACAATCACCTATCTGATAAAGTCAGAGAGACATGGCGGGAACGTGTGCGGGGCGCTTAAGTGGTGAGGCTAGGAAGTGGGCGGAAGAGTTTTTTTTGCACTGCCTTACTGTCCAGTCCAATAGTTTATTATAGTTTATTCACCACTTCTTGTTTAAAATTACTTGCTTAATAGGAGGCTTCAACCTTTGCTATTGTTAAATTTTCTATGACCTAATAATTATATTTTTTTCATTTTCTTTTTTCAAAGCAGCTTATTACAAAATATCATCATACATAACGTAACTGAAAGTATGTTAAGGCCGATATTTTTTATAGTAATCTAGCTGCCCACTCATCACACGGGGACGCTACATTTTTTCGAGATAAAAAGTAGCCTATGTGTTATCCATGGTGTCAGTGGTGGTAACCATACCAATTGTTATAAAAATTCGTCCAGCCGTAAAAGCGTGAAGAAGTAACAAACATACACATAAACACACTCACAAACTTTTGCCTTTATAATATTAGTCTGATTATGAATGGATACCTACTTTACCTAGGTACTCATAATTGCAAGCTATTTACTTATACTCAAATTGGACGGTCCCATTACCGATGAGGTGGCCAAGTCATCCAAGTCTTGACAGAACTTCAGCGACCGGAATGGCGGAAAGAATCTCAAGATAGGAGAAAATAGCGTTCTCCGTCGTCGGAGGCCAAGATCCACTTCGGATCGTTTAGTCAGCTCAGTAAGTAATCAAGGGTCAGTTTACATGTTTGTAACCAGCGTTTGCTTATTTCCAACACCTGCCCATCGTGCACAACTACCACTCTTGTCGTGCGAAAAACGTCGCTCCTACATCAAAAAAATATCCTTTGAAGATCGAAATCAAATATTGTATCGTTCTATCCCTTTCCACCTATCGTCTAACAATATTTGAATGAGCGAGACGGTACGCTAAAAAGTGGATTTCGAACATCGGAGTAACCCTCCTCACAGGAGTATACTTACTCCTCATGCACAGCAACCCAAAGAAAACAGGAGTATAGAAATTTATATTTCTCGCGCACTAAAGGGTAAATTGGTTATTTCCAATTCAGGCTCTTAGTTTAATTAAGTAACATTGATCACATATATGTTTTGAAATAAAATGTAATATTTCAACTCAGTCGTATTTTTCTAATAATTTCAATAAAAGAGGAAATAAGGTTACATTCATATCATTACCCAAGGCAAAATAAATGTGATTCCAATTTTTATTTTCCATTAAATAGTATGACACTACATTCGGTAAAAGCGATCTGAGTATTTCACTATCTTTGATCCTATAGCCAATGGATCATTTTCACCCAGAAGCAACGCAACTTTTGATCTAACTTCACGTAAATTGTAATCAGGCGGCACCATATAGCCGTAACGCCTCAAATTCTCTGCCAGGTCGTAGTCAAACTCGCAAAATCTCTTACTGAGCTGCAGTTGATTGGTGTGTCGGAGATGTTTTCTTGAAACATGATCGGGAAAGTGACCGATGATAACATTAGTAAAATCCGGCTCAATACGCTTGGTTTCAAAACCAGTAAAGTAAAAACTCGACCATAAGAAACATATTTCATAACTAAGAAAATCCTGGTTGCACAAAAGTCTCCCAAAAGAGATGAGGAACGAGTTTTCTGGAAATATATCTACAATACTCGTGAACATTTCGTCAAATATTGGTGCTAAATGAGAAATAGTTCGCACTGGAGCCATTGCGATGAAAAGGTTAATCTTCTCATTGTATTCTGGTCTTTTAGACAATAATACAGATTGTTCTGTTGTTCCTTGCGAGTGGCCAATAGTTTGAAGTTTCTTTTCTCCTGTGATTTGCAGAATATAGTCTATTATAGCAGACACATCGTCACAAATCTTTGTCTGGGTTAAGTTTGCGATGGTTATACTTGTTCCCTCTCACATTACCTGCCTATACGTCGGGACCAGCAGTCGCTAGCGATTTAGCCAACGATGTGTTTCCTCCAATAATACCTAAAAGAGTCTGCAGTATCTGCTACTTCATGTAGAAGGAAAACTGGATTTTTTCTTCTTCCTTGAATACGAAATATTGTTAAGATGTATCCATCTTCTGTGACCACTTCATGTTGTTCAACTGGATGTCCATATGTATTTAACACCCAGCTCCGTAAAGTTAAGTCTTCGGTCTTCGGGTAGAGATGTGTACAATATACAGTTTATTGCAATAAACATGTTCAACATTATGGTATATTTTAAAAAAGTCTTAATTTTTTAGGGCACTTTCCCAATAGAAAATATAAAGTCTATAACAATACACGAAATAATTAATCATTATCATGTGATGACCAGCAGAAGACAAGGCTAGTGTTAAAATTGGGGACGCTGCAGAGATTATTGTCCCTAGTTCCAAACCGCTTTAGTGCGCCATTTACAATGTAAATCCATTGAGAAAATCGATAAAAAGCCAGACATAGGGTTTAGCAGTTTTATTTTTTAAGTTAGACTTAAATGGAACCCCGTAACTTGTACAGCGTTAGATTGTGGGTTAAATTAATTTGTAAGTTTTTTTATTGTAACTTTAGGCAAAATGCAGATGTTATCTCAATTATGCTCATTAACATTAAATCGAATTGAATTTCTACCCTGTTTATATTAATTGTATTTCTACCCTGTTTATATTGTATTGCGCGATTGTGATAGACATTTACCAAAGTAGTATTTTTATTCCTTCATACGCTACCTCTCTGGCCCCACGAGCTGTCTCGAACTAATTGCCGTGACATATCAGGGACTGGCCGGTAATGGGGGTAAAAATGCCACGTCACACACATTCTTTGACCCGGTGTTGAGTTCACAGGCAGACTGGGTGCACTTACTAGCGCTCATTTTAATATGATGGCACATCAATTTCATTAACACTTCTTATATATATTTTTATATTATTTTACTAATATTTAATTTCATTATAACAAAATATATAAATAGACAATAAAATTCAAATTAAAACTAAAGAACTAACTAACTAACTTTATATTTGTGCATGGTTGTTCTATGTATTTAAGTATTTTATGTATTTATCTATATAAGTATGTATATCGTTGTCTATGTAGTTTGATATTTATTTATCTATTTATATTTATTTAGCACACAATACGAATGAACTCTGGTTTTGCAGGTGCAGGTGGGCGACGCTAATGAGGTAAGCTCATGCGATCTGTCTGCTTCTTGGCCTCCTTTATTATAAAAAAATATAAGCATAAAAAACTGGGGACATCCTCAGTGTCCAAAGATAATATCATTAGAAGTACTTTTAGTTGAATTTAAGGAAACTGAACACAAGTTATCTTGCTTCCGTTCATGATAGTTCCTTTATTTTTAGTGCGAGGGCTCCACCCAGTGAGCCCTCGGATTCATATTCCTCTTGTGTCTTCTAAAGTATCTATTTTTCATTCTACATAATGCAACTTATGAGCGATGTTAAGTGAAGATGTTTCTTTTTCCAATGCGGGGCCCCCGAGCCGCTACGATATAATTATGCTGTACCTTGTAAAGATTCACGCTTTATTTTTTTTTTGTCTGCCTAGTTTAAAAGCACGTCAGAACATACCCCAAGAATTTAAAATTCTTTTTATTGTACAAAATTTAAAGTTTCTGCGGTTACTGCGTCTATTACTTCATTTATTTATATATTTATTTTGCAATGTTTACCATAAATATCTTCTTTCTTAAGAAATCTCCGGTATTTTAAAAGAATTTCAATTTTTCATTAAAACTTCACCTTTTATAGGTTGTTCGCCGCTGCCCTGTGGCCGGTTGCTGTCTTGATCTAATTATGGTGGCCAGTAACTCTAGTTAAAAACTGTAAAACAATTATGAATGCGTTTTTTATGTTTATATTAGGAATAAATCTTAGATATAGTATACATTTACACTGACATTACAATCACAACATTGCTAGTGACTGCCTACTGAGCCGACGGTCCTGGGTTCGAATCCAGTGAGGGCAAATGTTTGTGTGATGATCCCACTGTCCACGTATCTGAAGATGCAGTCAAGGCGGCTATAGCAACTTTCCCTATCGGTTCCGCGGGTGGGCTTGATGGGCTGTCCCCTCAGCATCTAAAGGACTTAACTTCCTCGTCCTTGGGTGATAGGGGGACGGCTCTCCTGAAGGAGCTAACGAGATTAATCAATTTAATGCTTTCAGGCCGTGTGAATAGTGGGATCGCACCAATCTTGTATGGGGCCAATCTTGTAGCTTTGGCTAAAAAGGATGGCGGCATCCGGCCCATTGCGGTTGGCTGCACTTTCAGGCGCTTGGCTTCGAAACTCTGCTGTCGCAAATTTCACGAGAAATTAACAAACATATTCAAGCCCCGGCAGCTGGGCTTCGGAGTCAAGGGCGGCTGTGAGGCAGCAGTGCACGCCGCACGCACGTTTCTCACTCGTCCGAACTACGATGTCTTTCTCAAAATTGACGTCAAAAATGCGTTTAATTCGGTCGACCGCGGTGCTCTGTTAGCTGAAGCCAAAAAAGAGCTACCAGAGCTCTACTCTTATTTATGGCAATGCTATGGAGCACCGTCAAAATTACTCTTTCGTAACAAAATTATAGAATCGAGCATGGGTTGTCAACAGGGAGACCCACTTGGGCCTGCAATTTTTAGTTTAGCCATCCATCCGATCATTTCAAGTCTAAATTCTAAATTCAACCTCTGGTACCTCGATGACGGCTCTCTTGGTGGTGACGCTGAAACTGTCTTACAAGATGTACAGTTATTAATGGATAAATTTTCAAAAATAGGCCTCTCGTTTAACTTCACCAAGTGTGAAATTTATATTCCAAATTCCGTGTCACAGGATCGTAAAATTGAAATTTTAACAAAATTTAATGACATTTTACCTAATATATCTGTCCACTCTTGCTCTTCACTTACACTTTTAGGCTCTCCAATTTTTGACGATGCAATTCAACCCGTTATTACATGTAAATTAAACCTTTTTAACGACACATCCGAGCTTCTTTTTCAAATTAACCCACACATGGCCCTCTTCATTATTCGGTTCTGTTTATTCACTCCCAAATTCTTGTATCTTCTCCGCAGTTGCCAAATTTGGAAGTTTCCGGCCATATTGTCCTCGATCGACAACTCTCTCGAGGTAACACTCTCAAAAATTCTTAATATAAAATTTGATGCAAGGTCTTGGTCGCAAGCGGTCCTTCCTATTAGATTGGGTGGCCTGGGGATACGCACCACGAGTAGCGTGGCATTACCGGCGTTTCTGTCCTCCTCCTATGGTTCACTATCTCTTGTCAATTTAATACTAAACCAAACTAGGTTTCTGGACGACGAGATAGTGGGCCTAAAGGAGGCCAGAGAAGCCTGGTGTCACATGTGCCCTGGTGAGGATACCCCAACTACAAAACATATGCAAAAAGCATGGGACTCTCCATGCCTTAAGGCAACACATTTAAATCTATTTCAAAATAGTTCGGACGATTCAGACCGTGCCCGCCTCCTGGCTGTATCAGCGCCCGAGTCGGGTCATTGGTTGCGCGCACTGCCATCTAAACAGGTAGGCACGGTTTTAGACCCAAGCTGCTTAAGAATAGCGATATGCTTGCGACTTGGGTCTGAAATTTGTGTCACCCATACGTGCGCCTGCGGTAAGAGCGTCGATCGGCTGGGTCGACATGGTCTGTCTTGTACAAGGAGCGCCGGCCGCTTTTACCGCCACGGTACCATCAACGATTTGGTTCGCCGGTCGCTTGCCACCGCCTCTGTGCCTGCGGTTCTTGAACCATTAGGTATGGCAAGAGACGATGGCAAGCGCCCCGATGGAGCAACGTTGGTGCCGTGGAAGCTGGGTAGGGCACTGGTGTGGGACGCTACGTGTGTCGACACTTTCGCGCAGTCTCACATCCAGGCGACCCGCTCAAAGGCCGGCGCTGCAGCTGACCAGGCCCAAATTATCAAGCGCCGCAAATACTCGTCGTTACTCAACAACTACGAATTTGCGGCGCTTGCAGTCGAGACATTGGGCCCATGGTCAGCTGACATGACAAGATTCATGAAGGCTTTGTCGAAACGGCTGATCGACGCTTCGGGAGACCCCAGAGCTGGCGCCTACCTCTGCCAGAGAATCTCTCTGGCCATTCAAAGAGGTAACGCCGCCAGCATACTGGGGACCATGCCGCAGGCGGACCTTTTGGATGGGGTATTCCTTTTATGACCCCTTTTTTTATTATTATTGTATTTTAGGTTATTTAGAGTAAGGTTTTATAATTATTTATATTTGTTTTAACTTTTAATTATGTAGTTTGTTTAATTATTTATTATAGGTAACTTCAATTAGGCTACTAATTTATAATTATTATTTACCACTAAAACTGTAACAATTGTCTTATATTTATTATTGACTTATATTTATTATTTATTTATTAATTACTACTTCCAACAAAATACTAGTTGGCAATTTCCCATTGTCCCAACCCTAACCTACAATTTTTGACATTCCATTTTCAATTTTGGTAATGCCACTTGTAATTAAACTTAAGTAGGTACATACTATAACGTTAGCTTTTTGTGTATGTAAGAAATGACTTCGCTCTTTTTACTGTATAAATTATTTTTATAGCTTTTTACTCTAACGCCGCCGGACAAACTATACCTGTCTTTCTTTCGGCTTTCTTCTCAACAGCGGTCTCCTCTTGCGAAATGCCGGTAGATTCACAATCTGACTTGTAAAAGTGCCCCTGTGGTCTATTTACTGAATAAATTGTTTCCTTTCATTTCATTTCATTTAATTTAATTTCATTTCATTTCATTTCATGTATGATGATAATGTTAGTTTATTACAAATAAATGATTATATACTTATTTACTTTATTTTAGACTACTCCGTCTATGTGACATAGGAATCAAGGAAGTCTTGTAGGACATACATAAGCAGACATGATTTACCTAGTTTTCAAAGTTTGTACCTATATCATTAAGAAGTTATCCAATATGTTGTTATCATTAAACTTGTGAACCGCACTTGACATAACCACGCCTTAATAATTTAATCATTTCGTAAGGAAACCTGTCAAACCGTCAAAAGTTGATGTACAAGGAACGCTGTCAACATTTTCGGCTGAAACTTGGTATTCATACAGGTGTAAACAATTTATGGCAGTCAAAGGGTTGGCAGTAACGTTTTTTAAAGGACAATAATTTTAACTCGGATTAATTATCTCTTAAATTGACAGCGAGTGCAAAAGGTGTCAGTACCAAATAGACGCATTGTGATTGTCTCTTTCACGCAAAATAGGCGCATTGTCCGATTCCAATATTTTTTGATGCACGGGTAGCTGGGCATTCCCATAATGGTTATACTATGATTATTTTTTCCAACTACGGAGAAGCAAAAAAATGGGTTATGCCCGTTCTTCCACGCAGATGAAGTTCGCGGTCACCTTCTAGTTTATTCACAAATCCATAGTCTGGGCTAACGTACGTGTCTATATTAATGTTATATTTCCATGTTAAGGAATAACAAGCAAACATTTGTACAGTTTTAAATATTAAACTTAATAAAAACGTAGAAAGATGGTGTTGTATTTACTTTCTTTGTAAGTAATTTTTTTATAGATCGGTCAACTGAAATTATTAGAATTGTTTTGTACCTTACTGGTAAAAAGTATCGTATAATATACTATGCTACTATCCCTTGTAGCCCTGTATCAAAAATTGCCATAATATCTCCAGCAATCGTTGATGACGAGAATGAAACGAAATGTCGACTCTTAAAACAGATTTTTCAATACAGTTATAGAATTTTATAATACCTATAGATGAATAATACTGTCGACACATAATCCTAACACATATCACAGGAACTAGCTTTAAGTTATTGTAAATACCTATTAAAATTTTTGTATGACCCTTCCATCTTCGTACCGTTTTCACGATTGTACGGCTAAACGATCGTCGACGTTTACTCTGCTCACCCCTACTCGAATTTAAGCAAATTGTTTTCGTACGCGTTCGGCGCCGCGCCGCTCCAATTATTGTTAATTCTATCGCAGTAATTGACAGATACAACCCCTGTCACTCTTTTTTAGGGTTCCGTACTCAAAGAATACCAAAGGAAACCCAATTACTAACATGAGGAAAAGGCGTGCGTCTCTCCTCAATCGAAGCCGTGGCAGCTCGAATAGTATCCTGAGCATGCTAGCCCACCGCTGGGATTCGCCGCTGCTGCAGCGTTATCAACTTACGTCTAGCATAACTCTGACACACGTCTCTTTGTCGCGTGACAAACACTATCAGTCACTTTTCTTTCAATGCCCTGCGAGCAGGACAGGTAACGCTGAGTAGCGCGACAAGCGAATAGTCGCGGGAAGATGTGCTAGCCCTGCTGCTCGCGCCTGTAACGTCGGTGCCCAAGCGCCTTTAATTTAATATTTATACTCGCGTACTTTAATCTGTCAATTATAATTTCACAGACAAAATCCGAACAACACACTTTTTATTGTACCAAAATGCTACAGCAGTTTAATATCCATAAAGCACGTTTAAGGGTTTATCAGTTAAAATAGTAGTTTATGCGGTAATGATGTTATATTATAATGAGAGTTCTTAAGGCTTTAAGGCCAAATTATTGACCGATGTATACACTATCTTATCTACATACCTACATATTCGTCATCATATCATAGATTTTCTTTTATGTAGATATGAAGTATTCAGTACTACCAGTAACTCTCGCGGAGCGGAGAAATGAATGAGGCGTCCCCACCGGCGTCTGGCGGGGTAGTTTTAACATCATTATTAGTAATGAAATAGCGTAATGTAATGAAATAACATAGTCAAGTAATGTAGGTGTTTACCTATATGGTATCTGAACTTGGTTTATTAATAACAAAGTGGGTAAAAGTAGAAAAAGCCATTTTTTGTTTTCTTGTATATATATTAAACATAATAATTACACTTTCTTATCTACACACATTATTCATATCGTTCATCATAGAGTTTTTGTCTCAGGTATAGAAAACTTACAGTGTTATACTTATGGTTCTCAGGTACGGGATTTATCCCTACGACAAATATGTAAACGACATATGGAAATATAAACGATGATATAAATGTGCAGTGATTTCACTTCTAGGAAACATGATGTTCTCATACGTGCGTTACATTATTCTTGCCTAAATAGTTATTTTACAATATCGAATTGAAACGTTTATTACGAAACCTTTTATCGTATTAAAGCTAAAAAATTGCATTGTAAAAAATATTTATTGCTTAGTATTCAAAAAACACGACAAAAATTAATTGTTGCTGGACAATTCTTTCTAATTTTGCGTAAAAGGAAGATAAGCGTTGAAATGTCGACGTTGCAAACTTAGGGAAACTTGGGGGGAATAAACACTTTAAAATGTGCAAAGTCTGAAGAACGTAGATTTTCATTTAAATGAAACTATTTAGACGGATATTATCTCCAATATTACTTAATTTTTTACCCAACGAACGTCTGAAACCCTTTACAATAGTCATGGTCACGGGGTTGTGTGATAAGAGCTATGTCTCTCACACAGTTCCTCGATTTTAGATTGTAATATTTGCATGCAAATATCTCAATTAGATGTGTAAATAAACAAATATAAATATCGGACAACCTCACACAAATAGATCTAGTCCCAAATTAAGCTCAAGAAGGCGTGTGTTATGGGTACTAGACGACTATATATATCTACTAATATAGATAAATATATACTTAAATACATAGAACAACCATGACCCAAGCACAAATATTCGAGTTCATCACACAAATATTTGTCCTGGCGGGGATTCGAACCCGGGACCGCCAGCTCAGTAGGCAGGTTTCTACAAACCGAGCCAAACGCGTCGTCAATGTGTAACTGTAGGTATCTATGTATGTGTTTGCGACTTCATCACCCCTAAACCAATTCCAATTATTTTTAATCGTGCAAATGGTATTATTTACAAAAAAAATAGGGTCCTCAATTTTTGTTCCTGGCGAATGAATTTACAGACGCTTTATAATAAATTATAAACAGTCCGTGAGCATCCAGGTTCACCGTGAAATATTCAATAATAACCACTTCCAGTTTCAATTTAGTTCAAATATGTATTATAAATATGCTTGAACACGCCAAAACGTGGACAGATATAAGTATTTACTTAAAAAAAAATATTCGCATAGTATACAAACAATTTTGTACTAAATTCATTGATTTCATAGTATGATGAATAAAAAATATTATGACAGCTTCCCATTACTTCATTTGTTTTCACGATGGCGAGCTCCGAACATGAGCAGCGTGAAACAATTTTGCTCGAACATACAGAAAATCCGCATTTAAGCTATCTATAGAAAAATTGCTAAAATATCCGTAATCCACCGTATGTTCCGTCTTAAAAATAATTTTGGGAGCGTTTAACGTTAGAATTAGAACGGAGGCCGGGTAGTGGAGGAAAGCAAGGAGTAAAAGACAAAAAAAAGGAAACCCGAGTAATGCAGCTTTTTACAGCAGATCCGAAGTTATCATCACGTGATGTCCCAAAAAAGGTACAAATGTCGCAATCTTACATCCAGAAAGTTAAGTCAAGGGCCGGATAAAGATCGAACAAGGCCCAAGCTGCATCTAATCGCGATGCTAAGCAGAATGTATCCGCAAAATTTAATTTTAAAATAAAATCAATAAACTATATTAAAACGGGTATTGATTTGTCTATTTTAAAGCAGTTTTCATAGTGCACAATCAATATTTTTTCCATATTCGTTGGTATTAAAGATTGCCGTTGAGATTAAAATATCCACTTTCTCAGACATGATATCAAAGCTTTTTTAAGTAATTGAGAATTTGCAATGAACAAATGTAGGTATTAATATTATTATATCGACATCTTTTTTATCGATATCAAATCTCTAGAATGTGCCCCGAGTTAGCTCAGGTATAAATTAATCACAATAAAAAAATATAGCTCATATTGTTTTTAATTTGTTAATATAAGTGCCCACGTTTTGGCGTGTTTAAGCTTATAATGTACGATTTTATTCACACTTCTACACCTTAACCATTTCCTTTTAACCTTTGAATCTGCTGGTCACTGAAAATCGTGGACCGCTCTTACTTAAACATGATTTTTAGGGTTCCGTACCCAAAGGGTAAAAACGGGACCCTATTACTGAGACTTCGCTGTCCGTCCGTCCGTCCGTCCGTCCATCCGTCCGTCCGTCCGTCCGTCCGTCCGTCCGTCTGTCACCAGGCTGTATCTCAACAACGGTGATAGCTAGACAGTTGAAATTTTCACAGATGATGTATTTCTATTGCCGCTATAACAACAAATACTAAAAATAAAATAAAATAAATATTTAAGGGGGGCTCCCATACAACAAACTTGTTATAGATTATATATATGTATAGGTACGGAACCCTTCATGCGCGAGTCGGGCTCGCACTTGCCCAATTTTTATTTTATTAATTCAGTGGAACGTAGGTTTAGCATGGTCTTGCGAGTCTACAATTGATAAGTTATTGATTAACAAATATATTTACTATGGTGAAACCTTCCTTTCCGAGGATCTATCATTGACGTACAGAGCCTTCGGGAACCTTTATTTTCTATACTATCGCCTACTAGCTTTCACGGGGGTATGCCATCTGGTGTACTGTGTCTGTACTCCTAGGCCATCTTGACTCACTTACCAACTTATTAGCGGCGTGGCGTCGATAGAACCCGATTTTAACCACATTGTAAAAAAGCCTATTGTTTCTGGACCAAAGTTAAGGTATATCGCTCCAGGTTTGACCAGTGACTTTGTTGCAGGCAACGCCACTGCATCGTATTCACTGTTGGCATACTAAGACCAATAACGCAAAATAATAGTTTAGAACCGTGGAGCCACCTCAACCCACCCACCTCGTCCCTATTACATTTCACATTAGCGTAAGTCTAATTAACTAACTCATTAATTACCTCACTATATGGAGTAGTTAATAGAAAAGTTCCAACCAAACGAAATGAGAAAGTATGTCGCTTAAGTGAACAATTCGGTGGCAATGACATTTTTGTACAGGCATTAATTTAGTAGTCCTCTCGAATCGTTGATCCACGTTGTTCTTAAATAACCTAAAACCTCTCAAATTGTATAACTACGTTATTTTACCCAACACTTCACTACGCTGCGATAAAACGAATGGCTTCCATTTTTCTGGCGCCTCATAACTCTGAAGTGTCGTTCTAGGTAACTGAATTTATGAAGTTAATTAAAATAACGCCGTTTTAGTGAGCTGCTAGTTTAAAGCGGCCCGATGATTATTATTTTATATAGAAAAAGTTATAATTGAGATACTTGTTCTGTTTTTAAATCCATTACTTTTATGAGTCATGGAGAAATGATCTTCGTAATTTTGTAACGTTATTTTACTTATATGACTTTCGATGTGATTTCACCTATGTGACTTTCTCATCGTGATGTTTATTTATCACACACTTCAAATTATTTTAGTGTCAAAATTAAGTTACATAAATTGTATAGTGTTTATTCATAATTTCAGTCTTCCTGGCGTTTCAATAACTTTACGGCCACCGTTATCAAAGGTCAACTAATCAAACTTTGAAGCGAAAGGTATTAAAAAGTCAGGAAGGTGAAAATAATGAATATTCGCAATAATCACTTTAAATTGTCTTGTTTAAGCACTACCAAAACATTACACAAATATTTTCTTAGTTTATTGCTTGTTTACATTTATTACGGATGGCCGTTGGGGCAGCAAAGTCCTAGAGTGGCGACCACGTATAGGAAAGCGCAGCGTGGGTCGGCCCCCGACTAGATGGACGGATGACCTCGTGAGGGTAGCGGGGAATCATTGGATGCGGTCTGCACAGGATCGCACTTTGTGGCGAGTCATGGGGGAGGCCTATGTTCAGCAGTGGACGTCTGTGGCTGATAGATAGATTACATTTATTGCTTTACACGTAGCGGAAATAATAATTAACTGATAAAGTGGTGGTGCTTATAGCGATTTTTTTATTCGGTGCATGTATTAAAATAAATGTTTGACGAACCTCAACGACCAAGCAAATACAAATTTTACAAATATAATCTCATCTAAAATGAAAATTATTCAACTTTGTCCACAATTCCATTATGTTAAACAACTCACAAATGACCGATTTAATACAATTACATATATAATCTCATCTAAAATGAAAACTATTCAACTTTGTTCACAATTCCATTATGAAACAACTCACAAATTACCGATGTACCTACACTGAAAACTTAAACGCAAGTTTGCGATAAACCAGCAATTCCACATGCTAAGCTTTTGCGGGGATTATTCTCATTCTCATATCGTGCTGAAATAGACCCCGGTCTTATTTAATTTAGCTAGAACGCAACTTGGCGGTAAGGCCACGCGTCCACAAAATAGCTAAACAAAATAAATTAACTCACTTTGAGCTTTGATAAAAAAATAACTTTATTAATTGTATCAAGCGTGAGTTTGCGGCAATCCATATTTTATTAAAAAGGTTTTTAAAACGCAAGTGGGCTGCTACATTGGAGTATTTATTTTAATTTTCGCGGTAAGAAGGTGGGGCATTAAATACGCGAAAAAAGTAGGCAAGTAAATATGAACGGGTTAGCAACTACTTAAATAGGACGTTATTATAAAAGCAAAGCGATAATTGGTGTCCTACTCCGCGAATAAATATAATATCATTATTGTTTTAATACAAGCACTTGAAAAAACCTATACCGTTTTGTAAATGCTAATATTTTCTTCGGTTTCCGCGACTGTCACACGTTTAAATACAACAATCGAAACGGATTATACCGCGTAGGTATATTAATTATTGTGTTTTTCTTAGTCAACCTTTGACAACGGAATGGTAACTGGAAAGCTACCGAAACGTCAGGGGGCTCAAATAATTAATATACGCGGTATTATACAGGGTGTCCCAGATGTACCACGTCACAGTGACACTGGAGGTAGATCAGCTCAAGAGGAACCCAACCAACCTAACATGACCTCAGTAAAAGTTGCACGGTTTTCGAGTTATTACCGAAATAAAAACTTTTGAGAATTTTCCCCTTTGTTTTACATTTTTAGTACCAGCATCGACACGGAAAGCTCTTAATGACAGTTTTTTGTGTGTATCAAATCATGAATAGCTAATTCAAAAGTGTAAAGTGTTATTTTGTCAGTAACTATTGTAAAATGCTGAAGAAAACTTGATTAATCTTGATTTAATTTGTCACAAAAACACGAATTTCAACTTTGACCATCTGCCATGTTCTTTTTTTATTTGAAACGAAACAAACAAATGACGTCAATAAATTAGGCATGTTATGCAGATTCAAAAATGGTATAACACATGTATCTTACTGTGATAACATTGGGTATTCTTATCACTTAAGCGATGCCCTATCGAGCCAACTTAAAACTTGAACTCCGAAAGCAGTCACTGTTATGTGCTACAAAGATGCTGGTACAGCGATGACTCTTCTGTTATCTGATCTGATTATTTTGCCAAATGCACAAGGGCTAAAAACCAATGTTTTTCTCCCTTTTGGAGGCTAGCTTATTCTAAAGGACTGGATAAAATCATAAAATGTCAATGACAATAAAAAACAGGTTATTTTTGATTCATTTATTGGAATAAATTTAGGTCACAATAAATGTTCGAATTTTCTCCCGTGGACTAATGCACAAAAAACATCGTTCAATAAAATTTCGGCTCAATTTTCTTAAACTGACTTCCGATATGGTACGGGTTTCGCGTAAACTTAGTCTTTTAAATATCCCCAATAAAAAAATCTAGTGGGTTTAGATCTGGGAAACGCGATGGTCATAAAATTGGTCCCAATTGACCAATCCATCTCTCGGGGAATGTTTCGTTGAGGTGCTCACGGACTAGCCGGGCGTAGTGGGCTGGGCAACCATCTTGTTGGTACCACATCCTTCGTCTCTGTGCCAACGGCACATCTTCTAATAAACCAGGCAGGCACGTTTTGCAAAAATTGAAAATAATTTCTACCATCAAGAATTGGAGGCAACTCGACCGGTCTCGCAATTCCATTAAGAATTTCACTCCACAAATTAATTTTGAATTGGTGTTGGGACCGATTTTCTCGTTCTTCATGTGAGTTTTCTGTCTGCCAGCTATGGACGTTATGTAAATTGAGACATCCATCCCCTTTGCAAGCCGATTCGTCAGTCCACAATACTTCATTGAAGGTATTCGGGTTTTGTCTCCACATCTGTATCATTTTTTGGCAAAATTAAACACAATGTGCGTAGTCGGCTGGAAGAAGTGATTAGACGCGTTGGATGTGGTAGGGATGATGACGCTGACCTAAACGCTACCGTTTCTCTTTTCGCTTCGCTCGCTCGGCTTCCGCGCTGTTGTGGTCTCAGTTCTAAGTGTTCTAACCTAACCTAGCCCATTCATCTACTTTACGAGTACTGGTAGCAGTCCGGTCCTGGTGCGTCACCGACCGCTACTGCGGCACGCTCGCTTCGCTCGCTCGGTTCGCGCGCTGTTGTGGTCGCAATTCTAATCTAACCAAAGCCATTAATCTACTTTAATTGTCATTGACATTTTATGATTTTATCCGGTCCTTTAGAATAAGCCAGCCTCCAAAATCTCTTTTGGAGGCTTTCTCTCGAAAAACATTAGTTTTTAGCCCTCGTGCATTTGGCAAAATAATCGGATCAGATAACAGAAGAGTCATCGCTGTACACAGCATCTTTGTAGCACATAACAGTGACTGCTTTCGGAGTTCAAGTTTTAACTTGGCTCGATAGGGCATCGCTTAAGTGATAAGAATACCCAATGTTATCACAGTAAGATACATGTGTTATACCATTTTAGAATCTGCAGAACATGCCTAATTTATTGACGTCATTTGTTTGTTTCGTTTCAAATGAAAAAAAAAATGGCAGATGGTCAAAGTTGAAATTCGTGTTTTTGTGACAAATTAAATCAAGATTAATCAAGTTTTCTTCAGCATTTTACAATAGTTAATGACAGAATAACACTTCACACTTTTGAATTAGCTATTCATGATTTGATACACACAAAAAACTGTCATTAAGAGCTTTCCGTGTCGATGCTGGTACTAAAAATGTAAAACAAAGGGGAAAATTCTCAAAAGTTTTTGTTTCGGTAATAACTCGAAAACCGTGCAACTTTTACTGAGGTCATGTTAGGTTGGTTGGGTTCCTCTTGAGCTGATCTACCCCCAGTGTCACTGTGACGTGGTACATCTGGGACACCCTGTATATACAACAAGAAAGTGTAGAAATTTAAAAGTGGCAATACTGTAGTGTCATTCCGTTTGCTTAGCTTGGTTTGAAAGGAACAACACCCAAAAAGTCAATTGGTGCTGTCGTCGTAAACGTGACATTCGCGAAGGAACAACACTACAATAATGCCACGATTTGACGTAATAACGTCTTTTAAATCGATGAACGCCGGGTGCACGCACGAGCATGACTCATTGTCACGTTCCGCCTGAGCCGAGCGTGCAAGCAAGAGCGCCGGACAAGCGAGAGAGAGGCACGATCGGCCTAAGCGTTCGGCTTGTGACGCATCTATCTCTCTTCCACTCCATCGGCCGGCATACGTTATCACGTAAAATTATCATTCGTAAGTCGACTTTACAGACAACCAATTTTTTTATTTCTCCCATTTCTTGTCAGACCGTACGTTCTCCTTGATTCGCCATAGCTAGGTAAAAACAGCTTTTTAGCGTAAAAAAATCCTCGTGCAATGGACGTAGGGGCTTAGCGGAGCACTCGAAAAATTACACATTACACAAAATGAGAAATAGCCGAGAGTGGCGGAATGGTGGCGGTAATTTAGGGACCAAAAAGTTGTTTATAAAATTACGCCATATTGCGAAATTTGTTTATTTTGAGTTCATTTGGACGTGTCTGATACACTCGCAAACATATTTTGCAGTGTTTTATTATTTGTGTCGTGGCCAGATTATAGAATTGATCGTTTTATTTGGGTGCCCGACGTTTTATATAACTTCACTTAATCTATTTTGGTTTGATATACCATTGCTTTGTAGAATGTAACGAATGATATAATATTGTTTTAGATAATTTTCAAATGATCTAATGTAACATTTGATATAATGGTTTATAGGTATAATTACTTTTCGTATAATGTACATTTACTATATTTATTACTTGGTACCTATAAAACGTAGTTATCATAATGACTTACTTGATAGGTATAATTCGTCAATGCTATAAACTACAGAAGATATAATTTTATTTTACTATAACCAAAAAAGGTGGTTCCGACTAGATATATTAGGCTGTCACCCCCTATATCACCTTAAGGCAGGTCCGACTTGGCTTATGTTAGGTACGACGACGAGCAAAGCGAGGAGGAGTGTTAGGTTGAACTGCGACCCTAACAAGCGAGCGAAGCGAGCGAGCCGCGCAGGTCTGACTTGGCTTATGATTCCTAACATTACCTATTACACCTTAAGGCAGGTCCGACTTGGCTTAGGTTAGGTACGACGACGAGTGAAGCGAGGAGGAGTATTAGGTTGAACTGCGACCCTAACGAACGAGCGAAGTGAGCGAGCCCGCAGGTCCGACTTGGCTTACGATTCATTTGTTATATGAAAACGCTATTATTCTAAGTAGTATGTATGTTAAACAAATTTATGTGATAAATACGTTATACGAAAGTATAATTATGCATATTGTCAATTATGTCATTTAGCCTATTATATCAATTGATAATTAGAAAAAACCAGAATATAGGAAAAAACCATTATATGAAACGTTACATTATATGAAACAACTTTATAACAATCGATTGTATATCAAGTGTATGTTAGTTTATCTGACATTATATGGAACATTGCGGATCCGTTTTATTTATATGTTGAACTAATTTTATAATAATTTAATGTAACTATTCTAATTTGTATATTAAAATAATTGAATAGTGATAGAAATATCTTATTTGACTTATTGATTGACTAGTTGTTGACATTTTATTAATAGGTATGTATGTGTAAGGTAAACGCGGGTTGTTGCAACTATCGCAACTGAGTGACATGTTTTCGTCTGAGTTACGTAACGATTTCAACAAGACTAGGGCTAATTTAAATCGTGTCATTTATTTTCCGGCATACAAGGCTCATAAACGAATATAAAGGATCAAGAAAAAGTTTAGACGGCGTTACCTTTCATCGATAATTCTCAATGCAGCTTATGCATGCAGAGTAACCGACGCCATCCTAATTAGGCAGTTAAATAGTACCACACAATATGAAAGTAAGGCTCATAGGAAAGCTCAGAACTTATAATAACATGTTTTCACTCGTATTAGGTACAGAATGAAGTTCAACCTAAGAGTGTAACATCTGATGTAATGTATTCATAATTTACCTTTGTGCCAATATTTATAAAAATAAAAAGTGGTTAGTATTTACTCATTAAAAGCAGAATTGATAAAAATATTATATCAAAACATTGAGAAAAGCACCATCTCTCTCGCGGTCCTTACATTTGCTGTAAAGCAATGGGGACTGGAAATCGTTCATGTAAATGTAAATGCACCCCCGAGGGTTTTTGCTCATGCGCTTAAGCATTTAAAAATGAGCATTGTGACGTAAAGGGCGCTCTAGTAGCGTAGGGTTTGGTGTGATTGACGAAAAGATGGCAGCTCAGTTGGTAGAGCACTACGTCGGAAACGTAGGGTCGAGGGTTCGAGTCCTGCTTACATTGCAGTGGAACAGATCACAAAGTAAGTACTAGTAGGCTTGTGTACATGTACTTTTCTCAAACATGCAATGAAATGTTGTCATAACGTGCGTTATATGGCTTCGAAGTATTACATTTCGGGCGGAACAACTGGAGAAAACTGTAAAGAAATTTAATACAAAATTGAAAGCCGGGAAGTGTTTTTTTAAACATGGCGCCTGTTTTCATGAACAGGCTAAACAGTTGAATTATGTATTTTTTCAGTGGTGTATTTTTTTATTTCATTGCATATGTTTGAGAAAAGCACTATGTAGGTACATGCCTTTAGCCGTGAAAGGGGCTTGCCGGCTTCGTATCACTATCCTACTCCCCCGACAAGCTCTTTTTTCCCGGCGTCTGGAATTTTATCACACATTTCATTCGTGTTCATTAAACAAATATTTGCCTTTACCGGGATTCGAACCCAGGACCACGCGGGCACAGGGGCGACAAGGGCCTATCGGTGTAAATCGTGCGGCGGTGACCTTGTAATGCCGCGTCTACGCGTAGGGTTGGCGGTTTAGCTACCGCGGCACAATGAAATAATAATTATTACTGAATGAAAGATGTTTATTTATTTAAGGTTTAAAATATATTTAGTATAATAGTGTTGACATATGTTATATTATAAATTGCTTACTTTTATATATTTTCTGTTTTTGCGACTTACTTTAAACATTTTATTATTCTCTTTAATTACGGCGAAGATTCGAAATCGTACGAACAGTTTTTTCAAAAAATCTAATGGGAAGCATTCACAAGGCATATCAAAAGTTATATGCTGCATCTCGGCCAACAAACTGTTTCCCAATGTTTGAGACAGATCGTCTTTATTTTTAATAAAATATTCCTTGAATGTATTTTCAAGACCTTGTATCAAATTTATAAAATTGTCTGGTGGAGTAACAAGTCCTACGCCTGCATTTAAAGCATTTTTTTCATTATATCGTTTATAATATGTGAACAAAGTCTCGGTCGGTAGGTAGACGAAAAAAGCTTTTTTCTTTGTGGCCTTTGGTATTATTGCCACAGCCATAGACACAGCAATATGAACCTCTAGCAGCCATAATAGTTTTGTTTGCGCGGCCGGTACATCGAAAAGTATGAAAACGAATACGACGCGGCGCGAGCGAACAATGTGAATTGATTCGAGCAGAGACGGCGGCGGCCCTTTGAGTCGCCGAGCCGGGCTCGACTTTCCCCATCTCGCGCGTCCCGCGCTCGCCCCCGCTCGCCCCACGCGCGTCCCGCGCTCGCCCCCGCTCGCCCCACGACATTTTAATTATTCTTATTAATTTCCTAAAGTTTTTTATTAGTTTGGGCGATTATTAAACTGCAGATTCATGCAAAGACGCCTAAAAAGGAGGACGATAGGTAGCTGTACAGCGGGATAAGTCACTATGTACGTAAGTATACCTACTTCATCACTTAACAACAAGTAAGAATGAAGGCATTTTACATTAAAAAAATTGGACAAGTGCGAGTCCGACTCGCGCATGAAGGGTTCCGTACCATAATCTATAACAAGTTTGTTGTATGGGGGCCCCCCTTAAATATTTATTTTATTTTAATTTTAGTATTTGTTATTATAGCGGCAATATAAATACATCATCTGTGAAAATTTCAACTGTCTGGCTATCACCGTTCTTGAGATACAGCCTGGTGACAGACGGACGGACGGATGGACAGCGAAGTCTCAGTAATAGGGTCCCGTTTTTACCCTTTGGGTACGGAACCCTAAAAAGGTAGTATATCATTAATACAAAGATCAAAGCTTAAAGAAAAATTGAAATGAGTTACCTGGTGGAAGAGACCGGGAATCAAACCCGGTACCTCTGGATTGCTGGTCCAGCGCGGTAACCATTTTGCCACCCTAACTCCGAAGCAACCTATCGAATTTTTCCTTATGCTGTGTGTGTCGATCTTTGCATTGTTTATTTGAAAGGCTTAGGCCTTAGCACCTTTTTTGTATCAATGGTTTGATATAAAAAAATGTGGTGTGTACCCACATTAAGAAATATTAGACATTACATGTTTCAGAAATTTATAAAAGCCAGTATAATAAAATGTTCATACGTATACAGTAAAATATAATTCAGCATCCCATTACCAAACTTCAAATTGGACAACGCCCACTATGTCGCCGGTGTCCTATTCTAAAAGCGGCAAGACAAACGATAATGTCGCGTTGACAAATGACCGTAACGTAACACCGCCGCCGAAAAAAGTCGAGCGAAAAAATTGATGTCGCACGACCGGACAATTTTGGTAGATTATAGAGATATAGAGGTAATGGATACTTAGTTGAGATTGTCTCCTATAAAGTGAGCAACTTATTTGTTTTAGAGGATTGTACTAGAATAATTTTTAAGAGATAACGGGATTTAGTCGTCGTGCTACTCCATGCTGAATACACAGTTAAGCAATTTTAGAAATCACTAAAGTTGGTCCTCTTTTTTAATTTTGTCTTAGTTAAAATAAAACTTACCTTTGTGCATCTTTGGAAGTCCAGTTATCCTTGTACAACTGATAAAAATTGGTTAAAAAAGGCAACGTGCATCACGTTGTTATTATTTTTTCCTGGAATTAGGTAAAGAATATTTTTGAGGTACAACATGTATGTTATAATATTATCTTGTATATAATATAGGGTGTTGTATCTACTCTCACCCCCTCATTTTTATCTAGGACACGAAAAAACGTCGCCGATTTTTTCTTTTTAAAACTCAGTTTTGGGGGTCGGCGAAGAAAGAAAAAAAAACTTATTATTTGTCATTATATCTTTAAAGTTACAGAGTGTACTTAGATCAATTATTAACTAGTAACTTTTTAAACCACAATAATTCAGTTGATTATATAAGTAGACTGAAAATATAGTAAAATATATGGGATTTCATTTCTTCGAAAAAATAAAATATCGAAACACTTAGCACGAAGAAGAGACGTGCTCTAATGTCATCGCTTAAGAGGCCTTATTCCTTTTAAATTTCATTTTTTTCATATTATGATAAATGTATAATGTAGTTTAGTTTAGTTTAGTTTCATTTATTAACCATAGTACAGTAATATGTTCATTACATGGTAAGTCAGTATACATTTATAATTAACGATAACATTTTGTAATAATATTTAAAAAACATTAAATTCCAAAAATAAAAACAGTCATTACTTGTAAATCATTAATATTATCATTTTTTAATACACAGTGCCATTTCCTTGAACGATAGATATTCAGTAATAGAGTATGTAGTGTTCTCTTACCTTGGTAATTCCGTTAAGCGATGAAATTCGGGGCTCCCTTATATTAGCCAATGCTCTGTTTATCTCTCTAGCACGTTGTTCGTTCGGTATATTCGCTTGCTTCGATAGGCTGAAACGATAATTAATATTAAACTCTAACTCACTGAAAATCGATTTGACGCAGGCTGCTACTTACATTATATTTCTCTCCTCCTTTTTCTTATGATAATAGTAACGATTTATTGTATAAAATCACTAATTTACAATTTAGCTTTGTTATGACATTTCTGTTTGAAAAATGTCATAGCAACGTCTTGTCTTATAAAATTCTCCATTTCACGTAATTTTTACTTCCAAAGCGGTGAGGTTGGATTTATTTGAGCTAGGTCGAATTAACTTTATCGATTGGCTGGTGCCTTAGTACTTCTTAAAATTCAAAATTCATATTTTTATCTATTCCGGAACATTTTGTCAGCGAAAAAAAAAAAAAAAAAAAAAATGTAGTGTTCTCTTACCTTGGTAATTCCGTCAAATCGATTTTCAGTGAGTTAGAGTTTAATATTAATTATCGTTTCAGCCTATCGAAGCAAGCGAATATACCGAACGAACAACGTGCTAGAGAGATAAACAGAGCATTGGCTAATATAAGGGAGCCCCGAATTTCATCGCTTAACGGAATTACCAAGGTAAGAGAACACTACATTACCCCAGGAAAAAGAAAAACAATAAATATTCAATGGAGATGGCATAGTGAAATGTGATACTATTATATACACAAATATACATATGTACAAGCTAGTGAAATAAATATTTTAAGCTACTTAAGTAATTCCTTTAAATTTAAGATTTAGATGATGAGAATGAAACAAAACATAGGTTTCGCGACCGAAGACCGGAAATGAGGGAGTCATCATGTTAGTAGCAGTGGTAATCACAAACTGGAGAAGGGCTGTAACGATCGTAAAATTTATAAGAATTAGCTTTAGGGGTGGATATATTAAGTAGACCGAGCCATGGTGACTATTGGAAAGGGGCCAAAGTTAACCGAAAAAGTTGTGCGCTAGTGCAAGCGTTTTTTAGAATTTAGATAAGTGAGTGAAAATAAAAAGAGTTGGGCGCCAAACTGTCGTGTTACCCGGTCCTCCGAGGAGTCGAAGGACAGGATAACAGACTTCAGAGAGAGAAAGGTTAGGAGAAAAGAAGTAGAATGAGAAAACAGTAAGTTCAGGGTTAGGGTTCTTTATTTTCACTCAGCAGTCACCAAGGCAGAGGGATTACAAGGTATAGGGGAGGTTGAAAGTCTTAGGTCGGAGCGGTCGCTGTTGAGGCGATATTCGTGAAGCCTGGTATGAGTCCGCAGCAGGTGGTACGCAGTGACAGCAGGAGGGCGTATACGCAGTGGCAGCAGGAGGGCGTATACGCAGTGGCAGCAGGAGAGCGTCTACGCAGTGGCAGCAGGAGGGCGTCTACGCAGTGGCAGTAGGAGGGCGTATACGCAGTAGGAGCAGGAGGGCGTATACGCAACAGCAGCAGGGCGTAAATGCAGTGGCAGCAGATCAGCAAGGTTCCTTCTATGCAGTGGCAGAAGGACAGTAAGGTTCCTTCTTGTAGCCGGCAGGGCCTCCAGTAGTGGCAAAAGATATGGCCTTTCAGCGTCCGAGTGAGTCAGTATTCGTTTAGGGGACAGCCAAAGGAAAAGGGGTCTCTCTTGAGTGCAGGGCCAAGCTTTGGCCCTGCACAGACCAATTTCGAGTTCCTCTTTATTTGAGAGGCACGAGAAAACTGAATTTTTAGCTGATAGCGGCGCTTTTATATTAGGCTCGCTGACAAAATGTTCCAGAATAAATAAAAATATGAATTTTGAATTTTAAGAAGTACTAAGGCACCAGCCAATCGATAAAGTTAATTCGACCTAGCTCAAATATATCCAACCTCACCGCTTTGGAAGTAAAATTACGTGAAATGGAGAATTTTATAAGACAAGACGTTGCTATGACATTTTTCAAACAGAAATGTCATAACAAAGCTAAATTGTAAATTAGTGATTTTATACAATAAATCGTTACTATTATCATAAGAAAAAGGAGGAGAGAAAAATAATGTAAGTAGCAGCCTGCGTCAAATCGATTTTCAGTGAGTTAGAGTTTAATATTAATTATCGTTTCAGCCTATCGAAGCAAGCGAATATACCGAACGAACAACGTGCTAGAGAGATAAACAGAGCATTGGATAATATAAAGGGCAAATTTCATCGCTTAAAGGAATTACCAAGGTAATAAACTGTCGTGTTACCCGGTCCTCCGAGGAGTCGAAGGACAGGATAACAGACGTCAGAGAGAGAAAGGTTAGGAGAAAAGAAGTAGAATGAGAAAACAGTAAGTTCAGGGTTAGGGTTCTTTATTTTCACTCAGCAGTCACCAAGGCAGAGGGATTACAAGGTATAGGGGAGGTTGAAAGTCTTAGGTCGGAGCGGTCGCTGTTGAGGCGATATTCGTGAAGCCTGGTATGAGTCCGCAGCAGGTGGTACGCAGTGACAGCAGGAGGGCGTATACGCAGTGGCAGCAGGAGGGCGTATACGCAGTGGCAGCAGGAGAGCGTCTACGCAGTGGCAGCAGGAGGGCGTCTACGCAGTGGCAGTAGGAGGGCGTCTACGCAGTGGCAGTAGGAGGGCGTATACGCAGTAGGAGCAGGAGGGCGTATACGCAACAGCAGCAGGGCGTAAATGCAGTGGCAGCAGATCAGCAAGGTTCCTTCTATGCAGTGGCAGAAGGACAGTAAGGTTCCTTCTTGTAGCCGGCAGGGCCTCCAGTAGTGGCAAAAGATATGGCCTTTCAGCGTCCGAGCGAGTCAGTATTCGTTTAGGGGACAGCCAAAGGGAAAAAAAGGGTCTCTCTTGAGTGCAGGGCCAAGCTTTGGCCCTGCACAGACCAATTTCGAGTTCCTCTTTATTTGAGAGGCACGAGAAAACTGAATTTTTAGCTGATGGCGGCGCTTTTATATTAGGCTCGCTGACAAAATGTTCCGGAATAGATAAAAATATGAATTTTGAATTTTAAGAAGTACTAAGGCACCAGCCAATCGATAAAGTTAATTCGACCTAGCTCAAATAAATCCAACCTCACCGCTTTGGAAGTAAAAATTACGTGAAATGGAGAATTTTATAAGACAAGACGTTGCTATGACATTTTTCAAACAGAAATGTCATAACAAAGCTAAATTGTAAATTAGTGATTTTATACAATAAATCGTTACTATTATCATAAGAAAAAGGAGGAGAGAAATATAATGTAAGTAGCAGCCTGCGTCAAATCGATTTTCAGTGAGTTAGAGTTTAATATTAATTATCGTTTCAGCCTATCGAAGCAAGCGAATATACCGAACGAACAACGTGCTAGAGAGATAAACAGAGCATTGGCTAATATAAGGGAGCCCCGAATTTCATCGCTTAACGGAATTACCAAGGTAAGAGAACACTACAAGTAGAAAGCATGATTTTGAAATAACGCTTTTACTACGCGTAGGAGCAATGAGCCAAATCACAAATGTCTACCGGCAATTTATTAAAAAGTTAAATTTATAGGAATATCCCCTGCTTTTGACATTTTTTTAAGCGTATTCTCGGAAGTACAAGCTTGTTCTTGTTCCTGGTGTTGTAATTATTACAATTAGTGTGTTTGCCTTTTTGTGAATTTCGAGCACCGAGTTGTAAATGAATAATGAAATAACCGTCATTATTTCAAGTTTTTCAAAATAACATCTGGCCGACGTGCGCTGGTTGATTCCGCACATGATTCTTATCGAGCGTTTTTGAAGAACCAATACTCGGTTTATATCAGCAGCATTGCCCCAGATAGTTATGGCATAGGTGAGTAAACTCTGAACATAAGCATAATACACAGTTTTTAATGTCCTAGGGTTAACTAAGGGCTTTAGTTTTAATAACGCGTAATTTGCAGTTGCTAACTTGTTACAGAGTTTGTCAATATGCCCGCTGTGTGATAGTCTACTATCAAGCTCATAGCCTAAAAAACAGGTGTTTTCTTTATACTCTATTTTGGACTCGTCGTTGTTTTTTCTCGATGAAACCTTATATTTGAGAAATGTACTTTTTTTCCTTATTTAAGACTATGCCATTGCATTCGAACCATTTCATCAAAATGTCTGCTACATGGCTCAGACGTATTTCCATTTCCGATTGGTCTTTGTGTCTAACCCCTACATGTGTGTCATCTGCAAAGAGGCTGATCTGTGACCACTCTGGTAAGTTTGATGGCAGGTCGTTGACATAGATCAGGAACAATACCGGGCCTAGAATGGATCCTTGTGGCACGCCTATATTATTTTTTTCTGGTGGTGATAAGGCATTATTGACTTCGACGACTTGCATCCGGTTTTCCATGTAACTCGTCATCATTCTAAGTGCGATGTCATCAAATCCATAGTGGCGCAGTTTAAGCAGGAGTATTTCGTGGCGTGCTTGCGCATTTCTGTGACCCATCCAAAGACTCGAGTACGAAATCCACAACTGTTCTAATAGCCATAGCGGTGGATTTGTCCTTTCGGAAACCGTATTGGCTATGGGAGAATAGGTGATTCTGTTCGAAGAATTCGACTATTCTGGTCTTCATCAGCGTCTCTAGTACCTTTGAGAAAACGGGTAGGACGCATATTGGTCTATAGTTGCTTGGATCTTTTACGTTTCCTTTTTTAAAAACTGGTACGACTCTTCCTGTCTTTAGTATGTCCGGAAATATTCCTTCTTTGATACAATTATGTAATTGTCAACTAACTTTTTAAAGTGAATATTACTTTTGCTGGGTTCTAGAGAGTACTTAACATAGCTATTTCATGCTTTCATTGCGTGCAGTCGAAAATAAGTCGAAAAAACCAGTGTTCTGAAACTGAGTAGTTTTTGAAACAAAAATCAATGAAAAATTCAATTTGTAGGTTTCAAATATACACCAATAAATCTCAATAGCCCTGTTCTAAGCAGTAACATTGAAAATATGTTATGAAAAATGTTTCATCATAGAGCAAAAACGTCTAAAACAATCAGCATTTTTGAACGGCTAAGGAGGCTTAAGTATGATCCGGGAAAGAATATATCAGTGTCGAATTTCACTCAAGTTCTTTTACAAACACATCGCCCCCTGCCTGCTATACGGCCACATCTCAAAGAAACATTTTTTCGAGAAATCGCTTGTTAAAGTTTTGGCAGCGTAGTGCGTGGTAGTAAAAAGGGCCTTACTCCTTGAGTTTTGGGTTAATTCATTGTTAATTTAGCTTTTTTTACTCGAGATGATATACTGCTTCTTATGAATATGTATTTTTTTATAAAACATATAATTAATTAGAGTTGTGGCCGTGTTGCAGTAACATTTTGTTGAAATTTTGAGATGCGTCCAAAACTGAACAAGAATTATTGGACAATGGCAACATGAAAATATGAATACAAACACCAAAATAGTTAAGATACCTTTGTTAATCAACCTTTGTTACAGTAACAACATCACTGAAAGCGATAAACTCTCTAGATGCAGATAATTTTGCATATAAAAAATGATTACCTGGTACCTTTATCGTCTGTTCAAGGCACTTGTATGCTTAATTATCGTGTTAACATGTATGTACCTTACTATATGGTATAATACCATGTACAAGGAGGCCCCATAGTTTTAGCGTGGACTAGGTTTCCGTTGATATTAGTGTAAGTACTGTTTTTCAGAACTCTTCAACGTCTTTACAATATTACCTTTTCATAGTGCAGGAGAAGCTTTTCGTTTTCTACTTTTAGCTTTAGCAATACTGGATGAACACTGGTTCGTATCAAGTCCCAATTTATGTGAGTCGGTATTTACAACGAATTTTTAGAACACCTTGGCCCAAGATGTAGGACGTGGCTCTCACAGTTCTATTCAACTGCTCAAAAATAATAGCCACACTCAATCTGGGTAAGCCAGGCGACGAACCAAAGGGTTACCGACCCCTACTACATAGTTGCGTCTACAAATTTTTGGAGAAGCTAATCTACAATCAAATCGAACCTATTGTCGACAAAATAATTCCTGTGGAGCAGGCTGGATTCCGTAGTGGTCCGAACTACGTGGATCCTGATCCAGTAAATAAATTTCGCTCACAACACACATAGAGGCTGAGTTTCAAAAGGAGAAAGAAAACCGTGGCAGTATTTTCGACCTCTCAGCTGCATTCGATAACGTATGTAGACGGGAGCTTATCTATAAGCTCATGACCGTGGTGCAGATGGTGGGACTAATCAACTCTATGCTCAGCAATAGGGAATTTATCGTCTACCTCGGAAGCACTCCGAGCAAAGTCAGAAAGCTGAACAATGGGCTACCTCAAGGATCGGTCCTGGCCCTGCTCCTGTCCCATATCGTGTGTGTATAGGTTGAACAGGAGTGGGTCAGGACCGATTACGAAAACAGAGAGTCGGAAATTTATGTATGGTGATGACATCGCCATCACAAACCAGCATGGCAAATTTAAATCCTCGAAGGAAGCTCTTACTCGCAATCTGGAATGACATTTCTGATTGGGCTGCCCCAATGCAAGTAAAGCAGAAGTGGCGACATTCCATCCTTGCAACAAAGAAGCAAATTATGAGCCAAATATATGCTTCAGAGAGACTAAGATTAAATTAAATCCTACACCAAAGTACTTGTGTCACTCTAGACCGCAGCGCAGTCTTACCTATATGCGAAGAAGCTACAGACGCCGAATAACATACTAAACAGACTAAGGAGAACTACTTGGGGAGCAACAACTGATGTGCTACGCACTACCAGTCAGCCTAGTTTACTCCACGGCAGAGTATTGCGCGCCAGTATGGCTTAACAGCGCACAATGACGTTTATTTAGCTTATATTTAAAGGGCTTCATCGTAATAATACGAGAATATACGTTATTTCTATGGGACGCAACTCAAAAAAAATATTATAAATTTATGCTATACAGCCACAACTGAAAAGTGGCTGTCTTGCAGGGAGTCACCTGTCAATTTTTGGTCAGATCCATAAGGCCACTTGTGGAAAAAAGGCTCTTAAGGACACTTTTTCTTATGGCTCTCGAAATAAGGTCGTAAATTAACCTATTCTGACTACGAATCTGCAATAATCCGAAAAAAATTTTTTTTTGAGATGTGGCCGTGTAGCAGGCAGGGGGCGACATACTTACTGAATTTCATTTCTTTGCTCATATCAGAGAGAAGTCCGAGGCAGCGACACATTTTTCACAGAGCAGATACGATCTCTATATATGGTACACGTTAAAATATGTTTATTTGCTTTCCGCTGCAATTCGGACCCGAGGAACGGTTTTGATAAAATGTTACACAATTTTTCTGGAACATTTCCCTCGTACATAACGAAACGGAGAGGTTCTATTATTATAATTCTCCACGGGGATTGTTATATGTAAGTACTTATATTTTACCTACGTAAGAAAATAATTGGGATTTGTTATTTGTAAGTACTTATATCTTACGTAAGAAAATAATAATTGCTTTGAATTAACAAACATCCATGAAACCAGATCTGACTAGATTGTAATAACTAGGGTTCGTAAAATGCCAGAAAAAATCATTGAAATGCTGTCATAGTTCGGTGAATATAGAGTAAAGTACTAGGCGACCTTAAAAACGGTCCGGTAGTTTTGAATTTCTTATATGTTGTAACTAACCGTCCTTGAATCAAAATTTTAAATGTAAATTATAGTAAAACCCCTTTATTCACTCGATTATCATTCATTTAAATGCGTCATTAGGTGTCATGACGTCATTTCAATCGATTTTGCTCGCATTTTACGATCCCTTTCAGAGTCATAAACATTTAAATGTAAAATAAGTAATTATTTCAGATATTTGTGATAATTATAATATAATAATATAAGCACTCGGGGTTTCTATAGATTAATTAAATTAATAGATGAATCTATTGTCGTCGGGAATCTGTCCGGGACCGTGGTGGGTGCAACTGCGCTTGAAATTTTATAATGAAGTTAAATAACAATTGAGCGATATACCAGTGAGACTATAATTATTTACTTACTTACTACGGGTTACCTATATTTGACATAAAAAATAACAAATTTAAACTATGAATACAAAGATCAAAGCTTAAAGAAAAATTGAAAAAGGAGCTACCTGGTGGAAGGGACCGGGAAGCGAACCCGGTACCTCTGGATTACCGGTCCAGCGCGTTAGCCACTTCGCTACCCTCGCTCCACGTAGACCTGACGAATTTTTCCTTATGCTTTGTGTGTCGATCTTTGCATTGTTTATTTGAAAGGTTTTTACACCTTAGCGACCTCTATGTGAATACGTTAATATTCACATCTTACCGCACCACTTTACAGTAGTGAACGAGCAAGCGAGAGAGGGCGCTGTTAGTTTTATAAATTTATGAAACATGTAATGTCTCATTTTGTTTTAATGTGGGTACACCACAATTTTTATTTAAACTATGAATACAAAGATCAAAGCTTAAAGAAAAATTTAAAAAGGAGCTACCTGGTGGAAGGGACCGGGAAAATTGTGGTGTACCCACATTAAAACAAAATGAGACATTACATGTTTCATAAATTTATAACAAATTTATTAAAGATTAAAAGATATTTATAAAACAAAGACCTCTCGTTTGGGCCTATGACGCAGGCAGCATTCCCACGCTATGGCTATGGAAAGCCTTTACGCGAGAAAGCTGCCCATGCATGGGTCCCCTGTTGCCTGTGCAGTTCACGCGAACCCTTAACCCACGGACCCATTGTGAATTGGTTGTATGACTGAACTACCTTATTATTTTGTACTTTATATTTTATAAATATGTAGGTATGTATACATACATAGTTAAAAGTAACATAAGTACATTTTACTTTTAACTCTTTCGCTTCCGAGGATTTCGTAGCGCTACGCGCGTAGCCGATATCATGGGGAATGGCGTATAATAGCGAAAACTGGCTACGAGCACAGTGCCCACGGGGCGGGCTCCCGTTGTTGAATGTGTTGTATCTATGGGCCATAGTTGCCTGAGAATAAGTGATTTTGATTTTGTTTCGATGAGTTTAATTATAAGATTTATAATATTTATTTGTCCATCAGTATTAAGTGATTTAGTCGATTGCAAACTTATAGGTAAGTTTTAAGGTTGGCCCACTTTACGTCTCCTGAATCACTTTGTATTATAATATTTATAATAGTGCCTGTGATGAAGTGAGTAAGTGAATTATGAGTTACTTAGTTTACGGACACGTTAAAACAAGATCAAGTTCAAACACTGCAACTTATTTTCTCGAGTCCATATCGTCGACCGTAGGTTCAATTGGGGTAAGGGACAAAATACGACTTTTCAGGAGAGGCTGACAAAGTTTTTTTTTTAACTAAATCGTTCATAACTTTTTTTGTAGTGAACCTTTTTTGGGCCTGATTTCATACATAATCTTGTATTTTAGTGTTCTGTCTATCTATGTAGTGCTCGTTTTAATAATTTAAATATTATAGAAAATGACATGTCCCTTACACCAACTTATTTCGCTGCTGATGTCCCTTACAGACAGAGTATTCAGTAGTCTCGTCCCTTACTTTAAATTTACCTATTCATTGTATCCACTATATTGATGAATAAACGGCGTAAGGGACTAGTTGAGATTATGTGTGGATGAAAAAATAGCGTAAAGGGTTCGTTGTAAAAATAAATAAGTACATACCTTTGACGTAAGGCGTATCTTAACACCGGAAACCTTTAAAACATTAATGTAAGAGGTATATAAATGTATTGAAACCGTGTGAGCATTTTTTGAGTGTCCGTTACATGCAATATTTGTATCGTTACACGTAACGTTTGTATCGAGTGGAATAAACCACATTTTAATTTATGATTATTTTTTTATTATAATCACATTAATTATTTCTCAGCCTCTATGATTGAATACTGAAATAAACAACCAATGTAATTTATAAAGCAAAATTATTAAAAGTTTAGGGCTTGTGTTGAACGATAAAAGTTACAGAATACAATTCAGAAATAATCATTTTACATTTGTACTTTTTTAGAAGTCCTGTTAGATAACATAGTAGTTGCTCACAATTCAGTGCCTCCAGTTAATAAGGGCCCATTGCCACTTCAAAGTTCAAGTTGAAGTGGCAATGGGCAGGCCATGTAGCCCGGAGAATGGACGGCCGTTGGGGCAGCAAAGTCCCGGAGTGGCGACCACGTATAGGAAAGCGCAGCGTGGGTCGGCCCCCGACTAGATGGACGGATGACCTCGTGAAGATAGCGGGGAATCAATCGATGCGGTCTGCACGGGATCGCACTTTGTGGCGAGTCATGGGGGAGGCCTATGTTCAGCAGTGGACGTCTGTCGCTGATAGATAGATAGATAGTTAATAAGGGATAACTCAAAAACGGCACTTTTCAGAAGAGACAAAGAACTATTTTTCAATAGTAGATATTTAGAACTTGAACTTTTAAGAATTTTAATACAAGCTATAGTGTTAGGCTTTCATTTTATAAATAAAGAACTAATGCATTGACCCTATACATATGTTTTTTTTTGTAGTTATAGCTTTTGTTCGCGAGTATTTAAAGACAGGAACAAACTCAATTTATTTGCACCAATTTTATCATTATGAACGACGTGCATAAACGAAACGAAACGACTTATTCTATTATTTATTACGATATTTTATAAATTATACTACTTGTCAAACTTGCAACTTGTTACCTAAGGAGTCAAATGAAGCTGTATAATAAAATGACCATAAGAGTAATGTACTTGAAAAACATCAATGAAATGAAAAGTTCTTTTTTAAATAGCTATGAAATATAATCAATATCAACATCAATGTCAGTCAATAATAGCAGGAGCTCTAGTTAGATCCTTTGATTTCTCAACACTTATCGGTAGCGGAATTTCAGATAATGACTATTAAAGTGTGTCATACTTAGGAATGCCTTTTAATTGACAGTGAACATTATCCTTTGCAATTCATCAAGTATCGAGACGATTTTAAGAAGCCCAAACTCATACAGTAGGATTACCTTATCGTTATCTATAAAGTTTTACCCATGTCGACTATCCGGCCTCATATACCTAATTTCAACTCAGCTAGTCCTCGGAAAGTCAATCTAATCTTCCTTGAGATATTTTTAAAAACTTTTAATAAAGAACGTGTTAATACCTCCTCCAGTATTCCATTGGTTATAATTTTTTTCGATATTCTTAGCCCACTTTTTTAAACTATCCGCTTAACAAAACACTTCACGGGTAGAATAACAATCACGAGCTGTCGAAAAAGAGTTCAGTACTTAGTGACGTTCAGAGACGCCGAACTGACGAATTATACCTAATAATAATAATTGATTAATAGACACTTACATTTCTGGGAGGATTCATTACTAAATTTGAAATTTTCTTACCAAATTTATTTGAATACCTTCATTATAGTAAAAGTTTGCATGTAAATAAGTCAAACTACGCTAGTAGTTTCAATGATTTAGTAAAGCCAAAAATTAACATCCAGTTTACACAGATACCCGTATAAAAAAGGTTATAAAACTGATGAAGGTGTTTTTATTGCAACATAACACTTTATTTATTGTCAATAGATTAAAATAATATGAAGTTTGATGTGTTTGTATATAAAGGTAACAGGGATTCATTGATTCTCACGAGTAAATTAGCGTAACGGACACGGAATCTAAATATAAATCGGATCAAACCTAAATAACGTCTTTACAAAATTGGTGTAAGGTTCACACTGTTAAAAATATAAGATGGCAAATTGGGGTAAGGAGCATTTTTTTCAAAGCTTGTGCAAACATTTTAAGGTATGGGTGTTATTTATTCATGAGCCAAAAAAAAGCATTAGTGTAAAAGCCAGTTTCATAAGATTGTCTTCAAAAATAAGTCATGTAAAGGTAATTCCTCAATTGGAAAGACCTTTACCTTATTCAAAGTGGATTGGTGGCAGTAGTTACCCTATTTGATGTTGCTTTATTAAAATAAAAAACAGATACATGGTTTTTGTGGGTCAGATTTGATTTTGAACCCATAAAAATCTGTAGCGTAAGGAACACTTTTTTCAAGCTAGATTTTTTTTATATACACCATTCGATAGAGCGGAAAATTCTGAACAAAACTGTATATTCAACTCATTTTGCGTATTTTGTCCCTTACCCCAATTGAACCTACGGCCGACGATATAATTTTGGTACACTATAGCCAGTCAAGGATATACTATCATCGTTTAAATATCCTCATAATATTTCTTTAATAAACAGTTATTGAATTAATTTCCTCTTTATCTGAATAAAGCATCAAATGTATTTCTTGTCGCGAGATGCAAAATGAAACGGTTGTTTCTTGAAAATTCTCATCTCAAATATCGCCAAGCAAGCAAGGAGTTAATTTACGCGTCTGTGCACACTGCAGGCTGCGTGTACTTACTAGAAGCACTTTTCTTCAGCGTAGTCGGGCAAAATATGTCATTTACACTTGTATGTGCATCTTTCTCCGAAATGATAAAGGAAATAATTATGGCCGAAAGGTGTTAGTTCTGGCGTTGCCGCGGTCGGCTACAACACCACGGACTTGCGTAACATATCGCAGAAAAAACGTGACTTAGTTGTTTAGTTCTATTTGTATTTAATATCTCGTTATGTTAGTTTTTAAGGACTATCTATCAGTTAGCTGAGTTTGAAATCCATCTAGCTAATTTAACATACACACAAACATCTAAAAAGATGAAAAACCAAAGACTCGTAAGCCAGCCTACTTATTTAAAAGTTTATATCAGAAAAACGAAGGCTGTGGTCGACTGTTCAAATCGAATCAGTGACGTAATATTGAAAGCCTCCAATTCACCCCTCATTAATTAAGGATGATAATCATTATGAATGTAATCTCCTTAAAAGTAAAGGCGTTATTGAATAAGGGTTTATTTTAAATCACCCACAGCTAATGGGGTTATCGGAGGTTTAAAACCCGTGTTTTAACAAATATTAGAGAAACTAACCCGTGCCGATAAATCAGAACATGATAATCCGTTGAAAATTCGTCATGACACGGGCATTTCTACCACGGCTTCAACCATCGTGACCTACTTGGGGCTTTATTGTCCAAGGCCCAAAGCAACAAGGAAGTATCTTAAATCGTGCAATATATGTGTTGGTTTCTTCACAATGATATTGTATAAGAAGTTAAGTTGTACTATGTAGTACTATTAAGTATTCTGTGGTTGTACACTAACATGACAGCTGCAATATTTACTTCTCAGGGTGCTTTTGATGGTTGCTTTTATCAGGTGATAAATAAGTGACAAAGCATCCGTCACAAACTGCGAGTATGAGTGACAGAAGCTTTGTCAAAAGCCCCCTGGCCTATAGGCCCGTGATCACGGTCAGCGACATAATTTTTTTTTTTTATTAGGATCACAAAACTGAGCGTTACACAGGCAAGCTTAAATGGTAATATAATAAACAATATCAATAGTGTACGCCCTAGTTGATGTGAACACAACATGCATAAAAATAACTACTTAACAAAATAAGTTGCTACCAATAAAATTGCATTCGAGGTTAACAATTGAGAATAGAAGAAATAAATACATTAATAATACATAACAAAATTGAAATTTATGCAAAGACTGCAAACGTGCCTTTGCTGAGACCACGGAACCATGAAACATATCAAACTTAGCTCTCATATCATTGCATCGGGAGCATATTCTGTCCAACGGAGAGTGCCTGCCAGCTACTGTTCTTCTGAGAGGTAAGGCAAATGTCTTGCGATTATGTAGTCGGCTGCTTTGGCGAGGGACTGATAGTCTTAAGTTATTTAAGAAATCAGGAGCCTCCAATATCCCGTAATCATCTCCAATAATGATGTTCAAATTATTTCAGCTTACTTACTTGTGATATAAAAATTTCTTTTTCTTTTTACGATTTTTTCCGTAATTTGTGCACACGCAAATACGCATTACGCAAAATGGCATTTTGGAGCCAAAATCACACAGTTACTGAGAACTTGACAAATATACGCTGTCGCTTTTCAGAGATCAACAAAAGCGTTGCCATACCATAAGCTCCATTTGGTGCCATTTGACTCATATGAATCGAATTTAAGGGGCCTTACATTCATCGGTTAAAGTGGAACCCTTTTCTCAGAAACCCGTGGAGGGTATCAAGATGAAAGTAATATCATCTGCTTCACCTCGGAGCCGTGAATTAGTTTGAACTAACTCTAAATTTCTTGCGTTGACGCAATCAAGATAATTATATTGTTTATGCTGCAAGTACTGTGTTGTGTGTTGAGTCTGGCAAGGGAGTCAAAACCTAAAAAAAGGGTACTTCCAATTTAAGTACACTTTTATTTTTAATTCATATTATAAAAAAGATAATAACAGTGAAACATAGCCTAACCTCCTCCGTTTTTGAAGTAGCTTATAATTTTGTTAATTTGGCATAAGTTACAAACGACCGTATACTTTTAAAATTAAGTTCGATTTTCATTAACGCAAATGTATGACAATCGCGGAAACCGAAAATGAAGAATGATCTCTCCATGAGAACTTGTTTTCAATATATTTATAGAATTTTATAATTTAATTTGATTTTTATTTATAGTAGTTATTTCACTTCAAAATAAAATGTACAATTTAATCATCATTACACATAAAACAAAGTCGCTTCCTGATGTCTGTCTGTCCCTATATATGCTTAGATCTTTAAAACTACGCAACGGATTTTGATGCGCTTTTCTTTAATAGATAAAGTGAGTCAAGAGGAAGTTTATAATATGTATAACACACGCATAATTTATCAGCATTGCACCCGTGTGAAGCCGGGGCGAATCGCTAGTTAAAACTAAAATACAAAAAATAAATTTAAAAACTAAGTACCTACTTTAAAAAGTTGGATATGCTCCATAAGGTTGCTGTGTAACCTGTCATAGACGTGGGCGAGCTTACTGAAGACTCACAACAATGCTTTGATACTGAGTCTTAGCGGGAAAACGAGACATGCTACAGCAAACTGTGTTAAACAAAATACAGTGTTAAATTGCCACAGTTAATAAATAAGCCACGGATCTTTGACAGTTGCCCGCAACTCGAATTCTTACAATGAGCCTGTTTTGCGTGAAAACTTGACGGTTTAAAAAAACAAGAAAATTTATGAAACACTAGCTGTGCCCCGCGGTGTTACCCGCTCATCCCACGGGAACACTAAATTTATTCGGGATGACCTTTCCCGGGTCTCAAACTATCTCCATACCAAATTTCATCTAAGTCGGTTCAGTGGTTTAAGCGTGAAGAGGTAACAGACAGACAGACAGACAGACAGACAGACAGACAGACAGACACACTTTCGCATTTATAATATTAGTATGGATAGTATGGATGTGTAATGACTAATTTTTTAATGGGGGTACACACCACAATTTGTTATATTAATATTAATGGTTTAGTCTTTGTATCAATGGTTAAAAATAAGTAAGTTCAGTCGGGACAAGCGTGCCCCGCGTAGTTAGACTCCTTATCCGTTCAAAAATGCTGATGGTTTTAGACATTTTTCTCTATGACCTATGTTTCTTACATATTATCAATGTTACTACTTATCACAGGGTCATTGCGATTTATAGGTATACATTTGAAACCTACAGTTTGAATTTTTCATTGATAATTTTTGTTTCAAAAACCCACAAATGTGACAAAATTCACGCAGAAAACTAGTTTTTCTTTCAACTTTTTTTGGACTGCACGCAATTAAAGCATGAAATAGCTATGTTATTTTCTAGAACTCAGGGAAAAGTATTATTCACTTCACGAGTTGTTTGACTTCAAAGTTGGTTGAAATCATCAATATATTTGTCATAATGTGAAAAAAAAAAACCTCTTAACATATAATCGAAAAGAACAGATTTTATACGAAATACTAAATAATGCAATAAAAACTTATTGACCGAGCGCGCGAAGCGTCTATGTTTCAGCTTCGCCAAAATGTTTGGATGTTCGAATGGACGGATTTCCGGTTGTTCTCGCCTACAGGCATGCGAAGCGTATCCGTTTCAGTTTGGCCCAAAATTATTTCGTATATCCGGATGTTTGGATGTTCAGCTTTCCGACTGTTCTCGCCTACAGGTTATACGAAATAATTTTGGGCCAAACAGAAACGGAGACGCTTCGCTCGCTCGGTAAAAAAACTGCGAAAGAATAATGATTTTACTACCAAGAGAGATGTACCGCGTACCATCATGCAGAATAGATAAGATTTCATATTTTTAAGAGTACCTACCTACAATTCTATTAGGTACTTTTAAGTATTCCGTTTAGAAAGAGGACATAATCACTGTTTTCATAATGTTTCCTAAGATTACTAATTATTTTATAATTAATTTATTAAAATCAACTCATTCTAAATGTAGTAACGCCAAAACTGTAACATAATAGGTTACTTTCGCATGGTGTAGTGGCATCTAATTAAAAAACCGGCCAAGTGCGAGTCGGACTCGCGCACCGAAGGTTCCGTACAAACACTTCCCATATTAACTGGCTGGGTTAAGTTAAATCTGCACCTGGTATGTATGGCGCCGCGTACAAATGAGGTGCAAAGTTAACGCAACCGATCATGTTTGTTGCATGGGATCTACTTAATGCGTTTGGATATTATATAATGAGCGACAAAAATGTGGCTAAACTACTTGAGAAACATTATCTACACCTTTCCTTATCTTTATGTATTGAAACTTCGCTATACTCGTATCGTATGAGTTATCAATTCAAGACAACATAAAATCGAACCTATATCTACCGCCGGGTCTAAAGCACAGCTCACACTTGCACGGCGCCCGAGGCGACCGTAAATCCCTATTGACACCGTTCTGTTTTAGCCGATAACGACTACAACTTACATGTGAATTCGATTCTGGAAGAGGCATAAATTAAACATAAACAAATTTTGAGTTTACTGTATCGGTGTACCTAGAAACGTATGTTAACTTTCAAAATGGCATGATGACTTTTTTTGACGATATCAATCGATTAAAAAATCCGTCGGCATGCGCTATTAGAGCGGAGCGTCGATCAAAGAATCAGTGACAAAAGTTGCCGCGACAGTGTACGGGTAGCAGTCCCTGATGAAGAACTCCATACCAGTTCGAAACATGACGGGTCCCTGACAATTTCACGTGAGTGTAAACCGTAAAAAATCCGTTACTATTTCAAAGTCCTTTCAGTTATTTTCTTTACTTCATGGCATACATATATAGCAAATTTTGTGCATATAACTGCAGTATGTTGTAGAATTCAACATTAGTCATCATCCCTGTCATAAAGCATTTGACGACCAAAAATAGCTACTAAAACCTAGAACTATAAAAACGCAAGGCTCCAACAGATTATGTCCCATCTAGACGTAATCGTAATCCACAACCCGTTAAGTTTGATTGAAAGATCTTACTGTAATGCGTTTACAGCCGAACGACTTTGAGAGGTTTAACGCAAAATTGCTGTGTTCGCATGTAGATAACGACAAGACAAATTACTACGGCATTGTGATTTAAGTGCCTGTAGCCTATTGACAAAACCTCGTGACCTTACACTAAAATGTATCTTTGAAGATGTGAGTTTTTTTAGCCGGATCCCACATGGCTGGGCAGCGCTTGGGAGGCTACGTACGATCTTTTCGTCCAATATCTGACAGTGTCTCAAGACAAAGTCTTTGACCAGTGTGTGTCATCACTGGCAGGCTTACGGAACTGAAACGTGGTCGCCCACGATGGGCCTTATAAATAATAAATAAATAAAATAAAAATCATTTATTTCAGAGCTTGGCTCCATATAATGTGTAAGTAACATAGAACTTACCCCTAGTGTTAGACAAAGCAATATAAAAATAAAAATACAAAAACTAAAAATAAAGTAAAACAGACAAAAGACAGAGTGGGAGCGTGGCTCACAAGTCAGTCGTCCCCTGCACATGGAGTTGCATCCAATTTGCCTGTATGGGACAGTCCAGCCTACCAGCCACAACCTTTAGGATGCTGTTGGCACTGCCGCGCAAACATCAGTCTTATAAGAAGGCTCAAAGTCACTCAGAGAGCAATGGTGATGGCTATACTCGGAGTTTCTTTGCAGACGAATCAGAAATGAAGAGATCCATAGAAGAACCAGGGCAACCGACATAGCCCGAAGGATAGCAAAACTTACGTGGCAATGGGCAGGGCACATCGATCGTAGAACCGACGGCCGCTGGGGCCATCGAGTTCTTCAGTGGCGACCATGCACCGGACGACGCAGCAGGGGTACCACAAGTAGGACTGATGACCTGGTTAAGGTCGCTGGGGTCCGCTGGATGCAGGCGGCGCAGGACCGGACATGGTGGCGTTCTCTGGGGGAGGCCTATGTCCAGCAGTGGACGTCTTTTGGCTGATGACGATGTTGATGATGAGTTTTTTAGAGACATTGTTAGCAATCATCGCGTCATCTGGTGGCGGGCATCAAGCATCATTGTCATTGCTGCGCCGGTGAAGAAACTGCTATGGCGCCATCTGTACGGCAATGAAGAAGTTGTGATCCTACAACGGGCGATGTAACGGCGAGGATCAAGAACTAATAAAAGGGCTGCGCTGGATCGCCAAGCCCTCTCCCACACAAAGTCCGACTACCTACTGGTGGTGAGGGCTAACCAGCCCTGATACAGTTCATGTCTTAAAAAAGACACCAACCCTCTTTCTGCTGGTGTTCGTTGTAGTGGTAGCACGAAGTGTGCGTGTGTTGTAGTTCTTATTAATCCTTTGTTTGTTTCTTATAACGTTTATAATTATAATAAAGACAATATATAATTTTCACTTTGTTTTAGGAATATTAACCTGCTTCCTTGAGATCTTACATTACATACTTGTTATCTACTAGCTTTACCCAGCGGCTTCGCTTGCGCAGAGTGATGAAAAGTGTAAACGTCGTTTTTTAGCCCGCTAACTAAATTGGATCGTAAAATAAAAATATTACTGTATTAAATATAGGTAAATCTCAATCAAGAGAGTCAAATAGTTCTTAGATTTTAAAACGAATATGAAGTTATACTGGTAACTAAAAGGAACAGGTTATTTTACATCAAGTAACCACGAAACCGCTGATCCTTACTTACATTTCAGATAAGTCTCAATGATATAACTCTTAATTATCTGTTTTTATTTGCGTATTTGTGATGGGACCAGCTCATGACTTCTGAATCATTCTGTATAGGCATGGCATCATATGAGTAAGCAAGTATTAGAGAACAATCTTGTCTGAAACCCCTTTCCAATAGCAATCAAGTATTTTGGTAAGCTAAACAATGGGATCCGAGCGTGCAATATTTGTATATACGGATCATGTGGATTAATTTAAGCAACTGTTTGGGTTTGAGTCGAGACCTTGATTCGAGAAATTGCATATCAACAACTCTGTATAAACAATCTAAGCCTTGTCAATTTCGGTGTAATTCAAACATACTTATAGTACCTACTTTTGAAAGTTATGTTATGATATTGTAAATTTCATATGCCAGCGTTACGTCATCAAATTAACACTCATAGTATTTTCATACATTGAGCAAATTAGTGTATCCTGTTTATTGCCATTATGGTTACGGAACCTTAAAAGGGTCATTTCAAAAAGAAAAGTTGTCTCTTCGGTGGCCAATAGTTAACAACGTATGTGCATAGAAGTTATGTTTTTAACACGCAAGCTCCATAGAAAGGGAAACTTCATTTATGCTAATATAATTTTGATCGGAAAACTAGGCCTAAGTCCTTAACTTTGTACGCGTCCACCGAAAAGACGCGAACTTAAATCTGACAATGACCCAAAAACACGAGTACAGCACGAGTATTAAAATCAAAACTTCCAAATCCAATCAGCCATTTCAATATCCCAAACAATATGCAAACCTTTTCGTTTTCGATTTCAATGTAATGGCGCTAGTTCTGTTTATTCTGAGTTGTTTGTCGAACAATCGAACCGAATTGAAACCTAGTTGTAATCGGCGGACTATTAACCGGTAGGGATGTGGCGCATATTGCTGCGGTTCAACAATATTGCCAAATTTGTTTATCTGGCACGTCGCCGTCGGTTTATTCTCATAAGCGTACCCTGGCAGAGTAGACAGTTTTTCCGCACATTGCCTACTTAGGATTGCTTTAGTTGAACAATATTGGCGAAATTATTAATTAATTGTACAAAGTTAACAATACGATCGTTTACTTTTTTTTACATGCAGTTCCGAGGCTTCGATGAATCCTTTAATACCCTTTAGCAATTTTATTTGACTTACGAGTATCTTCTGGGGATAAGAATATTGTTAAGTATTCCATTTCGCGTAAAAGAATCACACCAATATTATTTTTATAAATCCAAAAAATTGTGAGTATGTTTATGTGTATGTTTGTTACTTCTTCATGCTCAAACAACTGGACCAATTTTGATAAATTTTGATACGAAGGTAGCTGACACCCTGGGTTAACACAAAGGCTACTTTTTATCCCAAAAAAATGTCATGTGTCCATACTTTCTATATTTTTTTGCTAAATATTGTGCATGCATATACAGGATGTTTGGAATACATATGTAGGAATTTGAGGAAGTGATACAGGTAGGGTTTCTGCTCGAGACTTCTCAAACTCGAGACAACTCGAGAATTTCGCCTCCATTCGAGACGAGAAACAAATAGCCGACTCTCGAGACTCTCGAGTTCCGGCAAACACAAAATAAGGGTTAAAGTCAGGCTCGCCATTTTGCCGCTTTTAACAATGATAACGCCGCCCGCGCACTATGAGCACGTGCAGCGGACTTCTCACTCGCACATTTTGTAAAGTTTGTAACTCGCCGCCGCCGTGCTGACTGAGAAGTTTTTAAAATTCTATGGACATTGACTTAGCCATACGATTTTTAGAAAATCTTAATAACAAAATTGAAGGCTGGCGAAATGTTAATTTGATTTCCTTAATCAAATACCTGCACGATCCTGAGGGAAATTCTAGTAGTGACAGGAATTGCAGTAAAACTGCTTTAACAAACTTCAGCAAGTCAACAACAACCTCAACCGCCGATTGTCAAAGCAGCCAACCGGACATGAATGAATTGGAAGAACAAGGCACCAGCAGTTTTGAGTCACTATTAAAAAAATATATAAATAAAGTAGATATGCTTCCAGCTGAGCGTGATCCACTCCAAGCCACGAAAAGTTTAATTAGGAAGAAATTTAATGCCAGCATCTTGGGATCATTTCCGCCAATGACTATGACAATGACAACTTGGGTAGGGTTAGGTTAGTTCAGGTTCTAGGTTTTTAAGTTAATTTTAACACAATGTAAATTTGAATATTTATGGGTCTACGGGAAAACGTACTCCTAATCTTGAGATGTTGTAATTTCTTACCAAAGACTCGAGAGTCGAGACAACTCGAGAAATTGGAGTCGAGAATTCTCGAAACTCGAGAAAAAAAATAAGGCGAGAAACCAGAAACCCTAGATACAGGGGACTATTTGGAAGAGTTTGAGCCCTATATGTTTTATTCCAATCTGTGATAGTTTTTTTAAATCTCGGTTTTCTAAATTTTTCAATTTGTAGGTATAATTAACATAAAAAGTTAAATTTAAAGCAAACTAGGCATTCAATCACATTTTTTGCGCGGTGCCATGGCAGTGTTCGCCATCTGTGGTTTATAATTTCTATGTCCTCTCGTCACGCCGAAACGGCTGGGCGAATTTTGTTGCAGGGATAGCTGCAGGACATCCAAATGTACTATATATGTAGTTATATAGGATAATTTTCACCCAACTACGATACTTATTAGATTAGATTAGATATATTTATTTCTCTTTGAAAATTACACAATATTTTACATGTCGCAGATAAAATAGAATGGATTCACAAAAAGATCGTCAGGTATATTCAATTATATATAGAAAAATAAATACGTAGATGCAGTTGGCTGATTTTTCGATTACTTTCGATAGTCTGGCAAATGAAACCATCATTTTTGGGTACAAAATGTAATATTTGGCCTTCCAGACCCGCTATGTTGCGATAAAAGAATAATGCTTATTAAAGTAGGTTTAACTTATTGATTATATTTCATTTCAAAATCACGAATCTATTTCATTTACAAAACACGGTGGTAACTTGTACGCAAACGAGAATTCCTTTGTTGTTTTAAATACTCACACGTGTTTTGTATTACTGTACGATTAGAATTGTATGCAAATGTGTCCCAATAACTCACTTTCTATAAAGTAGAATTATTTTGGCAATATGGCCGACAATTTGGAAAGCCGCTCGCCAATACGGATGATCGCAAACACGTGTACGTTTGTTTACTCCATTACTCGCGTGTATTTGTTGAAATAAAACACGATTTACGATGCATGCGCTTGAAAAGAGCGTTTTCTAAGCTATCAAAACTGCGTACAGTATTACTACTTTTCCGCACTAGTGCTTTTAGGTTTTTAGTTTTTTTTATCTTCGTCTGACAGCTTGATGCAAAGAGTTTTGTTATGTTAAAAAGTTTTATAAATAAGTCAATAAACTACTGTAGAACGAATACTTCATTAAACACGTTATTAATTACGAAAGATTTACAATTCGATCAATAAACTAATTAAATGTGTTTTTCTATAGGTATACGCAGTATGTAGTAGATATTATGTCGAACTCGCATCTACAAATAAACCCGCCATTTTTACTCATGTTACTATGTGTGCAAATGTGCTTTAATAATCTCGAGTTCAAGTGAAGTCATTTTAAATAAAAAAAAATCTTGCACGATGCATAGTAAAAGTTGTATAATACACGTGTGTAAGATGATTTCCAAACTGTGTTGATTTATTCACTCGTCTGGAGTCACCTGCCTTATACACTTGTATCATATAGGTAATTAACCATTGTATTTGTGTTGGTGAAAAGGTAAAACATTTTTTAGACTTATTTATTGTATTTGTTTAATAATTATTGTTTTTGTATAAACATATTTAATATTTATAACAAGCACATGACATGATTTTTTGCTTTACTGTTATAATTATTATGTAATGAGAATAAAATTGAGATCATTTGAGGAATTACTAGTACAAGAAACTTCCTATCAAAGGTAAAGCCGAGACCGACAAATCGGGAATTTCAGACAATGTTCGGGATATTACTTCTTACATATCCACTCAATTGCTTCGAATTTTGAGTTGGACTCTATTTATATAATAAAATAAGAGCGGTGACAGGTAGCCGTAGTTACCAAAAGCAATCTAGTGGTTACGTACTTACTGCAGACACTTACTCAGTGACCCGAAGTGGATCTTGGCCTATAACTATACAGAGTCCTAAAATGATAAACAGACTAACGACGTAAATCAAATGTTTCACCGTTTGAAAACATGAGAAGCAAAATAACTTAAAAAACTTTTAATTTAATCTTAAAGAAGCAGTAAATTTCCGTTTTGTGGCCTGGAAAATATAACTGGACTGGAGTTAACTTCATTACGGCACGAGGGTTGAAATCCTGAGAGGCTTAATTATATTTATCACTGTCGCATGTTGAGATTATGGCATTTTTATTTTCTTGAGAAAATTCTGCTGAATAAAAATATACTTAACAAATCGCATTTTTTTGTAACTAATCGAAGAAAACTGCCTTAAGTGAATTCTCCGGTAGTAACCGACGATTTGAAAGTGGTTGTAGCTAGGCCCACTTGATTAAATTATCTTCATTTCACTAGGACTGGTGTGATCCTCTGTCGTTGCAACGTTACGCGATGTAGATTTTCAGATACGTATTTCTAACTATATGAGATAGATAGAATCTAAATGGTTTACCAAAGTAAAGTTTTGTTAGTATAATATAACTTGTTTTAATTGGTCTAGTAACAATGTGCTACACCCAAACTTAATTGTAGGCGACGACCACGTCAGTCGATGGCCGTCTACACTGGCAACTCCGAAGCTCAGGGATGAGCTGTACGGAGCGAACGGACTGTAAAGGGATAGGCGTAAACTAAGCTAAAACGGACAAATAACGAAAGGAAAAACGAAGTAAATCAAACGGAAATATATTTAACACAAAAATTAACAACAATCGGATCGGAGTAAATTTTACAAAAATCAACACTTAACTTATTATAGTCTCTGTCTACTAACACTAAATCGCAGACCGATGGTACTACGCTAACACAAACTAAATCGCGGACCGATGGTACTAGGCTACACTAATACTAAGATGGATACAAAGTGGTTAGCTGAAGGCTGAGTAATGGCACGAATAAGACTGGAATCATGAACTAAAATGGCCGTCTCTTTTATATAAAATTTACAATCTTAGGGGGACGCCCGCCCTTTCACAATAAAATCAGATTGACGTGTATGAGACGAACACGAAACCAAGCGTGTTTACGCTGTCTGAGAGTGAGACACAAAAATTGACACAGTTTCTTTGTCCCCGGTAAGAGGCTGTCTCGCTCGCACCGTCCGATTTACACTCGCTTAGGGCGATTGTGCACTACAATGAATTTTACTGTCCGGCAGTCCGAATTTTTACGGTCCGTTATGGCATGAAAAAAACGGTAAGAGCGATTGTGCACTACAATGAATTTTACTGTCCGGCAGTCCGAGTTTTCATGGTCGATATGGCATGAAAAAAAACGGTTTTTGCTTGTGCACTTGTCCGTCTTTTTACTCGCAGGTGCGGCGCATGCAGTTTTCGGTTACCTCTCTCTTTGAAACTACACGCCACGCAATCGTAATTACACTAAGAACGATGAGTTTTTTATGATTTTTTGCTATACCGCTTAAGCACATGGATCAAGAGGCGACGCGGCTGGCGCAGTGGTTAAGCAACTGCCTACTGAGCCGGCGGTCCTGGGTTCGAATCCCGGCAAGGGCAAATATTTGTGTGATGAGCTCGAATATTTGTGCCTGATGGGTCATGGATGTTATTTGTACTTACTTAGGTATGTATTTATCTATATAAGTATGTTTATTGTCATCTAGTGTCCATGATACAAGCCTACTATTAGAGCTTACTGTGGGACTAGATTGATTTGTGTGAGGTTGTCCAATATTTATTTATTTATTTAAGAGGCAAGATACAAAATTTAGGCTGGGTGTACCACCAAATGAAATGCTTGCAGTAACGTTAAGGTAAGTTTATACAGTATTTATACAATGAGTGAGCGAGTGAGTTGTTTATTGAGTATAGGCACAGGGCGGACACTGCCTACTAAAAACTGAACTTGAATGTCAGTGTCAATGTGTGTGTGTGTAACACGCACAGGGCTGCCTCAGACGCATTGCAACCACTAGTTGGTGTTTTGGTGTTTTAGTTGCACATAAATGACATGGCGGAGGGTGATGACGGAATCAAATTATCACAACCTATATAAGTATGTAATTTATCTATATAAATAACTCGTATATTTTTAAAACTCAGACACAGACAATCAAGCTGTCGTTATTTATTGTTTATCTACTTATCTTACCACGAAATTTATCGTGCCGTGCACCATCTTAAGCCAAAACTTAAATTTGACGATTTATCTTAAAATTGTGTCACTATTTAAATGACATAATGAATGCATGGGCGTCGCCAAGGGGGGGCAGGGGGGGGCAGCTGCCCCCCCCTAGAGATCCAAAAATATGTCCAGTCACTTGACTTGTCTGATGGATCATACTTGCACATCAAAACTCAAATGAATTCAGTAAGTAATAATTCCATTCCATTCCAACTCCTCCACAAAATGGATGTAATTAGGAGACTAGAAGTCCAGTCAGGGGCTAGAGGGAGATCGTTGATGAGATCGCCAGTGTATCGGCTACCGTCAGTAAAGGTCATGAAAAGTGACTCTACGAAACGAGATCGAGTAACAGCTGAATTAATGTTTCCAAATCACTCAATAGTGGTATAGTAGTCATTAATACGACTGTTCAGTAATTTTCACTAAATAGTGCTATAAAGAGGTCGAATAAACGTTTTTAGCACCATACTATAGCACCTTTACACAATATCTTGAAAAAAGCGGAATAAACGTTATCAAATTACTTTATCTCAGTATTGTGTGCTATAAAAGTAGTATAACAGTCATGAAATAGCTAATTCGCAACGATGGTCGCTTTTATACCACCATTATTCGACATTCTTGTTTTGTGTCCATAAATGTGCTGTAAAAGTAATAATAGAAATAATAAGTAGAAATTAGAAATAAGTAATAAGTAGAAATTTATCACAACCACACGACAACTGTAGTGGTGGTGATGGTGATAGTGGTGATGATGATGATGGGGCTGGTGGTGATGGTGGTGGTGGTGGTGACGAAGGTGGTGGTGATGATGTTGGTGGTGGTGATGGTGGTGGTGATGATGATGGTGGTGTTGGTGGTAGTGGTGGTGATGGTGGTGATGGTGGTAGTGGCGACGGTTGTGGTGGTGGAAAAAAACGGTCCGGAATGGGGAAAAGTAAAATATCGGATGGTAAAATTACGTGTAGTGCACAAACTACTATATACATTTAATGGCGTGCCATATCGGACCGTAAAAAATCGGACTGCCGGACAGTAAAATTCATTGTAGTGCACAATCGCCCTTATTCTGCTCGATCTGCCCAAAATTTGCTCCTTGCCGTCCCTTCTTCTGTTTCAAAATTTTATAATAATTCGTTTACTTTTAAAGCTGCCTGTTTGTGGAACTCCTTGCCTGTGAGCTTAAGGCGCGCTAAATCTCTTGCTTCTTTCAAAGCTTACGTGAAAGAGCATTATCTATACCATTCATAATTATTCGTAGTTTATTCAACTGGTCCTATTATTAGTTTTTGGCTGTATGTATGTATGTATTTATCGTTTATTATATTTATGTATTTATATATTTTTCGTGTATATATTATTCATTTTGTTTTTTTTTTTATTTTTGCACCGCCTATTAACAAAATAATTTTTCAGTTTCTCCACTACCCAAAGGTTGTCTGGAATAGATCGCTCTTTAGCGATAAGACCGCCTGTTCTTTACCTCTAATTGTAATTTTTTGCATTGTATTTCTCCTGTATGTTTTATGAGGTGTGCAATAAAGAGTACTTGTATTGTATTGTATTATAAGATTAATCAAATTTCGCTTCTATGCCAACATTTAGTTTAGGTACGCTACCAAGTTACTGCTTTAATAAAGATTGTTAATTTTTGTCTGCAAAATACTACGTACCAAGCTCATTTCACTTTAAAACTTAGTAATCCTGGGTTGCTCCGAGAATATTAACTAGGAACATAAATAAAGGTTATTGAAAAATTAATTAGTTCTACGCAGAAAAATGACTAGACTTTAGGGGTATAAATAAGCTTAAAGTTATAGAGAAAATGCCAATGTAATTTTGCTTCAGCCTTTTAAAGTTAGGGTCTTGGTCTTAAGGAAATTAAGTTGCTTTAATGGGTTTAGTAAAGGTACTATAATTTCAGTGACCACGTATAAGTACATTAAAAAACTTACCAAATGATACAGGTTATGAGCGAGAGTAACAGGGCTGATAAGGAGAAACAACATTGAGCAACTTTCGGTGTGGCACCAGCCAGGAAATCGCGAAAACAAAAACATCTACTTAAAAAATAATTGATCGAGAGTTAGCTATTCCAAATGTAGCAGCAGATTTTTTTCGTGATTTTATGGTTGGTCTCATAGTAAAAGTTGTTCTGTGTGACTCATCCCATTAGCCCTATCACTCCCGCTCACGACTCCTGAATCACCCTGTTTATGACGGATGGAGGAACGGGTAGCGAGGAGAATGTCCTCAGCATCACTCTACGAGGCGGCTAGATACAAAACAAAAAAAAACCACCGGATTTTTTTCTGCAGTTCTTTTATTAATCAACGAATTGGATTATATTGAAATGCAGTAGTCCCGCAGTCAAAACTGACAAATTTTCTTTTGGTTCCTCCTTTCACTCCAAGTTTCAAACACAAACGGCCAGGGACTACACTGGTTTGTGCTTCCATGTCTCAGCCACGCCATCTGTGATTTTACTTGGACAACTATCTCGCGTTTTAAAATATTGAAATGAAATGAAATGAAACACAGTTCACAAATTCACTCAGCGGGGGCAGCGGGGCTATCATATCTGCACCTCTAGCACAATTGTGACACGTGACTCTTTCTCGCGCGAAGAATAGTACTTAGGTATCTTTTTCGTCGCAGTACTGTGAGAGAGTGACGGGCGATGCTATGTCGGGCGACAAGAGTCGCGAAGCCTAGTTGTGCTAGACGGGCTGGTTGTGACTTCGTCTGACGCGTGACTCGGCATCACCTTTCTTCCTCGCACGGCGTTGTAAAGAATGAGACAGGCAATGTAAATCCGACAGTTAACATATTTCGACAAATATAATAAGAGCGAAAGTGTGTATTGTATGTAAACACATTATTGTACGTACGAACAATTAACAAAATTTTAAAACAAATCTTCATATTTATCCCACAAACACCTGCGATCTGGGACATTCAGGAATTCAGCGTTCTAGTTATTTATTTATTTCGCTGTAATATGTACTGTTTCTATTATAATTATATTCGTTATTTGCATATCGCAAATTATGTACTTATATGATTTTATTATGTTTATTATTCTTAAGGTTTAAGGTACTATTGTTGAAGTTGTTGTTGTTTTGAAGTATTTGTTATATTTTTTATGCACAATCAAGTGTTTACAAACATACATTCGACTCCATTGTGGATATCGCCAGTATCACACGAATGCTATCTCAATTCCTGGTAATATACCGAAAATACCAGAAGTGAATTTGTCTATCGCTATTCAACGTGGCAACGCGGCGAGCGTGATGGGCACCTTTGCTTCAGAAGGAACGCGGGACGGTTTTTAGCCTAGCTCTCGTTTTAGTTATTAGGTTATATGTATTTTTATTTTTAAGGAATGTTAAGTTTTAGTTTTAGTATTTAGAATATAATCAGTTTTAGTCAATATTGTTTTATGAAATAAAATATATTTAAATGAAAAAATAATCATGGTAATAGCCATGAATATTTCAATATGTATAAGAGACAGATACATCATGTGTTATTTGAAAAAAACATGACATAGGCGTGTAGATATATTATTTTTGCACAATCTGGGACAAAATATGCCAAAAGCAACCGAAAGCAAAAAAATATAGGTAAGTTTAATAATACCTATTACAATTGCAGATGAACTTGCTAGAAAGGGATCTGCGACAAATTTCATGTGATCTGAACCATGTGTAGGACTTTCCTAGGGAACTATGACAATAGCCATCAAGGACCATGCCAAAAACCGACAAGAATGGAAGAAAATCGCAGGCTTGAGGCACTAAGCTATTCATGGACATAATAGAATCAGGCTGGACCAAGAATCTATGAAAAAACAAAAAACAGCTCAGACTCATAACACAAAACTTCACTGAAACAATGACGAATGAAAAAAGGCGGTCTTAGAGCAATTTTTACCCTAGTTTTATATAGTAAAATATCGAAATATTCGTTTTTACTAAAATAGTAAAGATAGTTGTAGGGTAAATCGCCAATAATTGGCCACCGTTCAACAAGTTTGTCTCTAAACGTAACCATGAAATTGTTTCGAGAAATATTTAATTTTTAATCTTAAATACCAAATTGACCTGTTAACACAACAAAGTATAATAATAAACCGGCCAACAGGAAAACAAAGTTCAATTTAAGACTTCCCAAGGTTGATAGATGGGCTGAGCAATTTTGCGCCCTCCATGATTCAGCTAAAACGAGGCTAAGTATGCCGATATTCTTAACGCTTTCAGGTCTATTCAATGATGTTAAACGGAATTATAAGGCTAAGTTTACATGAACAATCCTACGGTTATCTTCCGCAGCACACCCGTAACTAGGATAGCATACAATGTCTGAAATGTCGAAAAAAGAGATGCACAATATAACCGAAAGGCAAAATCAATGAAACAGTTTATCGTATAATGACAAAACGGGATTTTTTTGCGTTCGAACGGTGTTTCGCTAACTGGGGCACCCAAACGAACCTACAATGCTATGGCCGTAACGTTGTCGCCCAATACACAACCCTTTTGTACGAAACGAGCCGTTTTATGTGATTTGCAAATTTTCTGATCAGTGTGTTGCCATTTTTGTGTTTTCTTATTTCAATTGCTGTACGTTCAATTGACAACATTTCCAATTTTTAAGACTACAATTTTAGTACTTTTCTGTATTCCGCTCAGAAATAGGACGTAATCACCGTTTTTATATATTTTTCCTGAGATTTAGTAGGTAATCTTTTTATTATTTATTTATTAAAATGTACTCATTGTAAAATGTAGTAACTCCAAAACGATGACACAATGGAAAGGTTGCTTTAGTCTGGTGTCTAATTTTAATAAAATAATGGCGTTGAGCTAAACTTTGTTAACAGCTTATTTTCTTCGCGAATAGGTCAAAGACTACAAATCTATACAGGCATAGTTGTAGATGTCGGTAATTTTATGTATTTTCTTATATTTCGTTACATACTAAAATATAAATTCAAATATTTTTTTATATTTTTAGGGTGTACACGACGCAAAGCTCTCTCGATTTCTATATTAATTTCGACTAGCTAGAAATATCAAATGTTGTCAATGCTGCCATAGAGAAGACGTTCATAAGAAGGGATCTTCGGATTACGATGCGATGGTTTGGTCCTGATTATAGCAAACTAGCTTTTGCCCGCGACTACGTACGCGTGGAATTTGATAAAAGGGATTATTTAAAGCGCCTAAGCAAATGTAAGAGCAATTGTGGTTTTGGTCTAATAATTACGATTTACGGTTTTTTTTTATGTAGCATACATGATGTTGCTTCTTTCTAAATTTCATGATTCTGGGTCAACAATACCATATAGGTTGCGATTCCCTTGGCTCTTGATGGACGGACAGCGAAGTGATTCTATAAGGCTTTCACTTTTGCCGAAAAAGGTATGAAATCCTAAAAACAACAGACCTGGCACTGTGAAAATTTTAAAGAACAATAATAAGACACCTTACAACGTAAGCGAGTCTTCACCCAAATAAGAAAGAGCAACATCAACGACGTTTTAACTTATTGAATGCCTAGCCATTGATCAAATCAATGGAAGGGTAAACCCTTTAAGACTTAAGGTAAACACAAAAGTTGGAGCCTTACTGAATAAATGTGAGGCCATTAATTCTCGGGGGCCTGGTTGGATCAACAGTTCTAATAACAATCTAAAGGTTAAAGAAATCAAGACATTAAAGGTGCCCTTTTCGTAAAGTTTACAAGTTTTCTTTGCTTTTAGAACCCTTGTGAGAAACGGTGAAAGTCTTATTTGTGGTACTTTAACCAATTTGCTCTATTAAAAATCTACAAAAACCTTTCGAGAGACTAAATAATGCGCTTTTGAGATCAATTTTTGTATGTCCACTTACACTATTAAAAATAAAAAGTTTGACCCACTAAACCCCGAGTGTAACGAGATAATTGAATTTTAAGTTGTATTCGATCGCCTAGAAAGATTTTGTTTGTATTGAAGGATTGAAATGACACTCTGTCAAAATGTCAACAGAGGGCTTGCCTACAATCGATTGAGGTAATTTATAAACGTTATTACAGAGAGCGATTCCTTTCATTTATGCCTTATCGAAATATTTTGAAGACGCAATTGGTGTAACAGAAACAATAGCTACAGTAGGTTATGTCAACAAATAAGACAGTAATATAATAATTAGTGTAATAAGTTAGTCAGACATACAAGTGTTAGGGACATCCTTCCGATAGTAAATTTATCGATAACTGAATACTTATTCCGAAATGACACTTCATAATAGCTATTAAGTTCACCGGATAAAAAGAAATTAACTTAAATATGCTGATTTCTACCCATCAATGTTACTTTATACTTTTTAGGAATATTAAAATTCAAACTAAATCAACGTTAACATCCTTATAGTTTTTGAATATTCAATCGATTTCCATGCAACATAAACTGAAACCAAGTGCCTTGCAACAAAGGCCAATTTAGGTAAATTTTATGACATGTAACGAACATTTTTCATTTAATCTATAATGAACCTTATGTCGGTAATAATAAAGTATTTTATCTTGTGTTTATCATATACAGTATGTAATTATACAGTATGTAAGTGTGATTTTTATCTTGTGTTTATCATATACAGTATGTAATTATACAGTATGTAAGTGTGATACTGTCGTTTCCACCTTAACGATATGACTCACCGTCTTTAATTTTATAGCCCTACTGTAGACTTATTTCACTATGGAAATAGTCTAAAGAGAGGGTGGTTTAATAAACGTTCAAAATGAACGGAGATTGGCTATTGACATTAAATTTCGTCGCTTTCAGATGTCACCCTGTTTGGAAAAGGTTCTAGCCCATTTCCTTTTAAGAAATAAATTAAATATTTTGACTACGCCGGGTACACATAAAATCTAATAAACATTTTATGAACCATCTGTAATTGTACGTATATTATTGATGAATGAAGTATGAAAATGATAAATTTTGTAAATGAAGGGTAGGTGCGTTGACCACTTCTACATATTATATGTCATGAGGCTCATAAATTGCTAAAATGGCATATTAGCAAATACGTACCAAGTTCGATAAAATTGACACCGTATGTAGCACCTCAATTTTAACAGTTTTCCTTTTGTAACCTCAAAAAGTAAACTTACTGAAAACGTCAAAAGATACTAAATAATACTTTTAGATAAAAATATGACGCAGTGAGATATTCCCGTTGCATTCGGGCGAACGAAACGCAAGCCGCATACAAATAGCTGTGTTTTGTTATTCCTTGGGTATCGCCCAACGTGCTGGTGGAAGCTGAGATTCCCTTCAAGATTAATGTAGATTAAGAATATTTAGCGTATAAATGCATCAAGGTTAAAATTAAAATATTGCTTCGCAAATCCGGGATACAATAACGTGCCAGTTAATTTGTACTAACCCGCTGTACTTATTTGCGTATTTTTTCATGCTTAATGCATTTAATAAATAAATTAAACTTACTCATTTTTGAATACGTTTTTGTTTTGGTGGTGGTTTGTTATATTTTTTATTTGCGTATTTATTTTTCTTATCCAACCATTAAATGTATCTATGCATGAAAAAATACGCAAATAAGTATAACGGGTTAGCACAAATTAACTGGCACGATATTATATCGCGGACTAGCAAAGCAATTTATATTTTTTTTAATATGTGTTTCCGGAAATTAACGTCTGATTCAATTAAATATTTTATAAGGTGCTATTATCGTCATAGTCGAGACACGGCTAATGTTGACACTCTCGTCTCGACAGCTTGAAGTCTCGTGCGCTGTTCTGATCCAACAGTTTTCTGAGGTCCTGACCAGATCTTGGGTCCATTTTGTTACTGTTATGGGTTTGTTATGTTACAAAAATATGATTTATACCTTCTTACGGCATGCTAGTAGAGTTGCTAAGCCGCGGAATTGTGCGCATCGGGTTACAAGCATGAAATTTCTACCACACATAGAACGTTTCACGGTGATTATTTTCAGATGTGGAGGGAAGTCAGATTCGTCCCCTGTGTGGTGGGAGAGCGGGGTGAAGAGGACCAAGTACTGCTCTTTTTCTTTTTTTATAACTGATCAGTTAAGGCTATTAGGGCTTGTGCGACATCGTTTTCGTGTAAAATAGATATCATCTACAAATTTTTCATGTTATTTAAGAATAGTTTCATATAAAAATTTGGGTTTATTGCCGAAAAGGTAAAAATTACAACAAGTTTTTTTTATTCAGAACGATAAATTAGTTATCTATCCTGAATATTTACAATTTAAATTTTTTTTACTAAACAGCAAATTTAATCTTGTTTTTAAAAATGTATACATATTGGGCACATCTGATACAAAAAGTACCTTGAAAAAAATCTTGATGTTAAGCTTAGCCTGCTAGAACATTTTGCTAAGTCGCGAAATTGTGTACATCGGGATACAACCACGTAATTTCTACTACAGATAGAGTATTCTGCGATGATTATTTTCAGATGTGGGAAGTCAGATTCGTCCCCTATGCGGCGGGAAAGCGGGGTGAATAGGACAAAAGAGTCCTCTTTTTCTTTTTGTATTACTGATCAGATAACGCTACTAGGACTTGTTTGGTGTCGTTTTCGTGTAAAACAGATATCAATAATTAATTTTTCATGTTATTTATTCATAGTACAATATAAAAATATGGTTGTATTTCCGAAATTGTAAAAATCACAACAAGTTTTTATTTTATTCAGGGAGATAAATTAGTTATATTTCCTGAATATTTACAACTAACAAAAATATTTCAAAATAGCAAATTTAATCTAGTTTCTAAAAATATATACATATTGGGCACTCTTCATACAAACAGTAACTTAAATAAATTGTTGATGTTGAGATTAGCCCGTGTGCTCGTGAATACATTAACAAAAAAATATTTTGTTTTAATTACACTAATTTGTTTTTCTAAGACGTATATAGTAAAAATTATATGCAAAAGCATGTTAATAATCATTATTTAATGTATTTAATGAAGCGAAATAGGATGCGTTCGGAGATTTACGTTGGTTACGCCGACGTAAAGATATATTTTAAGCTATTGTTTGTATGAGAAGTGCCCAACATGCATATATTTTTAGAAACTAGATTAAATGAGCTTTTTGACATAGTAATAATAATTTGAAAATGTTCACGAAATTGAACTAATTTACCTCACTGAATAAAAAAACTTGTTGTGATTTTTACCTTTTCGGCCATACACCCATATTTTTTTATAGAACTATACAAAAATAACATTAAAAATTAATTTCTGATATGTGTTTTATACGGAAATTAATTTCTGATATGTGTTTTATACCAAACACGTCCTGGTAGACTTAACTGACCAGCAATAAAGAAAGAAAAGAGGGATACTTGGCCGTATTCACTCCACTCTCCCGCCTCACATGGGACGAATCTGACTTCCCTCCACATCTGAAAATAATCACCGTGGAACACTCTATCTGTGGTAGAAATTTCATGCTTGTAACCCGATGCGCACAATTATGTTAGAAAACAGCGGACTAACAACTCTACTATGCTGCATTGAAAACTAAATAAATATGTTTTAATGGATACGGCACGGATAGGGCAAGGGACTAAAACGTCAATTGACGAAATCGCTCAACGCTCAATATATAGCCTAGCAAGCGTCGGTCCGGCCCAGGAATAGTGGCTCTACAAACACCTTTCATATGGTAATAATGTGCATACGTCATATTTGCATTATTAAACGTCAGTCAAGGATTTGTCATTATCAAAATTCAAAACATTGTTTATCGGAATGCTGCTCGCTCGTAGATAGCTTTGGCTTTATTATTCAAAAATTACAGGAAATTTTCGGAATATTTAGTCCTGTTTCCTCTTTGTTTACATCAGTGACATTCACCGACTTTCAACGTCAGTTACCAAAAATTTGTCTTTGCCAGTAAAATAATTTAGTACCACTGAAAATCCGCAATATGGCGTGGATTGTAAAACCCCTTGCCGGGCTATATAAATGACGATACTCTGATGATGTCGCCAAATGTATGGGTTGTTGGTTGTGAAAGTGTTAAACTAAATTTAAAATACATTCGTAGATATGTTTTTAGACAGAGCTAAAATATTCGTCTCATAAATGATAATCAAGCCTTAAAACAGTTTGGCAGGTCAAAATAAAAATATCTCATTTTATGTACATATGTTAACATATCGCCATGGACGAATTGTATTTAAACATATTTGGATATTTGTTTAAACATTTTCATCTTTAAAAATTAAATTATCAAAGTAAAAACTAATATACTACCTGAAAAGACCATCGCAATCTCCACCAATTAACGGTCGAATCGAATTTTAAACTCAACTTTATCATCAAAGACATTAGCATTACAAAAGTCTCAATGAATGGACCAGAAATGACTTCTGACATTTGTAAATGAAAAGCTTAATTCTACGGACATTTCAAACTATTCCCGTGAATAATTTCCATGCAAAAAGTAACCTTGTTGCTATGGGAATAGCGTTGACTTCGTAATTTTTATTAGATGGGTGCACAGTGCAAGTAAAATGAATAAAAGGGTAAGAGCACTGTCCACACGAACTCTTTTGTCTAGCAACGTGTGTACGCAGCTTAAAGTAACATGGTCACTATAAAAGTACATTTCCATTTACGCCAGTGCAAATAAAAATACCACAAAATCTTTTGTTTAAACAAAAGATTTTAATGAAAATAGACACAGTAATTTTTATATTACTAAATAAGGATATTTTAGCGCGCTAGGCTTTTAAAGGCGCGCGTGGAACTGAAGTCAATACCTACTTAAAAGCCTATTTTTGGGTTCTCTATCGTTTGCCCGAATTCCATATGCTATCACTTCTTATTATTACATATCTATCACTTGCCATAATAGAATAGAATAGAATAGAATACTCTTTATTGCACACCTCAAGAAGAAAGAAATACAAATACAAATGACACTTAACATTACAACCATAATATTCATTTGCCATAAATCATTTTTTGTCTGTAAGCTGAAACTTTTCGGGATTGTCATAAAACAAACCTAACCTAACCTAATGATTTCTCCATGAATAGTATTTAAAAAATCCCGAAGAGTTTATGATTAAATGAAAATTATGGCAAGTGATACATTTATCACAAATGAAATTTGGGGAAGTGAAATGGTCCCCTATTATTAATATTATATTTCTTGAACAATAAAGTGTTACACCATGCGGATGCTCTTCCATCTTGTGTCATGGAATTTAAGTGGTCTATGCATGGAATGAATAGAGACATCACTCGTTAAATGCAACTAAGCCACATTATCATTATCTATTGTAATGTTAAGTGTCATCTGTATTTGTATTTCTTTCTTCTTGAGGTGTGCAATAAAGAGTATTCTATTCTATTCTATTCTATTCTATTCTATTCTATTCTATTATTTTGAATTAATGGGATCAAAACATACATATAGTGTTGAAGGATAATGCGATGGACTAACTTCCAGTTCAACTAGCTTGCCCCCTTTGGGACAATGGCTCACTATATTCTCGGAATCGACCCTGGCTTACTTTTTTTTTTACTCCTGGGGGCCTATGATGGTTGCGTTTATCACGTGATAAATAAGTGACAAAGCATCTGTCACTCACACTCGCATTTTGTCAAAACGTGACGGATGCTCTGTCACTTATTTATTGCGTGATAAAAGAAACCATCATACCACGCCTTTTGTCAATCCCTTTCGATTTCAGAGCCCTTTATTTTTTGCTATGGCATCAGGAGTGCGGTAAAATTGCTGCATCGTTTGGCGTTAATAGGTTAAAAACTCGATAGAACAAGGTTTTGCCCGAAAGCGATGCCTAAAGTTACTTTCCAATGGTCGCGGACCTTATTCATAAGAGTTTATATCTATAGGATTCCTCCCCATTCGTTTAATACCCCTCGAAATGACATTCGAAAGTCTTGCTAAGGAAGCCGTTAAGTATTTTCCAGATATGCGGACACACTGAAAGTAATCTGAGACAGTTTCAAAAAACATGCACATAGTTAAGGGCTTAATAAAAACAAAATTACGATTGCGTCTTTTGTGTTACGAAAGTTACTCATACAAAAGATATGGGTAACTATCGTTACACAAAGAATTCAGTTAAGTTTTGTTTTAATTAAAGCCCTTAACTTAGCACATGCTTTTTTTGAAAACGACTCATCTGTGACTTATTTGCGATTCAGGACTTAATACTCAAATAAGTCAATATAATTCTCAACGCGTCCATCAGGTTGCGCTGAATTATCTTCTCTGCGTAAGCTCAGAGCGGGGTGTTAGCCTCGGTATGAAAAATGGACGGCTTACCCGCAACTTATGAGGAACCTAGCTTTCGCCACGCTAGGCTATACTTTATACCCATGTTATATCAGACTTGCAGACATTGGAGACGTGAATTTTGTTCTGACGTGAATTTTTGTTCTTCTCCCTAAGTCATGGAAAAATTTATCAGCGTGAAATAATTAATACTCATCTATAGTAGGTGCAGTCAGTATAATTATCTCCAAGCTGAGTACGTCTGAAGAGACTAGTTGCGTCCTACATATGAGAGCGACGCTGATGAGCTCTCTGGTGACTGACGTCGCCGGTTTTAGCTGCAAACGTGCCGCCACATTCACTGAATGTCAGTACTCCTCTGACATAATTGGGGTGATGACTGATGCTGAATTCTACATCATACCTACTGTAGTTATAAAAGTAGCTCAATTTCATGAAAAAAATAAAGGACTTTAATATATGAGACTTAAGAGTTTACCTACGCAATTTTGTTTACCTATCCAAAAGCAAATTTGAAATTGTTGGATCCCCATAATTAAACAAATGCAATAATTTTGACGACGCGTTTGGCGCAGTTTCTAAACACCTGCCTACTGAGCCGGCGGTCCCGGGTTCGAATCCCGGCCAGGGCAAATATTTGTGTGATGAACTCGAATATTTGTGCTTGGGTCATGGTTGTTTTATGTATTTAAGTATACAAGGTGCCCATGAGCATTGCGAAAGATTTTAACCACGCATTCCTGAGGTCCTAAGGAGTAATAAATCTTATATGAACCTAGGACAATTTATGTTTTTTTTGTCATACACTAAATACTTGACAAAAATAATAATAAGGCGGTACTCCTGAACACGGCGTGCATCGTCAGGAGTACCGCATCGCCATCGCCGTCATCTTTCGCAATGCTCATGGGCACCTTGTATATTTATCTATATAATATATACGTATATCGTCGTCTAGTACCCATAACATAAGCCTTCTTGAGCTTAATTTGGGACTAGATCGATTTGTGTGAGGTTATCCGATAGTTAATTATTTATTTTAATTGTATGTCATAATTAAGTTCATACTTACTCGCTCTTTTTAATGGCGCTGCATATGATAAAATTTGACAAACTTGTTTTCTGTAATCGCGCATAAGGGACACATTACATTACACCTAACCTGTAAAGTTTTTGTCCACCCGCCTCCTAAGATGACTCACACTGTAGTTTAACTCAATACCGAGACTCAGGGACCTAATTCGAGATTGACATTTGAGTGATCGCCAAACGTCAAATCTCTATTAGATAACAGTTATATCGCCATTGAACTGTCATTTAAATGCGATGAGCTTAAAAGTGACATATCTCATCTCAATTTTGGAAATACGAAGGCGATAATGATTGTCAAAAATGTTATTCATGTATATAAATTTCTGTTTTGAACGAAACTTAACGGACTAATTTCACGTACTACGCGGTCAATTTAAAGTATGCGCCTGTTATTTATGCCGTCACATACAAAGGAAGCGAAAATTTTACGCGTCCGAATTGACGAAGTTGCGATGTTCTAGGGATATCGCCACTTGTCAAGTAGGCACACATCAAAAGTGACGGATGGCGATGAAAAGGAGAGATCTCCATTATATCTCTAAAATTGGTCGAATACCCCCCCCAGTTTTCCGTTTCTTGAATAACTAGTACTCAAAAAAAGTTACTGGAAAATTCTCGATCCAAGTCCGTGAATATTTTTTTGAATTTTTAACAAATTTATGAACATCTCAAAAAGTTACCGACCGATTTTGAGAATTCAAATCGCATTTTGAAGCCCACCGGCAGACGCACATTTTGACATGCAACCCATCCACGTACCTCTCATATTTGCGAAACTAAAGGCAAATGCCTTAATACCTATCATACATCAGGGCACTATACTCGACCTGGAAAACGTAAACATTTTCAATGTAAAAAAAATGGCATCTCATGCATATTATTTTAAAAAGGTGTTGGTCTGGAGCGCAAGTAAAGTAGCACCAAGACGACCACCACAACATAGATAGGTCTCACCCACGTAGCGCACGGACTGTATATAACAGCTTATACAGCACTTGTACGACTTATTTCAGCTGTGTCATTTATTTATTTATTTAATCACATAAAATGTAACATGAGTTCATACACCAAAGCATTACACGGATTCTTAAAATTAATACTTAACTAATACCGAACTAACTTACAACTACAAGATAACTAGTTATCTTGCTCTTTCTCTAGCACTCCCTTCCATTCGGTCATCTCGCTATCCCATCCGCAAACAAATCGCATTCAGATTGTGCTAAGAGTAGGGAGTTGATGAGCGTGGTCGCGCGCGGAACGGGCGAGTGCAGGCGCAGGCGCGTGTACACAGTGCGGGTGCTCCACGGCCAGCACCGGCGGGCGGCGCCGTTTGCTGCAGTACTCATCAGGTACACAGCTTTAAGAACCGTCCCGAAAGACCGATACTGTCTACCTTGTTCCTCAGGATGTTAATGACAAAATTTATTAATCCTAAATATCTACGCAACTCCAACGAATTGTAGCCCAAATGCCTCTGTAGAAATCGTGCTGGATACATAAAAGGATAACAACTACATTTTCTATATAAATTCCTTAGAAATTTCTTTTGGACTTGTTCCAACATGAGAATGTATTTTTTCTCATGCGGACTCCAGACCACTGTATTCGTCTCTAGGATGCTCCTGATAAGCGCTGCGTACAGCGCACCGCCTAAGGCCTGTATAAGCTCTTTTACAGCGTACTATGCTACTTGGGCACCCACTCTCAAGGAGTTTTATTCAGTAGCCGAGTTTTTAATTATACAAGTAGAATTTTGGTAAGGCCTCAAATACTCACTCGAATGATACGCCAAATAAATGGTCTTGAAAATTGCGATTTATCACTGACTTTGTTGAAATTCCTTTCCCACGTGAAGGAAAAATAGAACACATTTGTTGCCCAAGTAGTGTGCAACTGCGCGAACCACGTTTCAAATGCTTGGATAAAATGGCGAAAGCGACGTACACTTCCCGATAGCTTATGTCTTTTCCAATTGTAGGATAGAGTTCTCCAATAGTTTCAGCAAGGAATAACAAACTTGCTGAGATTCTGCGAGAACTCTTATAGCATCCAAAATAAGGTTGCAACTTCATTGATTTGTGTAGTCGATAAGTTGGCCGGACTAAGTCTTTGGCTGCACGTATTAGCTGCGTCAATTCTCTTTTAGTACAATGCGATACAAATATTCCTCGTTTTTCACGAGGAACAGAAGTAATGGAGGCATTTATTTCTGATATCAGATACGGATATTGCATCATGCACAGGTTATGTAGAGTAATTACGTATCATTTCTATAATAAATATTAAAGGGTGTTTCCAGATATTAAATCATTAATATGAATAGGTTAGGGATGAATTTAAAATCTTGATGACAAATTATGTTAAAAATGTCACCAATACATTTGTGTTTATTATTTGCATTTAATTACAATTTTTCACTAAATGCATCTTGGATGGTGAAACAAAATATAACTAAGTATGTTCGTTACATGCCTATGATAAAGACGAAATGTAGCTAAATTCCTACCTCAAATTAGGGTTTATGGCATTGGTATTGATTGGTCTTCAATAGGATTAGACCCGAGCGGACAAATGATTTCGGTTATGGAATCAACTTGCAGGAATTACATAAATAAACCGGAAAACGTACTGAGATAAACGTATTTATTTGGTGCTTTTAGTGCAATATTTAAAACGACGAATACTTCATCTACGGTGAGAATAAAAGGCTTGATTTTGGTAGGCTACTGCTATGTGTGATTCATTTCAGTTCCATGCAGCGTTGAGAACATTGAAAATTCTGTATGCCTGATTACATATCTGAAACAAAGAAAGAATAGGAATTATAAATGACATATATATTAAATATGATGGAAACGGGTTCAAGAAAACAATGTTTCTAAATGGAAACTAGAGGCGTGAGCTATATGGGTGGTATCTAGGTGTGGCATATCTACATATACCACACCTAGACGCCAATTTATCACTATACCCTCCTGACGACTCCCGTGCTTCTCATAGGACATAAAATTTCAAAAAATCCGCCACAGATACGTTTAGTGCCAACGCAACGATTATATTTTAACGCCCTCCATAAACTCCGGATAAACTAATTTCGTCTAGTTGAAACGCACTGGCAGCTGTCATTTCGTTAAAAATGGCGTTACAAGGAGGCCGGTCAGCTATGCGCTCGCGCCTAGGTAAGTTTATCCATGTTCATCTTAACCGTTTTTGATAGAAACAATCATAATCATGTTTAATTTTACTAAAATACTAATAATTATTAGTTTTTAACTTATATTTCTGTAGAATTCTCAAAATTATGGTAAATGTAACCTTCAAATGTTTTATGTCCTTCGCAAAGGAAGACAGTCGTTAATAAATGTTTGATTGTTTTGACTTCCAATGTCTTTTTCATAGAACGTTGCATTTCTAATGTATTTTTTTGTGTTTTACAGTGATGAACGATGCAAATATCGTAGAATTACTAAACGACTCTGGGTTTGAATTTTCCGGCGACGATTCAGATGACGATCCAGCTTACCTGCCTCCACATCTCGATCCCGAAAATATAGCTGAGAACAATTCTAATACGGACAGCACAGACTCCGATGATGCCGCAGCAAATAGCGTAACCATGGATTTTCCAATTCCTTCACCGGCATTATCTGATGGTTCAGCGATTCCTAGTGCACGCGGTCGAGGACGCGGTAGAGGATCAAGACGTGGTCGGGGAAATCGTCGAGCTAGAGGACGGTCATCGTCAACTTTACGTAGTCGCGTGCTCACTGCTAACGAGGAACACGATCGAGATGATCAGGATAAATGGACTGCAGAGATTTTTGAGCCCGAGAAAAGAGAGCTGATGCAGCCAGCATACTTAATAAAAGATAACATGAGCTGGGAGTGGCATTCGTATTATGACCAATTTGCACAAACAGGACCCATATTTTGCTGAAAGGTAAAACACTCGGTCTTACGGTAAAAGAACTCAAAGTTTTTTTGGGCATTAACTTTATTATGTCAGCACTTCCATATCCGGAAATTAACATGTATTGGTCTGTAAAATGGAGAGTTAATGCGATTGCCTCAGCCATGACTCGAGCCAGATTTTATTCCATTAGAACGCAACTGAAATGTGTTTATGATGCCGATGTCACACCTGAAGAAAAAAAAGAAAAAATCTGGAAGATAAAACCGTTACTAGATTGCGTATTAAACGGCTGTCATCAGCAAGATAGACCTCAAAATATGTGCATAGATGAAATGATCATTCCATTTTCCGGGAGGTGCCACATGCGACAATATTGCCCCAACAAGCCAAACCCAGTGGGGCTAAAGGTGTTTGTTCTTGCGTCGCCACAAGGCATTGTATGTGACATGGTTATTTACCAAGGAGAGAATACCTTTACCGAGTTAACTGGGCAAGGATTTGGTTTGGGTGCATCTGCAATTTTATATCTAACTCGAACCTTGGTCCCTGGACATTCTCTCTTCTTTGATCGATATTTCACCTCAGAGAAGTTATGCGACGAGCTGATCAACAAAGGATTTCATGCAACTGGCACTATTCAAAGAGGAAGAATACCAAAAGATGCTAAGTTGATGGATGAAAAAGAATTTAAAAAGATGCCTCGTGGTTCAAGTTCCGTGAAAGTAAGAGATGACGGGAAACTGGCATTAACTATGTGGCTAGACAACAAACCCGTGATAATGATGTCTACCTTGTATGCTAATACTAATGAAGATGATTGTGAAAGGTGGTCGAAAAAGAAAAAACTGTACGAAAGGGTAAAGAGACCAGAAGTCATAAGAGAATATAACCAAAATATGGGAGGTGTGGATTTAGCGGATAGGATGCTTTCCATTGGACCATCACGAAGCCGAACACAGAAATGGACTGTTAGAGTTATCGCACACATGTTTGACTTGGCGGTTGTTAACTCCTGGTTTCAGTATCGCGCCACGGAATCAGAAAAAGGCACGAGACGATCCCAAATAATGAAGTTTCGCGATTACAAACTCAATCTGGGAATCAAAATGGTCGACGACAATGATTTCGAAAGTGATAGCGAGAGTGATCCAGATGAGGTAGAGGAACTTGCGCCAAAGCACAAAAAACGCAAGGTGTTGATAAAACCCGTCCCAACGAAGGAACGACGACAGCAAAGAGCTGCTCATATGCCTGATTATGGACCAAAACAGTCACGCTGCAGAAATAAGTTTTGCAATAAAAAGACCACGGTATTTTGCAAAAAGTGTGAAGTATACTTGTGCTTTGTTCCAAACAGAAAATGCTTTCTAAGTTTCCATGAAAATGACGAAGAATAAGTTTCTGATTATAAGGCTGATTATAGTGATTATTTACCATTGAATAGTTAAGTACCTAAATCTTTGATCTCGTACGAATAATTAAAAAGTTAGTATAAGTTTTCAGTATCACAAAAATGATTCCTGATTATAAATAAGATTTTGTTCGTCTTTTAACTAAAAGTTTAATTTCTTTCTTATTAGAAACACTGTCAAGAGGTGTAAACTTAAATGTTGATTATTTTTAAGAAGAAAATTTATAATTTCTGAGTAAGATATACACATAATAAGTAAAACGTTGATCTCGTACTAATAATAATTGTTCAGAGGTTTTTTGTATCGATTATTTTTTTGAGAAGGTTTAATTTTGTTTTTTTTCGACACTTTATTAAACATATATTGCTTATATTACTTAAAATGTGTTTTATTTGTATGTTTCAAAGATTTTAATGTAAATAACGTCCATACGTCCTGTATGAAGGACATGTGTGTTGGCTTCAGTAGTACTCTACGTAGAACATAGAACCTATGTCCTATGAAAAGTACATATGAATAGACTTCACTTGTCCTGCATACAGTACATAAGGAAAATCAAGATTTTCACTCGTATGATATTTTTTATTATTTTTCCATGCATTTTCATCCTATAAGCAACGAACCCTGAAAGTTTCATAAATATATTCCAGTTTTTGGGGTTCTGGTCGTCAGGAGGATACCTACGTAAAGTGATAACTATATTGGCAGTGCGAAAACTGACCAATATGAGAGAGCAGTGTGATGTTAACTATTGAAATGATCTAATTGTCCGTCCATTCTATAAAATGTATTAAGTTGGCTATGTTCACTTGTGGATCAGAGAAAAGAAATGCAAAGGTATTCATGTTATTTTTATTTCAATATATATCACAGCGGATGGTAAAGTGTCAGAACCGTGGTAAAGTAGTCACCCGAAAACTACATGGTGATATTCATAAAATCTAGGCAATGTGACAAAATAAGGAATAAGAATAAAGAATAAAAAATAATATTTCTACTCTGGACTATACTATAGTCAAGAGTAGCTGAATCTTGTCAAAAAGGATCGATTAGCAAAGCAAACTATGCTGGCATTTTTCCCCAATTGAGTTCCATAATGTTCGTAAATCTTTAAAACACAGATCTAGAAGTCACTAATAGTAAATTTTGACAAAAAATTGTCTTACGAGTCTTTTTTCGCATGATTTTCAGAATTAAGTTTATATCATTGGATTAAAATAAGGAAGTTCAATTACTTTGATCTAAGTAGCTTACTATGACGCATAATGCCCGGCCATTATCAAAAAATGCCTGCATTTCACTACTTTGCCCATAACATGCCATTACATGTATATTACAGACAATTATAAATTTTCATACGATAGCAAAAGCCTTCATGCCGACCGTGCAGAACACGGCATGTATCCCAAGCGGGTGCGCTGTCCTGATCAGCATCAGGAGGATGGTGGAGCGGGTCTTCGGCAGCCAGTGTTTCTCCCAGCTACACCCGTATATGGCGGCGCGTAGATCTTCTCCCTGAAAGCATAAGTTCAGGAGTATCTGAATAAAACGGGTGATTTTTTGAGCGTTTTTTTTATTTCAGTGGGTTCCGAGATAAGTGGGAGAATGTTCTGGAGGTGTAATGCTTTAATCGTGAAAAAAGTTGATACGAACTGTAATGGTTAACACTAAAACAATGAACGTCTACAAAAGGAACGAAGAGCGTAACCTATAGATCAAGAAGGATCGATTAGCAAAGCAAACTTTGCTGTCATTTTTCCCTAATTGAGTTCCATAATATTCGTAAATCTGTAAAAGACAGATCTGCAAGTTACAAACAGTGAATTTCAATGAAAAAAATGTCGTATGAGTATTTTTTGCATGAATTTTAGAATTAAGTTCGCTATAAGTACCAAATATGTCTGAAAATATATTCCATAGGTTAATTTCCCTGTTAAAGATATATTAGGTTAAAAGTTAAGGAGGCATTTCACAGAATGTCGGATACGCGATGCCATTCCTTATACGAAGATTTTTTTTGGAATTTCAGTATTCTATTTACTTGGATTTTTATTGACATTTTCTGGATGTAACGCACTCACTGCCAGAGGGCGTGGCCTAAGTAGGAACAGACTGGTATGACGATGAGCGCATATATGAATCGCTGGCAGTGAATGAGTCAACCATCACCAGTCTTGTACCTGACAAAGTTGACGTCCTAATGGAATGGCGCCAGGCCGTGAACTTACTTTGCTCATGAGTACTTCGCAATAGTAACAAGGGATATAACACTGCATGAGTGTGGCGCAGACGTAGCAGATCAATTCGATACTCAAATTCCCTTGTTGGTACGACTATAACAGAGCAGAAGTTCTAATAAGAAAACATATCAAACGTACAAATTACATGACTTAAATAAAATATTTTTATATAAAAGGTACGAGTACACTTAACATAATTATTTTCATCGAGGACTACGTGTAAGGCCAAATTCTTTAGATAGGTATAGGTAGGTATTTGAAAAACACACCTCTTACCTCAATAATACCAAAACATAAAACGGGAACAGCAAAAGTAGTCGTATTGAGACACATCTCATACATCGCCTTGTGTGTTTGCTGTATTAGATCTACAAAACTAAGAAAAAAATCTAGAAATTATGACATTCGGGTATTGCCAACTAGTATTCCGTTAGAAATAATTGAATTACATTATGTAAAAGTGTTGGTACAGAAAATAAGAATGTCCTGTCTTGTGAAGATTTCAAAACGTATTATTTCCGCGGAATTACTTGCGACTAGCAATGTGCAAGTTGCAGAATATTCTCAAAACGTGGAAAACAAGTTAATTACTTTTGTTGAAAAAAAGTCATCTTTATACTTCATACGTAACTACGGCTACGTGGCATTAGTTTGGAGAATTTGATATACCTGTAAATACTTTGAATGTGACGCGCAACATCATTTAATTTCTTTGCAGTTTCTTCCATATCAGTCTTATCGTCCAAAAATAATCTTCCCACTTGTCTGATGGCAAGCTCTATTTGACCACAGGCTTGCATCATGAATATAGGACCTAATGGATTAAAACCTATATACATGAGACAGGTATACACAATATACACGGACTGCATACCAAAAATCAATAAGTACATGTGAAATTCATTCTTCCTTTCCTCTATGAAAGCAGGATACGTCACATCGTATATCGGGATAAGTGTTAAATTACCCTGAAGAGAAAAATATAAGCTTCCCGTTATGGCTTTGCTAGGAAACATACCACCGGTAATGAGACACACAGTTAACCAAAGTTTGGCTGCCCATTTGCCCTTATTTGTGTACTCTTTGATCACCAATTCATCTCCAGCATTAAGCTTCTTCGAAGATTCTATGTTTTCTTCAGTTATTTTCATCATGTCGTTGAAATGTTTTCTATAAATGACTAGAAGACTGTTATTGAAGCAAATTATACCAAAGAGTATTCCTATTCCGAAATTTGTGCAAATTTTGGTAAAATTGTCGTGGATAATGCTGCTGTAGACTATAAATAAAAAGGTAGGACTGAAACAAATTTTAAAAACAAATATTTTTGCAGCCCATTTCATAGTTAAAGGCAATGCTGGATGCGCTCGATTCAATTTCAATGCCGTGGCAGACAACTTAAATGTATTATCAAATATGACACCCATGGCACTTAATCAGTAGAACAAAGCTGCTTCATATACCGTGGACTTGACGGTACTGCGAGTTACACAATAACGAAATTGAAGGTGCAACATACAAAAGCCGTATCTATTATTTTCTTTAATTGGCGAATGATTTCAACTGCACTGTCTTACCATATAAATAATCAATATCTTGGTAAAACAAGTTATGAGAGAAATCTCTCCTCACTGCATACCTCTGTTTTTATCGGGCACGATCTAGGTATCAAATGCTTGGGGGGGTTCTTCGTACAGTGTCCTAGGGAAAAGCCGGACACTTTTTTTTATTTTCGGATACGTCCGGGAAAAAATGCGATTTACGACAAATGCCCGAGATAGGTATACGCAGACATATTATAAAGCCCTTGTGGCCTACTTGCAAAATAAAGTTCATTATTATTTTATTTTATTGTTTGTTTCTACCCGCTGTTAGTATGTTCTTGCGCCAAACCATGATACAAGCAAATTGCGGAACAATTAACTAGAAAAATATTTTATTGAATTCGCGCAAAGCCTACGACGCCGTATCAATTTCCGTATATACATAATTGATAAGAACCATTGGCTAAGATATTGGTTCATCGTTTACATTTATACCAAAAGATAAAATAATATTACAATATCACATTTTCCTCTACTATTATTAGAGTTAATCTAGTAAAAATAAATATCAACAGTTCCAAATACAAAAAAACCGTAGGTGAAATGAAACTGGCCTCGGACATAGGCAGTAAGTCATACAGAAGGACTTTCACTTAGGAATATTTAGTTCATTATTCTAAGGAAATATCTATTAATCACGTAATTAATAAATAATTACTACGCTTTCATATTTGTTATTAACACTTCTAGACGTAGTACAGTAAGCTCGCTTCATATAATTTTAGCTTTTGATCTGTATGAATTAATTATTCACAGTCGTAAATCGAAATGATGTTGTTTTTTAACCAAAAACTTTTTCGTTTCACACAACTAATAATAAAAGACACAACTTCTGTGAAATATTTTTAGTTACTATATTTTATTCGGTGGTAAGAGCATTAAAGTGCTTGTCTAAATCTTAAAAAATAAGGTTTTATTTTTTGTGTAGCGCGGTGAGCGCACAATAAAAAAAAATATCTTTGTAATTATATCTCAATCCATTTTCTTTGTAACAACTATGCACTTAAGATACCTATTATCATCTTATACGCAGAAAACGTATAGACACAAAAATGTCCAGGGCATAATCTAAAATCCAAGCGTAATATGAACACCACAAGACTCAATTTATTCATAGAAAGATGCGAATAAAATTCATGTACATACTTTACTTGACGCTCCTAAAGGGGAGGCAAGGGTCGCGCGGACGTCTGTAATGCCGTCTGGGGTAATTTGCATACGGATTTACCCCGGTTTACCCTCAACAAGTGGCTGATTTTTTTAAGCATTTCGGAGGCTTAGTAACCTGTGTACTTGCCCGTTGGGAGGCTCGGGCGCGGGTTTAAATTTTTACTGCATTCAATTAAACAAGAGTTAAATTTTACGATGCAGGATTGCTTTCAGGTTTATTAGTCATTTGATTTGGTTTTCATTTTAAAATTCTCGCTCAATATTTACATTTTGTTAATTCTTTCTTTCGCTTCGTTTATGTATTGTTAACAAAATAGGCCTGGGTTTGAATAAAGTCTAAAAAAATATCAAATTATAACTCCGATATTTTGGAAAGTACTTGCAACATAACAAAATTGTATGTTTTTTCTAGATCCAAGGGATCACACTCATTGTTCACCTGTCAAGTTGTCTTACAGTACTATATACCTAGTACCTACAATTTATCTTCGTTTTGTCCTAGACAAAGGACTCAAACAAAGCACAGTCAGTGGAAGCTAGTTTAATAACGCCGCTCATACGGATCGTAAAGCCCGTGTGAGACCGCTTTATTAAAAAGAAAACAGTGAAAAGTAAATTTAATTTGATCCGTGAGACAGGTAAGTGCATATAACAACGTTATGGGTTCATAAAACTTGAGGATACGTCATATATAGGTTATCCTGAGGCTTTGCCTTCTTTGCAAGGTTTTATTATAATTATTCTTTTAGAATTCTGCTTGTTTCTGGGAAATGAAATCCAAATGGCCCGTATCTCCGGCCTATATTATATCATTACATCTATACCCTATTTCTTTTTATCACACAACCCAAACTCATTTCCTTAGACACAGACCGAGCGAGTAAAACTCCATTTCAGCTAGGACTTAATTTCTTATACTGTATTCTCATACGTGTAAAATTCAAGGATGCGTATAACGCCGTGATAAGACAGGTCAAATGCCAAATTGGGGATATTGCCATTCGCACTGGTTATTACATACACCTGGTTATTAAAACGAAATTCTAAAATGCCAAATATCACACCGTGAACCAGGGTCACTGCAATAGCTCAATGCTCGTTTCTTCAACATAACACGAACGCGACATGAACATTATAGTCGTTGAAATGCCTTCAGAAACCTACTACACAAAAACTTCAATCACACAAACGAATGAAACGTCCACTAAAACGACAAAAACTTGAAAAAGGGTTATCGGGCGGCAATTTTTATTTTCTTCCTCCACCGTCACCATTATGAAGCGTTTTCACCTGAAAGTGTTACCGGCTCTATAGAATAGTCCTGGACCCTTCCGGGCCCAAAAGATAGGGCTACTCACATTTAACGGATCTGCCTTTCCCTGCTTCCAAACTTTTCTGACAACGGTTTAGATAAGAAAATTGCCAGAGCAAATTCTTAAGCATCCCGATTTTCATAACATTTTAGCGTGAATTTCATGTTTAGTTGGTATTTTTCGGTCGAGCGGAATAAAAATGTTTTTTGCCGGTAAGAACATTGGTTAAACTGCTTTGCTGGCACAAACTACGTAACACGGGACTCTTTAAGAACGGTATACAACGGTTGAGGTGGGTAACTTTGCACATCGCTAAATCTTTTTCGGGCGGTTTGATAGTAAGCATGCAAATGGTGCAAGTGAATTCCTTGAGTCAGTCGGCCACAAGCAAACTCAGGTATTGCAGATATTGGCGGAGAAATTATGCTAAGACGAGCTGACTACGAGGCTAAAACCGCGTCATATGATAGCAAACACCATGAATCTCCATGGATTTGGCTTAGCTTTCCGCCTTTGTTCCTGTTAAATCACACATCGGTCGGTCGTAACGGACGACACTTTCCCAAAAAGTAAAAAAAAAAACAATAGAGTACAGACTCTTTTTGCGAAAATCATAAGGTCAATTTTCATTTCATCGAAAGCATTTTTTTTCTGAAACCATAAAATATTTTTTAATGTTATAACACAAACCTAACCTAATCTAACCTTATTTCTTATGACGCACGGTTAGGAAAGCCCTCATATTCTTGACAGCATTTTCTTCAATATTTTATGTTGTTATTTTAAACAAACAATAAATGCGGGATTCTAGCGAACCTTATATAATTAGAGCGTCATGTATTGCTGAGAGCCATACACGGCGAAGTCTTAGAAACTCTTGAAACATAGCTGATTACACGGCTACTTTTAAAAGGTAAAGGTGCCTACAAGCGAGGGACTACATGTAATTATATCCTATTCAAGGAAAACCACATTAATTTTCAACGAAGTTTTTAGCCTGATTAGTGCTGGAGCATTTTAAGAAAACATATAAAGTTTATATTATTATAAATATTATGGGACAATCATACACAAATCGACCTAGTCCCAAACTAAGCAAAGCTTGTACTATGGGTACTAGACGATGATATACATTATATAAATAACATTCATTTCATACAATAGATAACATTCATGACCCAAGAACAAATATTCGAGTTCATCACACAAATATTTGCCCCGGCCGGGATTCGAACCCGGGACCGCCGGCTCAGTAGGCAAGTGTCTGCAAACTGCGCCAACCGTGTCGTCAAAGTTTATTCAAGGTGAAAGAACGAAAAGTCTGATTTAATTACATTTTGTTTTTTTTTAGATATGAGTAACTACGTAAGGGCCACACGCTGCACTTAACGGCCTACGCACCGGCGTGCCCGGGACCGCCTTTCATAATATTTGTTCGGGCAAAGTCAGCACGCGTACGTGGCATGGAGCCTTTCACTAGTACGATGACGATAATGGTGATAATTGTGTGTTACTCATGGCGACAATAGTTTGAATTTTTTAATATTATTTATTTTCTCGCTGTCAACGTAAAAAGCAAAGTGTTTAGCACGTGGCTAAAAGGCATTATGACACTCAAATATATTCGATTATTTATGAATGTCTTATTTTAGCCCCTTGTCAAACAATCTACTATTATTTTCAAATGGCGATACCTATAAAATGTTTATTTCATTTGAGGTTTTGCGTAATTTTATTACTTTGTTAACATATTTTTCTGAATGATATCATACTTAATGCCAACCCACTGGATGTCAAAGCCAATAAAGTAATTAACACAGATAACATCAAAATAATGATAAATTGATATCAAACAATTAACAAAACAATCACTCGATAAGATATTTATTGCTCACCATGTAACGATAAATATCAAAAAGACATACCGTCCTATTGAAAGTAGAACCTTATTAAATGAACCGAAAATTCAAACTTGGACATGCTGGCTATTTACTTAGACCATATTGTAATCACATAAAGTACTTCATGTGAATGAGGTATCGTCAGATTTCAAGCATTTATTCGTATTCATAAACTGACGATGCAATCCTTCATTTGTTTTCTATTGTTTTTTGTTTACGCGTCAGGTCAGTCGTTTGACGTGTCTGACTTTCATCCGACAGCGTTTGACTATCATGCTAGAGTTGGGATACCTAAGGCGGATGCTGTGTTACGGTCTGAGAGTGTTGTGGGTAGAATAGTGGGTGGTTCACTGGCAGGAGCTACGGATGCATATCCATTTCAGGTAAGCTATTTTCGAAATATGGTTATCTCAGTATGTCCATAGTATATTAAAAATAAGTTTTTATGGAAATGGGCCAATATTTCAGGAAAAATCTTTGAGGAAATACCACTGCCTATAATGAAATATTACTTAAAGTTTTGGCGGGAAATTTAAAAAATCTGTGGCGGGTCACACTTTGTGTAGTAGGAATTATAGTATTGATCCTAGAAAATATTTTTGATTTTACATGTACCTACCTAAGGAAATAAGTTAAATATATGTTGACGTGCACTCATAGTCAGCTCACATAATTTCTACCATTATGTATGTACAGTACAGTCAACGACAAACACATAATTATATGTTTACACTTTCTAACCATATACAAGGCGAAAAATTAAATGTAGTGTAAATAAGACCTAGCTCGATAATACCATCCATACTTCCATACTAATATTATAAATGCGAAAGTGTGTCTGTCTGTCTGTCTGTTACCTCTTCACGATTAAACCCCTGAACCGATTTAGATGAAATTTGGTATATAGATAGTTTCAGTCCCGGGGAAGGACATAGGATACTTTTCATCCCGAATAAATTTAGTGTTCCCGTGGGATGAGCGGGTAACACCGCGGGGCACAGCTAGTAATCCATAATATTAATCCATCACCAAAAAAATTACATAAGTAGGTACTATGCCAAATTTCAACTCAATCGGAATGTTAGAACTAGTACATAAAGTATCAAAATATAGAGGACCCACCTACTAAATTATGTAAATCATAGACAATTGGTGATATCACAAGGAAATATCTGTCAACATTATATGGCTAGCCAGACTATCTGTCCTTGCCGTCTGTTTACGTTAAGTTTTCAGCTGGTAACTATGGCGTCGCATGAGGTTCTTTTTTACTAACTTTACGTAACTGGGTAGAAGAAATCAAGGTTTCGTTTTCGACTGTTTCCTTCTCCAAAGCTTAATCTATTGTAACAACGTTTTAGAAACTGAATGAGAAAGACAGTTTCTGTGTCGAACTGTTTCGATTTTTGCACTTATTATTATAGAACTAGCTGTGCCCCGCGGTGTTACCCGCTCATCCCACGGGAACACTAAATTTATTCGGGATGTAAAGTATCCTATGTCCTTTCCCGGGTCTCAAACTATCTCCATACCAAATTTCATCTAAGTCGGTTCAGCGGTTTAAGCGTGAAGAGGTAACAGACAGACAGACACACTTTCGCATTTATAATACTAGCTTTTGCCCGCGACTACGTACGCATGGAACTTGATAAAAGGGATTATTAAAAGCGCCTAAGCAAATTTAAGAGCAATTGTGCTTTTGGTCTAATAATTACATTTCCTACAGGGTCACCGCACCCCAACAGAAATGTTCACTCACTTTTCAATCTTTTTAGGTATAATTTCCAGGATGAAAACTATCCTATGTCCTTCCTCGGATCTTAAACTATCTCTATGCCAAATTTCATCAAAATCGATTCAGCGGTTTAAGCGTGAAGAGGTAACAGACAGACAGACAGACAGACACACTTTCGCATTTATAATATTAGTATGGATTAGTATAGATGGATTATACCTAGTACACAAATTGTATAATAATAAGCGCAGAAATTAAAACGGTCCGACACAGATCATTGCGTGTTATGCTAGCGTGTTATCGCCCCTCCTATTTTCCATTTTCATTAATTCAATCACTAATTCTATCTTCTCTTCTTATCACCTTTATGCTGACGATCTACAAATCTACTCACAAGGTTTACTTGTTGATCTGCCTTCAATTATTAATAACACAAATATTGACTTAGAAAGAATTCTGAACTGGAGTAACTGTCATGGTCTAAAAGTAAACCCAGCTAAAACCCAGGTCATAGTTATAGGTAGTTCGAAACTTATATCTCGTATTGATTTTTCACTTCTACCGGGTATATTTTTTGACAGTGTACCGATTCCTTTTTCACAACAAGTGAAAAATCTTGGCGTGATTATGGACCGTACTCTCTCCTGGATTCCTCAGATCAGCGAGGTCAGCAGGAAAATGTTTGCTGCGGTAGGGTCCCTGAGACGACTCCGTAACTTTTTACCAATCGCCACTAAAATTACGCTTGCCCAATCTTTACTCCTTCCCATTTTAGACTATGCTGACGTGTGCTATCCTGATATTACTGAGGAACAGCTGAATAAACTTGAGCGCCTTCAAAATTTATGTATTCGGTTTATATTTGGCTTGCGCAAATATGACCACGTTTCCCATTTTCGCTCGCAACTCAAGTGGCTTCCTATTCGTCTTCGTCGCAACTCCCATATTCTTGTCTGCCTCTATAATATACTTTTCAACCCCGCTACACCTTGCTACCTAAAAGAGCGTTTTAAATATCTATCTTCTGTTCGTTGTTCTCAAAATTATCTTCTTTCTCCAATTCCTTCTTCATCAAAATTTTTAAATGACTCTTTTGCCTGCCAAGCGATTCGGTTGTGGAATACTTTGCCGCTCGACTTACGCAAAGCTCAATCCCTCCCCATCTTTAAACGTAACCTGAAGCAGCACTATTTATCACTTCCTTAGGTGATGTCTGAAATTAATTTTGAATGTACGTTATTACTTCATGTACGTATATTATATGTATATATGAGTATATATATGTAAATTATAAGTTATATGTGTATGTATATTTATTTATTTATTTATTATATATATTTATATTACAAACAATTCAGATGTATGTGTAAATTAAGTTTCTTAACCAGTTTCTTGCACTACCTTTTTAAAATGTATCCTCCGACTTTTTCTGCTACCCAAAGGTTGTCTGGAAGAGATCGCTCTTTAGCGATAAGACCGCCTGTTGTTACCCTATTTAACGTTGCTTTATTTCTTTGTATTAATCTTTTTCATGTGGTGCACAATAAAGGATATTATTATTATTATTATTATCATTTCCTTCCTATTCAGAACATGACGTTCCTCGAAATTGACAAGAAACGAAGTTGACTAGTTGAGAACATGACGTCTTTCGAAATTGTCAAGAAGCGACGATGATCTGCCGAGAAGGTGACGAACTGAGAACATGACCTTAGTCGAAATTGACTCAAAACGATGAGGACCTGCCTACACGCTAGATTTTTCCTGAAATCATGACCTCTCTCCATAGAAAAAATATTTTGTATACAAATCTAGAATTTAAAAATAATATAGATGTGTAAATTCACTTTTTTCAGGCAGGGATTGTGGTAACCTTAACTACTGGCTGGACATCAGTATGTGGCGGTTCCCTCCTTTCCAACACCAGGGTTCTCAGCGCTGCCCACTGCTGGTGGGATGGCCAGAACCAGGCCAGGACCTTCACCATCGTCCTCGGCTCCTTGACGCTGTTCTCAGGAGGCACCAGGCTGGACACTTCAGATGTGACCGCGCATTCTTCGTGGAATCCTGATGGTATCATGTTTGATATGGCCATCGTGAGGATAACTAGCGTCAGTTTCAACAGTAAGTCCTGTTTGTAGTAACGGACTCACTGCTGGTGGGATTGTCAGAACTAGTTAATTCACTATCGCCATCGGTTTTTTGATGCTGTTCTCTGGAGTTACTAGGGTGGCAAGTTCAGATGTGACCGTGCATTCTTCGTGGGATCCTGATGGTATCATGTTTGATATGGCCATGGTGAGGATCACGAGCGTCAGTTTCAACAGTAAGTCATGTTTGTAGTAACGGACTCACTGCTGGTGGGATTGTCAGAACTAGTTCATTCACTATCGCCCTCGGTTTTTTGACGCTGTTCTCTGGAGGTACTAGGGTGGCAACTTCAGATGTGACCATTCATTCTTCTTGGAATGAAAGAAAGAAAGAAAGAAAGAAAACACATTTATTGCAGCGAAGAAGACGCACCACCATTACAAAGAACTTAAAAACTAAATCACTTAACATACAATATCATAAATTTAATTGAAACAGAAAATTATATAAATATAGGTAGGAATGCAAGTCTTCTAGTTGCTAAACTGTCTAGTCAAAATTAAACGTTCTAGAGGTCGTTGTTGGATCATTATGCCTCGTTATTGGATTATGTGCGACAGGTCCTTTACCTGTAATGCCTGGATAGAGGTGTCGTCTACTAGACTAGACCTAGGTATCCTCGAAAAAAAAAACAACTTATATATTTTTTATTTCACGTTGACAGATGCATACCGAATTTTATGAATCAACAAGATTTCTAAAACTAACCATGTTATTAATAATGTATTCGCTGGAATTAATATGGGTAAATACAATAATGGATAGCACCTGAACTAAAGTAACCATTTGTCATACTTTTAGTACCACATTTAAAAAATAAATAACTTTAATAATTTAATGAAAATTTTTTATATAGTTATCTTAGCAACAATATAAAAACAGTGATTACTTCACCTTTCTAAGCAGAACACGGAAAAGTGATAAAATTTAAATTATGAAATGTTGACAATTGCGCCTATTCGTACAATTTCATATTTATTTATTCATACAAACTTAACGACTAATAAAATAAAGTCCTCAGGTGGTTTTTGCACACATCAAAACACTATAAAATTCAGTGATTGTAGCAATTAAAATATGAAATTGGGAAAAAATAGGCCTTCTCAGACGCAAATAATATAAGTACATAGTTTTCATAGCTCAGCGTACCTACTTAAGCAAATATCCGATGTCTTTTGCTATTTATATTCTAAATGCCAAAGATCTTTGCAAAAAATATGGTGACTTTGATAAGATAAAGACTTAACGTACTACGAAAATAATAGTCACTTACGTCTTTATTTAACTGAGAATGTGGTATGCCGTTATAGTTCGCATTCCTGATCGTCGGTCGGCACGAGCAATGACCAGGGCTGCCATCTCTAAATTCGCCGAACCCGGACAAAGACTTAAAAAAACCCGGACATTTGGCGTAAATCGCATTTTTTCCCCGGACGAGTCCAAAGATAATATAATTAATTAAAAAAACAATCGAAAAGAAAAAAAAAACATTCACATAAAAACACTCTTCTCGGTGATTCTTTTTGAAAACCCCCCGGACGGCCTCCAAACTAGGGAAAATCCGAAGAAACCTCTGGACGGATGGCAGCCCTACAAATGACGGAAAATTCAAGTCGTGTTTGAGGGCCACTTCCATTCCACCATTCCACTTTGATTTATGAATAATTTGCCCCGATTTTATTCTTGTGGACTTATTCTGGGAACAAATGAACGCATTATCGTAACGAAGCAGGACTTAATCCTGTGTACGTTTAAGATTTCTCTACTAAATTGTATTGCAAAGCGGTTTCCTATGGAGGGGGTAGTAATTACTTCAAGAAAATTCTTAACAGCGCGATACAGGATTTGTACGGGTTAACTTACCTAAAAGGAGGTCCCAATCACTGCAGACATTTTGCTTGTTAAAAAAGGGAAAATAAACATTTTTTCATTTTTCATTTTCATTTTTTCAATCTACCAAAATGATGTACTTATCTATGAAGCACGCTTCTTTTTTATGACGGACGATTATGATGAACAAAACCACACAATAGTACTGTTTTCTTAATGAGATCGCCAACCGAAGGACTATACAGGCATTAATTGGCACTCTTCTTGAATCATAGGTTTAGCTAAAACCTGTTCATAAGTTACTCCGAAGTAAGGAATACTCTGAGCCGTATTCCTGAATTTATAATGATTATTTTGATAAAACAAATAGCTTTGACAAAATTGAGTCATTTGCATTGTGTAGATTGCTTTCGCTTTGAGTGTTTTCTTGGTATGTAATTAAAGAAATGTTTTAACTACTTTTTATTACGAGTTTGCTTGTGATTTAAGAAAATGTGCGAATATTTACGACGACGCGGTTGGCCGACGTGATTGTTACTGAGCCGGCGGCCCCGGGTTCGAATCCCGGCGAGAGCGTATATTTGTGTGATGAACTTGAATATTTGTGATTGGTTCATGGTTGTTCTATGTATTTAAGTATATATTTATCTATATTATATAAGTATATATATCATCATCTAGTACCCATGACATAAGCCTTCTTGAGCTTGATTAGGGACGAAATCGATTTGAGTGAGATTGACTGGTATTTATTTATTCATTTTATTTTATTGATTTGAGTATTATTAAAATTATAAGATTAATTCATAAACTTGAAATTCGGGCCGACCGCACGTGCTCAACTTGGCATTGGATTATCCATCTTATCAGACAGCATCCACATTCATACCAAATGGAATGAACTTATATTCCTGAATTTGGCAAGATGGGATTACATACGGAAAGTACTCATCAAGACAAATCAAACGAGCCCAAACTCGATAGGATTGTGTCGTTTTATTGCGGAGTTCCTAAGAGCACCTTTCAACTCCTGCATCACATCAACTCCATGTCATTATAATATTGCCTTGTCACGCGATGTGCATGCAAAATTTCAGTTCAATCATGAACCGGGAAGTGGGTCAACTCGTAAATACAAATAAATTAACTAAAACTTATAACGCGATATTTTTGAGTTACCTTCATTGCCTGACGTTTCGACACAGTTACACGTGCCGTGGTCTCAGACGTACTGATGAAATTGACAAATAAATTGTTTTTAAATATTTATAGTACCACAATAGTATATTTTGTAGTATCATAATAGTATTTTTTTATGCGTAATTGAAATTATTTAATAATGACAATTCATTTTGCTTTAAGGCGATTAAGTTTTCGACTGAATGAATAATTACTCTTTTAATGGGCGTAATGTTCTCGGACCAGCAAGCGCAGCGTAGGACGTCCACCTACAAGATGGACAGATGACCTTATAAAGGCGCTGGATGCAGGTCGCTTCCAACCGGTATATATGGAAGTCCAAAGGGGAGGCCTATGTTCAGCAGTGGACGTCCTATGGCTGAGATGATGATGATGATGATGATGATGAATGTTCATATGGCGGATTTAATGCGAATAAATTCAGAACTGCAATTAACAAACATTCTGTAGCAAACTTACAAAAACAGAGAGCAACAGAAAGCGACCGTTTTGTTTGTGCCCATAAATTTCCAACTAACACGATATTTAAACAGCTGTACACTTGCAGTTGCAAAACATTTGGGCACGCAAATAGATGCGCTTTTGTTTACATCTACATGCCTTTTATTTAATAACTAGCTGCGCCACGCGGTGTTACCCGCGTTCGAGAAAAAAAGTAGCCTATGTATTCAATTATTCATTCAGGGTGTCAGCTACCTCCGTATCGAAATTGATCAAGATTGGTCCAGCCGTTTAAACTTGAAGAAGTTACAAACATAATTATAAACACACTCACAAACTTTCGCCTTTATAATATTAGTGCGACTAAAAAAGGTACCCGCAACTTTTTCCGCGTATTTTTTACCATAGTCGGGTAAAAAGTATCTTTAAAAAAATCTCTTATGTCAAAAGCATATTATACAGTAGAGGACTATCTGACAGACAAAAATGCATGGCCTGAACCAGAAACCGCGTAGCTGACTCCTTCTTAGATTGTACCTAACTAGTTTAAGGGACACAGTTCTAATAAGAAAGCATATCAAACGTACATAAATTGTGATAAACCGTCAGGCTTTCTTGTAGTTTCTATTTTATTCTTACACTTTTCCTCACTTAATATCTTAAAATACACTTTTAATATGTTTTCTTGTATAACTACGTATAGTTAAGTTCATATCATTGTAATAGTTAAGTACTTATGCTTTCTGAAAAAATGACTTACTGTTGAGTTTCTTTCGGCGTTTCTTCTCAACAGTGGTCTCCTCTTGTGAAATGCCGGTAGACTCGGACATGTAAAAGTGCCCTTGTGGCCTACTTGCAGAATAAAGTTCATTATTTCATTATTATTTAACCACCTTTCGAGGTCCAGCTATCCCTGTGCGAAAATAGGTTAAAATTCTTCCGCCGTTTCGGTACATAATGATGAGCGGATAAAGTCATTTCTACCAACAGATGGTTCTGCACAGCTGGAGCCGCGTGCCCATACAAATCCTGCATCGTGCTTAGGATGCTTCATAAAATTCGAATTCGAAAAATCGGGCACCTTGTCAATCGATTCTCTGTCATATAAGAACGCTGTACGATATTTTTTTTTTTTTTAATGCTACCGCATATCGAGGGTTTACAGAAATATTTCATAGAGTAGTTTAATAAATTTTCTCAAACTTGCAATGAAATGTCGCCATAACGTGCGTTATAACAGGCTTCGAAGTATCATGTTTCGGGCGGAACAACGCGAGAGAACTGTAAAGGAATTTCATACAAAATTGAACTGCTAAAGAGAAGAGAAAAATTAGCCTAGGAATCTGGGTTCTTAACTATTACGCACACACCGTATAGTCCAGACTTGGTCGCAAGTGAATTCTTTTTGTTCCCCTATATCAAAAAGCATCTACGATGTCATCGATTTCCTGACGATGAAACTTTGAAGGCAGCAGTGGAGGAGCATTTGGACACCAAAGATGAAAAATATTTTTATGAGGGGTTAAAAAAACGAATTGACCGATAATATAAGTACATCAACATAGCGGGGAGTACATTGAAAAATAAAAATAAAACGCATATCGTATTTTTTTGTTTTCATTCTAATACCGAGAATTTATTGTACGCCCCTCGTACCTTATTTAAATGATCAATTGGCGCGCAGCCTTGTGATAGCAGGTAGGTCACCACAATCTAACGAAACTCGTGTTCTTCAGATAACATCCAGGCAATCGCCTTGCCCGCATCTGCAGACGTCAACCAAGATTTCACTGGCCTCGATGCTGTAGCCTCTGGGTACGGAAAAACAAGCGATGGTGAGTTTCACAGATGAACTATTTTATTTTGAGATAAAAAAATATTCAATTCGTTTTTTTTAATCAGCCAATAAATAATAATATACATAAATATAAATTATTTATAACATGCATGACCAAAAAAGATATTGCGACATTGATCTGCAATGAAACGAGATTTGTGTGAGACAGCACATTATATATTTGCACAGAACTGTGAATAGCAGAGATCCTTAAATGTGACAAAAAATATATTATATTACCGTAAAGTCAGGTTGCTTTGGTTCATAAGAAAAGCTTCTAAACCTCTTTAGTTAAAAAGTAGACACTCAAGATAGAGAAATGGACTACCAAAATGTTACCCGAATAGTCAAAAGTAACCCAAAGTAGTGCTTGCATTTTGAGATCTCATATATTTTGTTAATACATTTTCTTATTTTAGCTCAAAACAGCTTCCCAGCGTCAACATCCCTCCATCACGCGAACCTAAAAGTGATAACCAACACTGTCTGTCAGAAAAGTTTCGATGTCCCAATACACGGCAGCCATCTTTGCACCAACGGCGCGAATGGAGTGGGCACTTGCGACGGGGACTCCGGAGGCCCGCTTACTACGGTGTGGAACAATCGAAGGATTTTGGTTCGTATTTCGAAATATATTACTATCACCATTGTCATCACCATCATCATCATAATCATCAGCAGGGGCATTTCATCATCTAAAGTAAAAAAAAACACCCTCCACACAAGTAGCTGGTCATCATGGTTCCTGAGGGTCAATGAGTGTTATAGTAAATGCTACGTAGACTGAACATAACTACAAAATTTAAAATTCTTAGCTTCAATATTGGCTGAGATCTTGTCACTTGTTCCAAATAAGGCAGAATATCTTGGAAACTTCTACCTATCTCTCGATTAATTGTTTGTGTGATTTATGAAACTGCTTTCGTTCGTTTGCCTCTGACTGTGATGTGTTCCTCATTACTCCTTCCTTATTTCTTACGTCTTGTATAATTATGTTATTTATGTATGTCTATTTATGTATATCTATCGTTATGTTTACTTGCTTATCTGTTAATAATTATTTTGTTCTTCCATCGCCTTCTGCAGCACCCATTGTGTTGTTTATACTGATCAACTCCACTACCCATGTTGTCTGGAAGAAATCGCTCTTATATTTGACTCGAATATTTGTTCCTGGGGCATGGATGTTATCTATATATGTATTTATATATTATGTATATGTATTTGGGTGATTCTCATATAGTTTTAAAATATTAACAATTTTTTTTTTTTTTATTCTGTGATATATTGCGGTGTATATTAAGAGTACATACCAAAGGCTAATTTTTGGTGCAGATGGACAAGCTTAATACCCTCTGCAAGTGATTAAAATTTAAAAGTAATGCATGGTTGTGACATCCCTAAGCATAGTTGTGAGACTGTATAACATGGGTGTGACAATTTCATCCAAAATCTAGTAATTGTGTCAAATAATAAGTAACCAAGTAGCCAGGCTCATTCACCAGCAACTTGCTCTTCGATACGGTCTTTGTGGGGTCTGAGGTGCCGTACTATAAGTACGCACCGATGCCAGTTCTTGAGAATGATCGTGCCACGCTCTATTGTGATCGATCTATAATCACGGACAGGACTATTGTAGCCAATAAGCCTGATATCGTTTTGGTAGATCGATCCAAGCGCCAGGCAGTGCTCGTCGACATCACCATCCCCCATGACGAGAATCTCGTGAAGGCCGAGAAGGACAAACTCAGCAAGTACCTTGACTTGGCTCACGATGTGACTGCTATGTGGGATGTTGACTCGACGATCATTGTCCCGATAGTCGTTTCGGCTAACGGTCTTATAGCGAAGAGTCTCGACAAACATCTTAAGAGACTCTCGCTAGATGGCTGATTTAATTTTTTCTTTGGTGACATCTGCGGAAAAAATACAACAACTTGATAACCCAACTTAGCAAACAAAATCATCAAATTATTCAAATATACTACAAGAATGTCACAACCAAGCATAACATGTCACAACCGAGGTTTGAAAAATTCCGTGGTCGTGACATTTAGATCTATCCATGGTCGTGACAAATTTTGAACATGTGCGACATAACGGAACATTTTGCTTTGTCTCGCTAATTTTAAACAATCACCTTATTCTGTTATTTCTGAGGTAAAATTTATATAAGTATCTTTAACATAACAGTAGAACTTACATTTAAAACTCATTCCACGGTGGTGACGTACTAAGGTTGTCCTTTTTGTTTATAAATACAAGAAATGATTTTTGCTATACATTCACCGCACTTTGTCATAAGCAGAACCGACAAGAAGGTAGTTTTTCCGTTCTTAAAAAGCCTAAATAGGGCTGCTAGCTTCAAATATAATTGTCTACCGAGTTACACGTATTTAAACAATCACACATGGCTGTGACAAAAAAATTGATCACAAACTTTATGATGTTCTGAATCAGAAACTGTTACAGTATACTTTTACAACTTTTAAATAATGTTATCAGACATTTATTAGCTTTGCGTCATTCGTATAACATTAGTCAAAATTACGTGATATTGTAGCAGAAAAAAATATTTTATAAGAAAATCGGGAGATATCACACGGCATGGACGTGACATTTTGGGCAAACATTCTTTTTTTTATATATATTTCTGAATATTTTAAGGTAAATGTGTTTATAAAAGATAAGTAGAGGATATTTGCTCAACAAAGGCATAAATAGATTTTTGATTTAAACAAAATAAACATGTGATTCTTACAAATCACAAAAAAATACATGAGAATAAGAATTACCCATTTATCGTCGTCTAGTATCCATAGTACAAGCTTTGCCTAGTTTGGGACTAGATAGGTCGATTTCTGTAAGATTGTCCCTTAATATTTATTTATTTTATCTCGACGGACATTTCTTTCGATTAAAAAACACCGCACTCAAATTATCCGTTTGAGGGCTACGATGACACAGACAGACACACAGATTAACACCTTTTTTTACGTCGAGGGTTAATAATTGAAATCATACTAAATGAAGTTTGAATTAAACATGAGTAGGTAACATGAATCCCCAGCACAAGAGAGCATCAGCAGTTTGAAGGAAAAGATTTATCAGTACATAGTATAAAACAAAGTCGCTTCCTGCTGTCTGTCTGTCCCTATGTAGGTATGCTTAAATCTTTAAAATTCGATTCACAATCTGACTTGTAAAAGTGCCCTTGTGGCCTACTTACTGAATAAATAATTTCATTTCATTACATTTATTTCAAAACTACGCAACGGATTTTTTTAATAGATAGATTGATTCAAGAGGATTATATGTTTATCAGCATTGCACCCGTGAGAAGCCGGAACGGGCTAGTCTTGTATGAAATCCATTCTTCATTGGCTGATAGCTTGGTCGATGACTGTTATTCGTTTATATTTTTCAGATCGGCGTAACTTCATTTGGCATTGGTGACCGCTGTCAGGGCGGCTACCCTTCTGTCTACAGTCGGGTCACTGCTTACCTCAATTGGATACAAGGCTATATGTAATTTACGTATTGGATGTTAAATTTAAAATACCCCTTTGATCCTTTGAACCTTTCGCGTTGATCCTTTAGCTTTACAACTTAAGGCTTTTACCAGGAAATACACAAATTAGTTTTTGTTTTATTTTTTATATGTATTACGCGTAAGTACATTAAGTAAGTTTTAAACTAAAAATATGAATGCCCTTGTGGCAACACTTGGCTTTTAATTAGAATTTAAAAATGCACAATGCACTCAAGATTTTTTTTTTTATTAATCGTCTGCTAGTAAATCCTAAATCTCGCGAATATCATGAAAGCGAAAGTTTTTGTGTGTATATGTGCGTACGTGTCTGCATGCGTATGTGTGCTTGTGTGACTGTTTGTTGCTTCTTCACGCCGACACAGTTCGACGAATTTGTATGAAAGGGACAGACATTTTTTATAACATATCTTAATACATAGGATACATTTAGTCGTAAAAAAAACGTGGTTCCCATAGGATCGTGTACCACAATTTCAACGCGAGCGAACACGCGGGCAAAAGCTATCATTTTCATAGTGTTAAGGCTCCTTATCCGTTCAAAAATGCTGATTGTTTTAGATATTTTCTCTATGATCAAAATGTTTCTTGAAATATTATCGGTTTATTAAAATATTAAAATAAATCTACAGTTTGAATGTTTCATTGATAATTTTTGTTTCAAAAAGTACTCCAAATTGACAAAATTCACGCAGAAAATTGTTTTTTTTTTTTTTTACTTATTTTCGACTGTACGCAATAAAAGCATAAAATAGATATGTTAGTACTCAGGGAAAAGTATTATTCACTTCAAAAAGTTGGTTGAAATTATCAATATATTTGTCATACTATGTTTTTTTTTTAAGGAATAGGCCTCTTAATTGAATACTTTGATACTTCGAGCTGGTTTCGAACTCACTTGTCCAACAGCTCTCCAGTTGAACACAGGCACCTTGACCTCTTAACTACCGAATCTACCGAAGTTTCAACCATGTTTTCAAGATCTACACCCTGAGCATAGAACCTATAAGCGCAAAACATGAATTGTGAGGTGAAATTAAATGATGAATAATCTCCTAATAAAAACTCTTTATAAACTGAACTGAAAATCACTGAAACAGAACAGAATACGATCCTAACTATTAAATTCCAAAACACACAGGAAATGGATTTGCTTATATCATCTCAGTGATTGCGTAATTTACCGCATCAATTCCATTACACACAGTCCACAGAGAATCATTTCCTTCGGCTTTCCGGGCCAACACGGGCGTCCTACCAACTGGACCACCGAACCAGATGTCAGAGCCATTGAATCTTTCAACCAGTTGCTTCAACATGCCTTAGGGGGGCATCGTAGCGCCATCTACTGTAAAGATTTAGACTTTATAGTAGGCACCATCGTCTCAAATTTGTTGAGAATCGATAGTAACGATGTGCTACACCCAAATTAATTATTTTTATTAATTTTTATTAATATCGCTTCATTGTAAACATTTGGTTTACGTTAGCAGACGTTACTGCTTTAATAAAAATAATCATTTCCTTCATGGATATAGAGAGGTCTTATACTAAACCTGCGCGTTAAGAGGAAATACCACTGCAAATTTTTCCAAACAAATCGAGGTTTCGTTCTCGTCTGCTTCCTCCTCCTTACTCCTCCTCCTCCAACCTTAACCAATCTTTACGAAATTTTAGGAACTGAATTGGAAGAAAATGTCGGACCGTTTCGATTTTTGCACTTCTGATTATGAAATTTGTGTACAAGGCGTTTGTTTTTGGCCAAAATTCCGTTGCAAACGGCTGCCTAGTATATAAATTCTATAATTCGCACCTTTAGAATTAGGTCTCTTTAATTCTAAATATATAATTAAAAATTGAAGTGTCGACAATTTTGAATTAGGTCACTATAATTCTAAAGGTGCGAATTATTTGCTCTAAAATCGAAACAGTCCGACATAGAACAACCTTCCTATTTAGTTCCTTAATTTTTATAAAGATTGCTTATGCATTGCAGGAGAAAACAGACGAGAACGAAACCTCTATTAGTATAAGCCGGCTACTTTAAGTCAGAACTTCATTTGTACCCGACGCCAAAGTTGCCAGGAGCAGTGCCGTATTTACCTCTAGGCCCACAAGGCCCGGGTCTAGGGCCCCAGTCAGTCTAGGGGCCCGTACTCAGACTTGCATCATACTTATGTTCTCCTTAAAATACTACTATCTATTATTTAATTTGGTGTAATCCGTTTCGAGATAGGGGAGGAGGCCCCAAATGCCAAGTGCCTGGGGGCCCTGGCCTCTTTAAGTCCGGGCATGGCTTGAAGGAAACTTAACGTAAGTTAATATTTTGGGATAAAGAGCAATGATATATCATCTTAAACTACAGAGTAGTGTACACATGTCTCTCTGTCCTTATCAGGCTAAATGCGGGCCGGCAAACAGTCGTAGCGCTAACAAGGCCTGAGTAATGGCCTCACTAATCACACCTTGTTATAAGCCTCCTGCCTCACTAAGTCAAGAAACTGGTCAAGCGCGAGTCGGGGTCGCGGATCTTGATGTGTCTAGAATCCAAACCCTTAGGTTCCGCATTACAACTCTACTTAACCGGCATACTGAAAATATAATTTAAATTGATTCCTAGCGTAGGTAATGTTACTTAGTGGCAAAACGTAAATTTTTTCGTCAATTGGTACAAACATTTTAAAGTTTTCGAGCTCTCAACAGCTGTCCTGAGATAACTAAGGTTAACAGTTTTGATATTTCTCTGTTCGTCATATACCAACGAGTATGTACACAATATTAAAACAAAACTATAACACTGCCTTCTACAACGTCTTCTACTACTTCTAGAACTCTACTGACTACTCCCAAGTCACAAGTAGCACACCGGCTGCTTAAGCGCTTATACAACTTATTAGGTGTAGGTAAAAGGGCTGTATGCTACTTGGGCTATTACACAAAATGTTGAAGACGTAGACAGAACACAAATTTCACTCATCAGGTTTGGACTGGTCGTGAATGAGGCAAACGAGCTAAGACCTCTCTTTTCAACTCACTTCAAAAAGAGGGAGGTTTTCAATTCGACTGTATATTTGTCAAAATCCCGTAATTGATTATGACATTGTAATAACAAAATTTTTACCAAATATGAACTATCAATTAGTAACCTTCGGACATCGGTAAAAGAAAAGTTATATAAAGGGCTATAATCAGAACTTAATTACCTGCGTTCATATGGATATCGATATTGGCTCCAATATCCATATGAACTATATGGATATGGATATTGTCTGAAACATTTATTAAGGTAATGGCAGAACACGAAAATGCTTATGAAATGGGCCATCATTCGAGCAGCGGTCAAAAATGCATTACATAAAAATTTACCTAATTATTTATACAGAGTACCAAAACTTAATTCCTAATTAGAAAGCAGACTTTTGTCATACAAACCCGCCGCAAACTCAGAAATTCTAAAACTCAATGCAGTTTGTTCAGACAACTTTGAGCACTTTGCCAACTTTGTTTGCAAGAAAGCACGTGCTCCGCAAAAGGACAATTCCAAGATGTCTTAGCACAAAGAAATTTCCAGCTCAATACAACTCAACTCGTAAGCGGTTGTCTCACGGTTGATTTTAGAATGCAATTGTATCCATTTTCTTCATTCTACTTACGATTATTCGATATTCTCCAGATATTTCTTGTAGCTCGTATCGTACTCGATAGGTTATTGTGAGTTACATTTTACTGGATACAAAATAAGGCTATTTTTCCAAAAGTGTTAAGATATATTTTTAAGGCCCAAGTGGTGGTAAGGTCTTACATATGTGTGGGTGAATTGTAATTCCGTTTCCGTTTGATATATCTGTAGTAGTTCGAGAAAGCCTGAAATTTGAGCGTCTCTAGAATAGTAACTCCTCGAAAAAAGGCGATATCTTAGCAAGAGATACAAAATTGTGCGTAATGAACAGGGGTCGTAAAATGAGAGTAAAATCTATTGAAATGACGGAAGTATGCCAACCAGTGACGACCCATTTCAATGAATTTTGCTGGTACTTTACGAACCCGAGTAAGTACATTGATGTATTGTATCGTACAATGAAGTTAATAAAAATTCCAAAATTTAACGCTATTATGTCTTAAATTGTAGGTACCTCAGCCGGTTTATATGTCCCGTGGGGGCCAGTTTGTCTATTGTATTCCATTTATTTATTGTGTGTATTTTCAACCCAATTCTGGACTTAGCCAGGTTTTCCCCTTAGTCCTTTAACGGAATGCGGTAAAACTTTATTTCAAACCAGCGAGCCCAAGTTGGCTACGTTACACTATGATATAAATAAGAAAAACATCCTGTCAATTGAATTTTTGGCACATGCAATCCAAATATGAGAGGAAGTAGATGCTGTATTATGAATTTATATCCTCCACATTAAGTTAAGAATTCATTATTCTTCAAAATTAGCATGCATAAGAAACCTGACTTGGCACCATTGGTCTCTCGCCAGTTGCCATTGCGACTTGGGCTCCCCTTTTTGCTTACCATCAGGCGAAGAGGAGCCCCTATGTTGTGCCGTTATAAAAAAAAAAACATAATGAAGATAATCGTAGACGCAATGATGACTATGGGAGAATGACGACAAAAGGAGGATTTTAGATGGTTTGAATCCCAAATCCAATATCAAATGGATATCTCGCTGTTCCTCGTGCACTTTGATGTCGGGCGCTATTTAAGTTTAAATTGATAACATCAGCGCCGTCAATTTATCACGGCCGTTATTGTTGGGAAGTATTAAGCGTAAATTAATTAATATTATACGTCAAGTGACTGGGAACGGGTTAACTTTATTGCTTTCGGAGCGCTAATATGAAGCTTCAATCGACGAAAAATTTTGAGTTTGACGGACAGATAGACAAACTGAGTGACGGACAGGCAGACTGATGGACATGGTACGGCTAGAAGGGTTCATAGGAATACAATACAAGTACTCTTTATTGCACACCTCATAAAACATGCAGGAGAAATACAATGCAACAATTAGAGGTAAACTATAGGCGGCGGTCTTATCGCTAAAGAGCGATCTCTTCCAGACAACCTTTGGGTAGTGGAGAACTTGTGGGAGCACATCACTAGCGCAAGCTGCTCCCATCACTAGCGCGGACCACAGCGGGACGAGGCGCGACGCGGAGGGCGGCGCGGTAGTGAACCGGCCCCCAGTCGTCCAGCGCCCGCGCACGACAGTGCCCAACCGTACTCCGAGCACAACGCATGTCGCTTTGCGCCGCGCACACACATCACGCTTCTCGCGCTAGCTTACGCTTTTAATATTAATAATCGTTGTTCTGTATTCTTTCCTATCGTCTATCTTTCCGTTTCCGAACTTTCTACGCCTTCGCAACTTCCGACTATTGTAACTTTCTTCTGTGTGAATACATCGGGATAATTAAGACTCTTGCCGTTTCATTTAATAAACTATAGTGATAGCTCCTATAGCTGGTGACCGCGACGTGAATGTTATTAACGTGTTACTGAACTTTGCACGCGCCGCGGCAAGATGCCTGATAGTCCGGTTTTCGGGCAACCGGTACCGGCACCTGCCGGAGTCGAGAATGTTCGAGAAGTTTCTCAAAATGGAGCGTCGGTGGATCGTGTGGCCGTCCGGCTACCACAGTTTTGGGCGGAGGATCCAGAAGTTTGGTTCGCACAAGTTGAAGCACAATTCGAGATCGCCGGAATCAAAACGGATGCGACCAAATATTTTCAAGTCATCAGGGAATTGGATCACAAGACTGCGCGTGAAGTACGGGACATTTTAACTAACCCTCCAGAAACTGGGAAGTACGAGAAATTGAAAAAGGAATTAATCGATCGCCTATCGATTTCGCACGAGAGCCGTAAGCGGCAATTGCTTACACATGAAGAATTAGGTGATCGGACGCCATCGCAGTTTCTCCGCCATCTTAGATCGTTAGCCAAGGGTGAAGTAAGCGACGATCTTTTACGTACCATGTGGTCAAGTAGGTTACCTCCACAGGTTCAAGCGATTATTGCGTCACAGAAATCGGCTACCTTAGAGGATATTGCAATACTCGCAGATCAAATTATGGATGTCGTTCCTGGTTCATCGCAGGTGGCCAGCGCTTGTAGCGGTTCTTTTGAAGAAATGTTTAAACGTCTGGAACATTCTATTACGTCACGCATACAACAAGAGCTGACTCAACAGATCGCGCAGTTAAGTTTGGATGGTAACGGACGACGTTCTCGTTTTAATAACAGGTCGAGATCACGGAACAGGTCGAAGTCGCGGGGTCGGAGCCAATCAAGGAAGCCAGGTATGTGTTGGTACCATAGTAATTATGATAAAAATGCACGGAAATGCGTACCCCCTTGTAATTTTGTGGCGGAAAACTAATGCGACAGTCCATCGAGGCGACTACTGGCTGTCGTATTGATACTAGTCGCCTATTTATTACCGACAAAATTAGTAAAATACAATACCTCATAGATACTGGTTCCGACCTCTGCGTTTTACCTAAGAAATACAGATTTAGTAGCAAGGCTCCTGAAAATTATGTCTTAACTGCAGCAAATGGTACTATTATACACACGTATGGAATTTTAACACAGCACTTGGATCTAGGATTGAGACGGAACTTCACCTGGAATTTTGTAATCGCTAACGTGGACAGACCTATTATTGGTGCAGACTTTTTGGCTCATTATGGACTCCTTATCGATTTCAGAAGCAGGAAGCTCATTGACAGCCTCACGACGTTAACGGCGGCAGGCGAACTCAGACGGTGCGAGCAGGCGAGCATTAAGGCAATCTCTGGCAATAGTGAGTACCACAAATTATTAGCTCAGTACCCTTGTTTGTCGAAGCCTTCAGGCGTAGCACGTGAGATCAAACACTCGACGGTGCACTACATACGCACGACGCCTGGCCCACCAACATTTTGCAGGCCACGACGATTAGCTCCAGACCGGCTCAAGATAGCCAAAGCTCAGTTCGACGAAATGCTGGGAGAAGGCGTTGCACGCCCCTCAGACTCTCCTTGGGCCTCAGCTCTCCACCTGGTTCCTAAAAAAGGGAACGGTTGGAGGCCGTGTGGGGATTATCGTGCCCTCAACGCGCGAACTATACCTGATAGATATCCTGTGCATCACATTGAAGACTATTCACACCGATTGGCTGGTTGTAAGGTATTTTCAAAAATTGATCTAGTTAAAGCCTATAATCAGATACCAGTTTTTCATGAAGATGTGTGCAAGACTGCCATAACCACGCCATTTGGGATGTTCGAGTTTCCTTTAATGTCTTACGGACTCCGAAACTCAGCTCAGACATTCCAGCGTTTCCTGGACGAGGTGCTCAGAGGCCTGGATTTCGTGTACTCGTACATTGACGATGTTTTAATTTTTTCGCACAGCCAACAGGAGCACCTGGAGCACTTACGACGTGTATTTGACAGATTCCAAGCTTATGGCATCCTCATCAACGAAGCTAAGTGTTCCTGGGGACAGCAGGAAGTAAATTTCCTTGGATTCATCATCTCCGAAGCAGGCACCCGTCCAGTTGATGAAAAGGTACAGGCTATCTCAACATTTCCAGCACCCAAGACTGTAGGGGGACTCCGCAGATTCCTTGGTATGTTGAACTTTTATAGACGGTTCATCCCTCATGCTGCAGAGAACCAGTCGTCGCTGAATTCGATGTTAGCAGGCCCCAAGATCAAAAGTTCAACACCACTCATCTGGGCCCCCGAACAACTCGATGCTTTTGAAAAGTGTAAGTCCGACTTAGGAAAAGCTACTCTACTGGCTCACCCTGTAGTGAATGCACCGCTCGCCCTTGTTACTGACGCTTCAAGTACAGCCCTGGGCGCGGTCTTGCAACAGTTGGTTGGAGATAATTGGCAGCCATTAGCATTCTTTTCGAAGAAGATGACCCGGACGCAACAGCAGTACAGCGCGTACGATCGAGAGTTGTTGGCAATTTATGAGAGCGTAAAGCATTTTAGGTACATGATCGAGGGTAGGCATTTTGTAATTTACACAGATCACAAACCTATCACATTTGCTTTCCAACAGAAAGACCGAAAATGCTCCCCGAGACAGTTCAATTATTTAGACTATATTTCACAGTTTACCAGCGATATACGTCACATCTCGGGGAAAGCCAACGTCACCGCAGATACTCTCTCGAGGATTGAAGCTCTCACATCCCCACCTGACTTCGAGACCCTTGCTCGGGCTCAACGAGACGATGCTGAGCTCCAAGACCTCATCACAAACCCCTCATCGTCTCTGCGGTTAGAAAAAGTTCCAGTGCCAGGTACTGACATTTATTTATATTGTGATACCTCACTGCAGAAACCCCGGCCTTTTATTGTCTCAACATTGCGGAAGCAGATTTTTAACGCCACACATGGATTGAGTCACGCAGGCGCTAAGGCAACAACGAAGATGGTCACAGACAGGTTCGTTTGGCCATCAGTACGAAAAGACTGTCGCACCTGGGTTCAAGCGTGTGAAGACTGCCAGCGTGCTAAGGTTCATCGCCATACTTCTTCACCATTGGGCACCTTCAAAACACCTGGAGAAAGGTTTGGTCATGTGCATATTGACCTCATTGGTCCACTACCTACGTCTGCTGAATACCGGTACTGTTTCACGGCAGTGGATCGCTTCACTCGTTGGCCAGAGGTAAAACCACTTCGTGACATCACAGCCGAATCAGTTGCTCAAGCATTCGTGGAGACATGGATATCACGATTCGGTTGTCCCCAAACAGTCACCACGGATCAAGGTCGTCAATTCACCTCACGCCTTTTTAATGCCATTACAGACCTTTGCGGCGCCAGGCTGAATCATACAACGGCCTACCACCCAGCAGCCAACGGCATGGTTGAGAGATTGCACCGTACGCTTAAGTCTGCGATCATGGCTCATAATGACGCTCGTTGGACCGACGTGCTGCCTATCGTACTGCTTGGGCTACGGAGCGCCTGGAAGGAGGATCTTCAGTGCTCTTCCGCTGAACTGGTGTATGGTGAGCCTCTACGGATTCCTGGTGAGTTTTTAAACTCTAAGAAACCTAGCACCCTACAACCTCTGGATTTTCTGAAGCAGCTGAGAGAACACATTTCCAACATTAAACCAGTACCTTCAAGCAACCATGCTACTAAATCCATATTTGTCCATAAAGATCTCAAAATGTGCACACATATTTTTCTACGCAAAGATGCCCTCCGAGGAGCGCTTGAGCCGCCATACACCGGCCCATTTCGTGTTCTTGACAGAACAGATAAGACATTTACTGTAGAATTAGCTAGAGGACCAGTAACTGTCTCAATCGATCGGGTCAAGCCCGCTTTCACTTTAAGCGATACATCTGCTGGCGACACCGATCTTAAAACAACTGTTCCATCACCGGTTAAAACTACTCGGTCTGGCCGACGTGTAAGATTTCCCAATTATTTTTCGGCAGGACGCTGATTCTCCGGGAGGGGTGGTGTGGGAGCACATCACTAGCGCAAGCTGCTCCCATCACTAGCGCGGACCACAGCGGGACGAGGCGCGACGCGGAGGGCGGCGCGGTAGTGAACCGGCCCCCAGTCGTCCAGCGCCCGCGCACGACAGTGCCCAACCGTACTCCGAGCACAACGCATGTCGCTTTGCGCCGCGCACACACATCACGCTTCTCGCGCTAGCTTACGCTTTTAATATTAATAATCGTTGTTCTGTATTCTTTCCTATCGTCTATCTTTCCGTTTCCGAACTTTCTACGCCTTCGCAACTTCCGACTATTGTAACTTTCTTCTGTGTGAATACATCGGGATAATTAAGACTCTTGCCGTTTCATTTAATAAACTATAGTGATAGCTCCTATAAACTTGAAAAAATATTTTGTTACATTCGTAAGCTGAATTTTATTTCGAATTTCATACGATTTTTATCCATTTGTCATGAGTTTTAGACATAAATATAAAGACGAGATTTTGGATTTTATTACAAGTTCTTTCCAAGGCATAATCATTTCTAATTTTCTTCTGTCCCCACAAAATCAACTGAATTAGATTAAGAAGTTAACATTACACAATACCATGTCCGTCCAGTTTATTCTATCCATTTGTACCACATTTCAAAGGCTAGAAATTCTATGACTTACACAAAAACAAATCCTATTGAAAATGAAAGTTTCAATGCAAAATGACAGGGTGTACTGTTTGCAAAGCGCCATTTTACGCTCTCGGGCTCGATTACGAAGTAATCGACGACTAGCGACATCTCTAGTAACGAAACGCAATCAATACCGTTTGAAACTAACCCGTGGACTAGAGAGTATGGAAGTATAGAGTGACTATTAGTTTGTTCATAAAGTCTCTCTATTTTTTTTTTTTATTTAAATCATAACAGATATATTATATAGGCGGTTGATCCGACATTAGACCCTTCTCACACAAAGCTAAGTCTAGTGTGGTATAGTGGTGATGACTGTGATTTACAGGCAATGCAGCCTGTGATTAGAATCACCATCCGTGTTTAAAACCACCATCGTGAACGAGACAGATACAGGGGGGGTATTCGACCAATTTTAGAGATATAATGGAAATCTCTCCTTTTCATCGCCATCCGTCACTTTTGATGTGTGCCTACTTGACAAGTGGCGATATCCCTAGAACATCGCAACTTCGTCAATTCGGACGCGTAAAATTTTCGCTTCCTTTGTATGTGACGGCATAAATAACAGGCGCATACTTTAAATTGACCGCGTAGTACGTGAAATTAGTCCGTTAAGTTTCGTTCAAAACAGAAATTTATATACATGAATAACATTTTTGACAATCATTATCGCCTTCGTATTTCCAAAATTGAGATGAGATATGTCACTTTTAAGCTCATCGCATTTAAATGACAGTTCAATGGCGATATAACTGTTATCTAATAGAGATTTGACGTTTGGCGATCACTCAAATGTCAATCTCGAATTAGGTCCCTGCTGGCTGTTAACTATCAAATTAAATGATATGTTCTTAATGTTTATGTCAATCATAAGTTATACTTACTTACTCTATCGGCTTAAAGGCAGTCGGCATATCAAGTGGCTCGTAGGAAAAACTGATTAGTAACAGTTTGAACGTACAAATTGCTAATTATAATTTCCATTAATTAATGCTTCTGTTTCCGGACCGCTCGTAAAATACACAGTAAAACAAATAAAGCGGGCCAAATAAGGAACAATCGCTCCCTCGGGCGAGAATCCCTCGTTACTTTAATTTTATACCCAAACCAGTGAAATATTTTCTGGAAATAACCATGGCCTCAATGTAACCTCATTTTCTGAATGCGCTGATTATTCATACTTGAGTCGTCTAGTCCGAAGAACCTTCTCGTCACATTTTATCAGGAAAAACACTTGAAAATTTTAATTATAAGAGGTTTCTCAGAAGATTCCGGTTTCTTTGGACCTACATCTTTATGACTACTAAAAATTCAAGATCTTTTTTAATTTCTAAAGCAAATTTGAAATTGTTATTCAGTATCCTCATAATTCAAGAAAACAATGACTGCATGACAACCAATACACGCACTTTTTCGTAATGCGTTCAAATCGCGCTCGAGGCATTTTTTTTTCGCTTTATTCAATGTTAACATTTTGGTTTACGTTAACAGAACGTTAGTGATTTAATAACAGATAATTGATTACATCTTTATTTTTTTTATTGTTAACGCACCCATTGCTTTACAACTACGCAAAAACTTGCAACTACGTGAATGCGTCAATCAATTTATTTCTGTTGCTCGTCGCCAGGGTGATATCCTCTGGGTCACTCTTGAAAACTACGATTTCGATTCGACTGTTATTTTACCAAAAACTTTGTAATTGCGGCAGTATAAGCCATTCTTATGCACCTAGCTAGGTTATCCCCTGACAATACCACTAATAGTATAAATTATCAACACTTTCCCAAGGAGTTTATCATTCGTTAAACATTATTGTCCCTTGGGTCACGGGACAGAATAACAATAAGAAAAAGTTGAACCACCCATAATGCACCATCCTGAAAAAAAACCGGCCAAGTGCGAGTCTGACTCGCGCACAGAGGGTTCCGTACAAATACTTATCCCATTTTAAATGGCCGGGTTAATTTAAGTTTGCACTTGGTATGTATGGCGCCGGATAGAAATGAGGTGCGAAGTTAACGCATCCGATCCAGTTTGTTGCAGGGGAGCCTCTTTAAATATTTCTTTTATTTAGTTTTTTAGTATTTGTTGTTACATCATCTGTGAAAAATTCAACTGTCTAACTATCACTGTGCCTGGTAACAGATGGACAGACAGATAGACAGAACGATGTATGGACAGCGGAGTCTTAATAATAGGGTCCCGTTTTTTACCCAACCAGCAAAATCAGGTCATATAAACATCACGACAACGTATCTGCGTGACCTGTTAGTCGTGGCATATAGTCGTATAACAGTCGAGTCCTAGTTTATACGACGGGGTTTGGGCACAATTATACTGCAATTAAGTCGAGTAAAAGTCAACCGAAACAGGGCTTATAGAACAGGTATGTTGTGTAGAAGTGATATAACAGTGGCGCTATTTCTGATTTTGCATCATAGTGGTCTCTTTCACGACGATTACTCGACTTAATAGCCGACTTACTGTTATTAGAATATATCACTAAGCGATTATTTGGTTCTATAGCGGAGTTGGGGCAGCCTTTATACGACTTTTTCAATTTCTAGAACTCATAAAGAAGAAAGCTTAAAGAATTTATCAAAAAAATATAATGTCGAGGAAACTAAAGTGTAGTTTTCCTAAGACTTGTTAAATATACGAAATTTGTGCCATGTTGTGTGTTGGAAGAGCACTGCGCCGGAAAGGTACGGCCGCTCGCTCGCGTAGGATTTGAACTTATCCTGCTTACATTGCAGTGAGTCAAATAACCTCTACGTTATGACAATAATATTATAAAGGTGAATTTGTGAGTGTGTTTATGTGTATGTTTGTTACTTCTTCACGTTCGAACGGCTGGACAAATTTTGATAAATTTTGGTATGAAGGTACACACTCTGCATTCACACAAGATACTTTTTGTCCCGAAAAAAAATAGTGTTCCCGTTGGGTGAGCGGGTAGCCCCGCGTGGCGCAGCTAGTTCTTTCATAATTAACATTTGTGTCAATATTTAAAAAGTATCTTGCTTGCATTTTTTTACCATTAGCATTATTTCCTTCACGTCGAAGCTTTTCAAAGAGTTTCCTTTTAAAATGTCAATATTCTTCTAAGAACCTCACTCTGAAAAGCTAAATAACTTACAGAATGTTTAACTAATATGAAGTAGATAAAAACAAAATAATAAAATAAAATAGAGATTAGTATTATTTAATGACGTTGCATATATTTTTCAATTTGAAAAGAAAAGCAATGATCTTACCCAATGAGCAAAAAAGTCGTATAAGGAATCATTTACTCAGCTTAAGATCGAGTAACAGCTGAATTAATGTTTCCAAATCACTCAATAGTGGTATAGTAGTCATTAATACGACTGTTCAGTAATTTTCACTAAATAGTGCTATAAAGAGGTCGAATAAACGTTTTTAACACCATACTATAGCACCTTTACACAATATCTTGAAAAAAGCGGAATAAACGTTATCAAATTACTTTATCTCAGTATTGTGTGCTATAAGTAGTATAACAGTCATGAAATAGCTAATTCGCAACGATGGTCGCTTTTATACCACCATTATTCGACATTCTTGTTTTGTGTCCATAAATGTGCTGTAAAAGTAATCTATTTACTAAAAAGCGTCGTGTTGCTTTAACTGCACGCTTATGTCACTAGTCCTATAAACTTGTTTGGATTGCCTTTATTGCACTTTAAGTGTATTCAGTAATTCTTATACCCACTTTACTCAGCTAAGAGTGGCCTAAAAGAGGCCCGAAAATCATTTACAGCGCGTAAAAATCTATTCAATTCTCCAATGCCAACTTACCGTCAATGACTGGGTCAAGTGCGAACTCTGTTAATATTTTGGGTGATTCCGTAGCTTCAAGTTCTACAAGTAACAACGAGTTTTATACACCGTGTTTTTATTGATTTCCGTTAACTTTTGGGGCAGATTCTTTACGTGTTATTGAGTTAATTTCTCGAAGAAACTAACGTTTTACCTCTTACGGGTTTTGAGATATTCAATAAATAAATTTAATCGCTGCATAAGTGTGCTACGATCTTTATCATGTCATGTAGCTAAATGAAGTTGTCATTATTGACAGGTGTTTTTGTGTAACTTTAAAGGTTATCGTACACAGTAGTACATATTGATTTATTATGTATCAAAAACAAAAAAAAAATTGTTCGAATTCAACCAAAAGCGATGTATATAAACTTACTTCTGTCATCGTACTAAGCAACGTATATAATTGAATGGAAATAAAAAAAAACGGTGTATATTATTTTACTTTTGAAGTGTTGATTTACCTTTAGTTTTTTTATTACAATAACAGGGCATTTTTATTTTTCTTAGTAGCGTTCCCAAATGAACTAAATTGATCTCAGCTTTAACAATTTCTTAATTGGGGTAATATGTAACTCAAAAAATAAACTCCAAACTGGCGTATAACTAAAAAAACACAGACGCCTTTCTCCCACGTGAATATTATACCTTCTGATCTCAAGCACTTGCACTCAAGGCAATCTATGTATGTTTGCCTAAATGCGAGAGAGAGAAAGACCACTTAACAAATAGGGCCGATACACACAAGTACCTACCTGTATGAAATGGTATACGGCGATAAGAATTAGTTACAATAGCTACATTCATCGTTGGTAAAATGATCATAAACAGCGTATTGTTTACAAATCTGACAAAAAATAAACTGATTGAAGTAACATTTGTGTCTCGTTGTCGTAGAGTAAAAAATGGAATATTCGTTCCGGAATATCATTTGTACTTGCACCACATCCGTAACATCTTTCTATTAGTACAAAATGGGTTTTTTTCCAAGGCCATCTCATATAATTAAGTAGCTGTATATCATTTATAGTTATAAATTTATCCACATCCAAGTATATCGGCATTATCACTGAAGACAAAAACAAAAATAGCGATAATGTAGGTACGTTGTTTGTAATGTAACCTAGTAGTTTTAATTACTGCCACAATATATATGGTTTTAGCCATATACCAAATGAACCCTAAAATACAATTTCAATGGCGGCATCAAGTGCTATAAAGATAATTCAATCACCTTTATTCGAGTTAAAGTCGTAATAGTTCGAAGTAAAGGTGAAAGACAATAAAATATTTTCTCACTTTTTATTTTTGATTAATATTTATTATACAAAATTGAAAAAAACGTGAGCGCTTAAATATATACGAACTATCATCTCAGGTTTTATCAGTAAAGTTATTTGCGCATGCCGTTCGCTACGATTACCACCAGCGTAGACACTTTTTTATAACGTTAGGGCAGTGTGTTATAATTATTATGAAGTAATATTAAAATAACAGATTTACCTTGTCGATGTTAACTGTCACATATATTTGTCAGGCAGCTAATATGTAAACACGTTTGAACAACACACACAGATAGCGAATTAAAGCAAATAATTCACTCTTTCTCGGCTTAAAGGTGGACTAAAAGCAATTCAGATTCTTTTATACGACTAAATTGCTGTATAGAAGCAATCTGGTAACTTTTATATATACAGATTAATCGAATAAGTGCAAACATTTTACCTTAACAGCACTAATGGTAACTTTTTAGCTTTTAGTCAGCTTTTATACAACTGTTTTTAGTTTTTTAACTGCAATTACAGAACTTTTACAGCACTTTAGGCTGAACAATGTGCGCCCAAATCGCGTTGAGTAAACGTTTATAGACCCCTTACTCGATTATTTTGACCACCTTTATAGCACTAATTAGCAAAAACAGAAACGTGCTCTCGACTTTTATAGCACATATTTTTGCTAGTTGGGATACATACTTGCACCTCTCATTTTCATATTTCGTTCAATATTAAATTCTACAGTCCTTTATTGTACCCCAACAAATAGCTTTTCAGGCCATGTCATATTGCGAATTTTTGTGGTACTTATTTATTTTACCAGCACCGACAAATTTTTGGCAACTGACGTTGAATATCAATGAATGTCACTGATGTAAACAAACAGGAAATATGACTAAATATTCCACAAATTTCATTTCATTCGCATAATAAAGCCAAAATTATCCACAGCGATGCAAGTCAAGTTATTTTCAATATGATTCAATATCTATTTCAGAAGAAGAACTAAGGATTGAGCTGCATGCCGGTAAACAATGTATTGAATTTGATTGATGTCATAACCGTTATTGACATTTTATTTTACGTTCACCTTTTTAATTTGTATTCGGCGTCATCTTTTCATACTAATTTTCATTTAATAGTAATTTGGGACTAAATTTTCAAAATGATGCAGGTGCAGAAATTCGTACAACAATCTTATTACACTTTGCAGAAATCAGTTTCAGGTATAATGTTTGTCAGATATATGCATTATAGAATTTCTGCACCTGCATCCCAGTCCCAAATTGTGTAAGTTTTATATATAATTTGTTTAGTTTACACTATGTTTAAAGATTCGGCCAGCAGTGGAGTGATAGGTACAGGCTGATGATGATGATGATGATTATTATAATTACGGTTTTGTTTACATAAGGTACTAAAGTTAAGTTAAAGATGTAATTATGTCTGTGTCTGTCTTCAATCATTAATACTTCAATTAGTAGTACCTAGTGGTGAAGGCTAGAACGGATTAATAACATATCATTGACAAATACCTACGTGTCAAAAAATATAGCGGTCTAGGCAAAAAAGTTACGTAAGTTATAATCTACCTGGCAGACTCAGCAGCCGTGTCTTGGCATCAATTCCAATTCGTCCAAACAATGCACAAATAGCTTGCGTCCAAATAGTCCGGTCCGGGACAAACTTGAACACGTTTTATAGATTTTATAATCGGTCAACGTTGGAGCCGGTCCAACCGCGCGACGAAGGCTGCGGTGTATGTGACAGGAGCCAGCGCTCGGCAGCAGTAATGTAAACGTCCCTGTGCTCGACACGCTAATGCCTAATAGTCGACACCATGCTGTCACCTCTATTTCTAATGACATAACATTCAAGATGGCAACTATTGGGACAGTGTCGAGTGGTTTACCCTTGTTTTATAGAGAAATGTTTAATCGAATTTTCATTTTATAGAAATTTCATTTCATCGAAAGCGTTTTTTTTCTGAAACCATAAAATATTTTGGTTTGTTATAACACAAACCTAACCTAACCTCACCTAATATATAGGTTGAAATTTTCAAGATTTTTGAAAAATGTGTGACTTCCGAGGAAAAAATTGTCTATGAAATGGAAATTCTATGAACTGAATCATTCGGTTAAGTGTTTTTCTATAAAAGATGTGGGGAACGTGTCTAGCACAGGACTAGCAATGATTGCTAAGTAGGAGTAGGAGTCACGCTACTACTGCAAAATTGTTGATATAGGTATAACGCGGTACAACCAAGAGACTTGAGGTGACGAACACAACAACATTAATAAATAAATTTCAATAAATAATGGACACTAGACGACGATAAACAATAATATTTGTATAGATAAATACATTCTTAAATACAAAATAACATCCATAACCCAGGCACTAATAGTCAAGTTCATCACCCCGGCCAAGATTCGAACCCAAGACTGTTCTCAGTAGGCAGTTGCTTAACCACTGCGCCAACCGCGTCATCAATATGTCGTGCAATGACAGTGATATTTTGAAATGACTGTTAAATTAGTCCATCTTTCATCCCGTGTTGTAGAGATCCGTATATATTTCTATGTACTATTTATATGGTGACCTGGGGGCCTATGATGGTTGCGTTTATCGCGTGATAAATAAGTGACAAAGCATCTGTCACTCACACTCGCATTATGTCAAAACGTGACGGATGTTATATCACTTATTTATCGCGTGATAAAAGCAACCATCATAGGGCCCCTGACCATCAAAACTCGATAAAATTTCTGTCACTACTGTTCAAAACCTCGTATTTAGTTTGTAGATTTTGCTTTGTTTTAAGTAGGTATTTCTTACTTTGTGAGTTTTAGTTGTCAAAAGACGAATTATATTAAATATATGTTTATATCCTTACAGTTTGCATATATAGTAATTATAAAAAATTTAAAGTATTGACTTGTACCCTAGCTCTCTGTACAATGAAATTTCTGATTTGCACCAACCTCTTGTATCTCTGTTTAGTTGTCTGGTAAAGAATGCCATTTGGCATTATGTCTGTCAATGGTCTTGACTTTTGTTTTGTGCCTAAAAGTAAAGTTTAAGAAGCCTTATACCTTAAATATTTTTTTTTTTCATATTATGACAAATATGTTGACAATTTCCACCAACTTCTAGTTCTAGGTAGTAAACAAATCTACGTATTTCATGCTTTCATTGCGTGCAGTCGAAAATAAGTTGACAAAAAACAATTGTCAATATCGAGTAGTTTTTGAAACCAAAATTATCAGTGAAAAATTCAAACTGTAGGTTTCAAATATATACCATAAATCGCAATAGCCCTTTTCTAAGTAGCAACATCGATAAAAATTTAAGAAACATGTTTGATCATAGAAAAAAATGTCTAAAACAATCAGCATTTTTGAACGAATAAGGGGCCTTAAGAAAATAAATATATGTCTTTCCTCGGTTTTCTCCTGCCTTGCACTGTCGGCTCACCACCACTCCTTGCCAGCAGGCTGGAACTTCGCTGCCGACTGTTTTATTCCGCCCGTGTTTTGATGCCATTTGAATTTAATTCCTCCGCCAACTCGGCCGGTCTTTCGGACCTCGTAACAGTTGAATTAGTAATCAGATTTTTATGAGAACCGCTACGAAGCTGCAGCTTTTCATACTATAGCATCGGTATGCTTGTATTTTTTGTATGTTCCGCGATTACTCGAAGACGATAGGACCGATTTGAAAAATTCGTCTCTTGTCTTAGAATAAATACGCCTAGAACGAGAGTCTTCATACAACAGCTTTGAAATTAAGCCGCTTTTGGTTTGATGTGTGCTTGTTGTGTCTACGAACTAACCACAGATTATATACAAGCCGTGACTAACAAAACCTGGCTTCAAGTTCAATCGCTAACTAGGTTTCTAGGCTTGTTTATTCTAAGTTTGATAGCGTATATTTTCAGGTTTATCCCATTGTCCTCAGGGTTAGGATCCGATAATATAATCAGGGAGAAACTGAGGGAACTTTTCGAAAATCGGCTCTCCTGATGATGAATCGCGAACCGATTCGGAACGTGTCGAACGATATTCGACTTTTACGACGTGAGCAAACCCGTTTCGTAGGTATTTTAATACATATACACTTATCGTGTTGTGGGGTTTATTTTTTCATAACTCGAACATTGGTGCTGGTAAGCTCATTTCGCTTCGTTGGCGTCGATATTTTCTTGTTAAAAGTAGATTGAAGACGAATATAAGGTAAGTTTTATATTAATTATTCCCATTTTACTTTGACTCAACGTGGCAAGTTGTCTCATAGTTTGTCGAGCCATAATTTTAGGGTTCCGTACTCCCGAATGAAAAAACGGAACTCTTATAGGATCACTCAGTTGTTTTAAGCATCATGACGCAGGTGTGCACAATAGTCCGAAATGTGTAGTCACTGGTAAAGATAAAACTGTTTGTAGGTAAAAAAAACAAACTAGTTTTTTTATACAGTGGTAAGACTTAGAGGTACACGGTTTTAACAAAAGTTGAAATCACTGTCATACATGACATTGATATGACATTGAACATTTCAAGTGTCCGTGTCGCCTGCACTAGGCTATGCCTGTCTCGTTGGATGGCACTTTGTGATAATTGAACATCATTTTTTTTTGCTTGGCGCTAAAGCAAATTTTTCATGGCATGCAGTCGAAAATAAGTCTCAGCTTTCTGCGTGAATTTTGTAAATTTCGAGTAGTTTTTGAAACAAAAGTCATCAATGAAAACTTTAAACTGTAGGTTTCAAATATTTATTTATTTATTTGTTTTAGGAGAACCAACAGCTAATACACTAAATATAGAAACTTAAATAGAAATACAGAGCCAATTACAGGAACTCACAAATAGTTGCTGTACATAAAACATAAACTTAAGTAAACAGCGCACATCGATGTACCGACGCGCACTTGCAGCAAATATATGTAAAAACTATGAACATTCGTTAATCTAACTACAAACTTAAACTTTAAACCTTAACTTTTAGAGCCTTGATGGGCTGACAACCTAAGTACCTACCTAATACACAATAACAATACTGCACAATAGGGTGGAGCGAATTTTTTTTTTTGGAAATTCAACTCAGAACGTCTCTAAAACGTTGCATTAGGCTGCCAGGTGTACGAGAAAAATAATAATAAAAATATTCAATACTACTTTTAGCCCTCTACTGTCGTTTTGAATATTATGATCAAGCCCATACTAAAAAATTTTTTTTTTTTCAAAATCTTGTTTTTTTTAAATGAAAGTCAAGTGATTCTTATCTAAGCACATAATACTCGAAATAAAAGATATTATTGCATAAAAATATAACAATATTAAAAACATTAAATTTTTTAAAATACTGAATTTTAATTTGGGTCACAGGTTCACATAGTAGTTGCCGTAAGTATGAAATAAGCTCAAAACAAATGTTTTGTTGAAACCCTTCTTTATAAATCTAATACTAATTACGAAAAAAAAAATTTTTTTTTTTTACCAATTATGAGTAAAAAAAAACATTTTCTAGCTCAAGTAGAGAGCTGAAACATATTTAAAATCAATTACATATATATATATTCATTAATATCTTTCCTAAAGGCAACATATTACAAATGTTCCAGGTCGATCAGACAACTTTTTTTTTTCTCCATACATCGACGCTCCACCCTACTGCACAAGCATGTTATAAAAATCGCTCAATCAAAAAACACATTAGCTAAATTTCGCCTCACGGAAGGAATTACACAATTAAATATATCAATATCATGGTCTTTCGTCGTATTATTCAAATATATACCAATAAACCTCAATAAACACTTTTCGGTTCATGACGAATTGGTGTAAACTGTAATGTTATGTAACCTGTTTTTCAATAAATAAATAAATAAATAAATAAATAAATAAATAAATAATAGCCCTGTTCTAAGTAGTAACATTGATAATATGTTACGAAACATGTTTGATCATAGAGAAAAATGTCTAAAACAAGTTGTGTAGGTTATTTATACAATACGGTTAAGAATAAGGCGCCAGCCGCCCACACGTTGCAGAGATGCCAGGAAATATGATACAATACTTAGGTAGGTACATAAAATGACGTAAAGACCTTGCTTATTCATTGTTATATGCCATTTTGTATGTCAAAGGCTGTAGACAAAGAATTTATATGAAACGACGATAACTTAGCTTGGCATTTAATGCAAGTCGTTGAATAACATGAAAATTTATTTCCGTGTGAGACCTTGACCGTTACATCTTCTTCGTAGTGGTGCACTCTTGGCAGAGTGGTCGTGGTCATGGTTAGGTCGATTCTTTCGCCACCGCTTCTCTCGTGATGCGCCGCCATGTAGTCCTATGTTTGGCGGAGTGAGAATTCTCGTTTATGCCACATTGTGTCACAGATTTGATGAGGCCTGTCCATCGCGTTGGAGAGCGCCCACGAGATCTTTTGCCCTCCACTTTCCCTTGCACCACCAATTGTTCCATGGAGTCCTCGTTGCGAGTGATGTGACCGAAGAACTTGAGGATTCGTATTTGCACAGCCGACGACCGTTACATCACGTGATGGCAAATACACACTTCTGATAAGTACGGATTGTTAACGTTTTAGTGTGAAGCCATACGAGCGTAATTTCAGTCGCGTGAATTCGGCCGCGCCAGACATCACGTCACGTGATCACGTCACAATAAGTATGGCGCGGCCGAAATTACGCGACTGAAATTACGCTCGTCTGTCTTCACCCCTATTCATCTTAACGTATGTTATAGTTTATTATTTCAATATGAGTGTAATTTGTGACGATGCCTCCTTGATTCATATTTTGCGACTTCTTTTTGCCCTTTTGTGAAATTAACAAATAAAATAGCGTAGGGCATCGCTAATCCGGACAGGCAAGTTCTATGCGGATTATCGAGACGTCCGGTCCGCTCGAAGTTTTATTAATAAATCTTTCCAATCTTAACCAGTGAACAGCTCAGAATATTGTTTTGATGAATGATAAGGATTATGAAAACAATTTAAAATTTGCTTTAGGCAAAAAATAAATCATCAAGCTTGTGCTTGCCTACCTTTGAAGTCTCATTATTCAACTTCCTTTTACTTAAATTAAATTTTGTGACAAATGTTAATGACATATTGAGCTATTTTTATTCATAAATAACCACAGAATTAAGACACTTATACCAGGTGGGCCCTGTAACAGGAGCAATAAATTAAAACATAGATTCTACCCCTCAAACTGAACAACATTTATTAAAAAACTTTTAAAAATAATCATTTATAATTTAAAACTGTAAAATAAAGTTTATTCAAAGAAGCAATGTATTGCGATACACTTGATATTTAGTAAACTGACAGCTATGTCAATAGGTTTTAGGTATTAGCTAAGGCGATGTCAATGTTGGACGGCGTACATTGAAAATGCTATTTACTTTGTTTGAAACAATGAACATATGAAAACAGTATTTCAGAGTTTCTGAACAGATGATGTTCAGTTGACGAGTAAAATCTATGTTTTAATGTTTTGCTCCTGTTACACGGCCCACATGTATAACTACAGTATGATGCACAATTTAATATCAGTCAGTATTGGTTAAAAAAATACAATCATGGGAGTGACGCAAGTATCCGTTCTTACCTCACCTTCAGCCAATTTAAATCCTAGGCTACTACAAAACGCTATTCTATATCCAGCCTCTATTTCAGCTTCGCCAAAATTTCTTTCGTATGTCCGAACGTCCTAACATTCGAACATACAAAAAAAATTGTTCGGATGTCCAGACTTCCTGTTCTCGCCTAAAAGCACATATCTCAACCGATTCTTAGGAAATTGTGTGATAAATATATAGGTTCGAGCGTTCGATATGTATATAGAACGGTTTTCCATTTATTTTTCGGAAATTTTCAATACGGCGGGGATATGTGTGTTGGAAACGTTATGACTGATTTCAGTTTCCATTTTTAAACAAACTCTCGAGGTCTAGGAACTAGTATCAATTTTAATTATAAGTTATTGACTATTTAGTCAAAGTCAAAAGTCAAAGTCTGATAATTTATTTGTAAACATAGGTTTGTGGATGTTACATTGAACTTATATATAGGTGTATCACTATGTTTCGCCATAAGGCATACAAATATTTTGAGTCAAGATGGAGCATACATTTTCACAAATATAAAATCTTACTTTTCCATATTTGCTAGGGTAAAAATTACCTTAGATCTTTTTCACGAGCGACTTAATAACCTCACAGCCACACACCCCTTGAACTCAAAGAAAAACCTCATATCCTTGACAAACCCGTTTGACACAGTCGAGAAAACCCTGGATTAATTTCCGCAGCCTCGAGCGAGTGGAGGTAAAAACGCAAAAAATAATAAAGCAGCGCATTTACTGGGTGAAAGGATTTTACTACATGGGTCGGAGAACTGAAAGTAGATATCGATTATTGTATTAAGCGGTTTACACTCACGTGAAATTGTCAGGAACGGCCCGAACGGACGAACTTACCGCCGCTGCACGTACGCAGTCCCTGATGAAGAGCTCCGTACAAGTTCGAAACATGTCGGGCCGTTCCTGGCAATTTCACGTGAGTGTAAACCGCTTAATACAATAATTAAATATGTCTCACGAAAGTATTAATAAGAGATATCGACTGTTTCTTGGCAGGAGTTCGTGCCTGAAAAGAAACGGAAACCTTATCGGATTTCTTCGTTGCCCGTCTGTCTGTCGATGAATACAAGGGAAACCAAACATATAGGTAATTTCCCAGTGATCTAGAAATCTAGAATCATGAAAATATGAATGTTATAATTGTAGCGAGGATGTGTAGTACTTATAAAACTGTCACTGCGAGAGTCTCACTCTTCCTTTCCCGTTTTTATGTTGCTTTATTAAACGCATTTTGTTTATTTCTTGGGAATGGTACTTTTTAGTCAGTCCCGTGAGGATAGAAGTAGCAATGCATTCAAATTCTGCGTGTATATATATGTAAGTAGGTACTTCTGAAGTATGATAGTTATAGACTTAAGTTATCTACGCTAGTAACTTCAGCGCTGATTTCTCATGTTCTTCTTCAGCCCGGGACCTATGTGAACTTGGCCACCGACCTTGAATTTTTTTTTGTTTTATTTTTTTTTCTGATAGTGTTTTGTTTGTAGTTGATTGTAGTAAAACGATTTTTGTTTGTAGTTGCGCGAAAAAAAAAATAGGGGGCCCAAAAAAAAGCCAGCCCCCGGTTTACAAAAATCAAACTTTCAAGCATAGTATACGGTGCAGAATTGTTTGTAGTTGATTGTAGTTCAATTTTTTTCGTTTGTAGTTACGTGGAAAAAAAATAAAAAAATAAAAATGAAAATAGCTATCAATTAAATTGCTCACTAGCCCGTTTAAGTCTTTTTAACCTACTACTAAAAAGGTGGTTTACCAGTTTTATAACCCAATGAGCATGATCGCTCTTACAAAATTTTAAATTTCTTACAAAATAGGAACACAATTAAGTGATAGACATAAATAAAAAGGTTTTCTGTCAAAAATATATTAAATTTCTAAAATAACTGACGAATAAAAACTCTACAAGTAACTACGTTGTTTGTTCTCTCTTTAAAATCGAAGCCAACAGAGCACACAACAGAAACCATATTAAATAGCAAAGACAAAAGCGTAATAACATTTGTCGTGAAACAATTTTCGTTTGTAGTTGGACCATTTTTAAATTGCTCCTACATAAACTCAAAAATGTGTAGAGTCAGATCCGTAAGCTCTTGTAAAAGCTCAAAATTTATTGGAATTCTGTAAAAACTATTTCAAATCGAAAACATGACGGTGTTTTCGTTTGTAGTAAAAAGAAATTCGTTTGTAGTTGGATATTTTTTTAAGAACGACCACAAATAGCAAAAAAATGTATCAAATAAGAACCGTACTCTATTGTAGGAGCTCAAAATTGATTGGACTTCGGTGAAAACTATTTCAAATGGAAGACATGACATAGTTTTCGTTTGTAGTGAAAAGAAATTCGTTTGTAGTTGGACAATTTTTAAAATTGCTCCTACATAAACTCAAAAATGTGTAGAGTCAGATCCGTACTTTCTTGTAAAAGCTCAAAATTGATTGGAATTAGGTGAAAACTGTTTCAAATCGAAGACATGACAGTGTTTTCGTTTGTAGTGAAAAGAAATTCGTTTGTAGTTGGACAATTTTTTGTGAACGACCACAAATAGCAAAAAAATGTATCAAATAAGAACCGTACTCTGTTGTATGAGCTCAAAATTGATTGGACTTCGGTGAAAACTATTTCAAATGGAAGACATGACATAGTTTTCGTTTGTAGTGAAAAGAAATTCGTTTGTAGTTGGACCATTTTTAAATTGCTCCTACATAAACTCAAAAATGTGTAGAGTCAGATCCGTAAGCTCTTGTAAAAGCTCAAAATTTATTGGAATTCTGTAAAAACTATTTCAAATCGAAAACATGACGGTGTTTTCGTTTGTAGTAAAAAGAAATTCGTTTGAATTTGGATATTTTTTTAAGAACGACCACAAATAGCAAAAAAATGTATCAAATAAGAACCGTACTCTATTGTAGGAGCTCAAAATTGATTGGACTTCGGTGAAAACTATTTCAAATGGAAGACATGACATAGTTTTCGTTTGTAGTGAAAAGAAATTCGTTTGTAGTTGGACAATTTTTAAAATTGCTCCTACATAAACTCAAAAATGTGTAGAGTCAGATCCGTACTTTCTTGTAAAAGCTCAAAATTGATTGGAATTAGGTGAAAACTGTTTCAAATCGAAGACATGACAGTGTTTTCGTTTGTAGTGAAAAGAAATTCGTTTGTAGTTGGACAATTTTTTGTGAACGACCACAAATAGCAAAAAAATGTATCAAATAAGAACCGTACTCTGTTGTATGAGCTCAAAATTGATTGGACTTCGGTGAAAACTATTTCAAATGGAAGACATGACATAGTTTTCGTTTGTAGAGAAAAGAAATTCGTTTGTAGTTGGACAATTTTTTGTGAACGACCACAAATAGCAAAAAAATGTATCAAATAAGAACCGTACTCTGTTGTATGAGCTCAAAATTGATTGGATTTCGGTGAAAACTATTTCAAATGGAAGACGTGACATTGTTTTCGTTTGTAGTGAAAAGAAATTCGTTTGTAGTTGGACAGTTTTTAAATTGCTCCTACATAAACTCAAAAATGTGTAGAGTCAGATCCGTACTTTCTTGGAAAAGCTCAAAATTGATTGGATTTCGGTGAAAACTATTTCAAATGGAAGACATGACATTGTTTTCGTTTGTAGTGAAAAGAAATTCGTTGGTAGTTGGACAGTTTTTTGAGAACGACCACAAATAGCAAAAAAAATTATAAAATAAGACCGTACTCTGTTGTATAAACTCAAAATTGATTGGATTTCGGTGAAAACTATTTCAAATGGAAGACATGACATTGTTTTCGTTTGTAGTGAAAAGAAATTCGTTTGTAGTTGGACAATTTTTAAATTGCTCCTACATAAACTCAAAAATGTGTAGAGTCAGATCCGTACTTTCTTGGAAAAGCTCAAAATTGATTGGATTTCGGTGAAAACTATTTCAAATGGAAGACATGACATTGTTTTCGTTTGTAGTGAAAAGAAATTCGTTTGTAGTTGGATAGTTTTTTGAGAACGACCACAAATAGCAAAAAAATGTATGAAATAAGAACCGTACTCTGTTGTATGAGCTCAAAATTGATTGGATTTCGGTGAAAACTATTTCAAATGGAAGACATGACATTGTTTTCGTTTGTAGTGAAAAGAAATTCGTTTGTAGTTAGACAGTTTTTTTAGAACGACCACAAATAGCAAAAAAATGAATCAAATACGAACCGTACTCTATTGTATGAGCTCAAAACTGATTGGACTTCGGTGAAAACTATGTCAAATAGAAGACATGACATTGTTTTCGTTTGTAGTGAAAAGAAATTCGTTTGTAGTTGGACAGTTTTTTGAGAACGACCACAAATAGCAAAAAAATGTATGAAATAAGAACCGTACTCTGTTGTATGAGCTCAAAATTGATTGGATTTCGGTGAAAACTATTTCAAATGGAAGACATGACATTGTTTTCGTTTGTAGTGAAAAGAAATTCGTTTGTAGTTAGACAGTTTCTTTAGAACGACCACAAATAGCAAAAAAATGAATCAAATACGAACCGTACTCTATTGTATGAGCTCAAAACTGATTGGACTTCGGTGAAAACTATGTCAAATGGAAGACATGACATTGTTTTCGTTTGTAGTGAAAAGAAATTCGTTTGTAGTTGGACAGTTTTTTTAAAACGACCACAAATAGCAAAAAAATGTATAAAATAAGAACCGTGCTCTGTTGTATGAGCTCAAAATTGATTGGATTTCGGCAAAAAATAATTTCAAATGGAAGACATGACATTGTTTTCGTTTTTAGTGAAAAGAAATTCGTTTGTAGTTGGACAGTTTTTTTAGAACGACCACAAATAGCAAAAAAATGAATCAAATACGAACCGTACTCTATTGTATGAGCTCAAAACTGATTGGACTTCGGTGAAAACTATGTCAAATGGAAGACATGACATTGTTTTCGTTTGTAGTGAAAAGAAATTCGTTTGTAAATGGACAGTTTTTTGAGAACGACCACAAATAGCAAAAAAATGTATAAAATAAGAAACGTACTCTGTTGTATAAGCTCAAAATTAATTGGATTTCGGTGAAAACTATTTCAAATGGAAGACATGACATTGTTTTCGTTTGTAGTGAAAAGAAATTCGTTTGTAGTTGGACAGTTTTTTGAGAACGACCACAAATAGCAAAAAAATGAATCAAATACGAACCGTACTCTGTTGTATGAGCTCAAAATTGATTGGATTTCGGTGAAAACTATTTCAAATGGAAGACATGACATTGTTTTCGTTTGTAGTGAAAAGAAATTCGTTTGTAGTTAGACAGTTTTTTTAGAACGACCACAAATAGCAAAAAAATGAATCAAATACGAACCGTACTCTATTGTATGAGCTCAAAACTGATTGGACTTCGGTGAAAACTATGTCAAATGGAAGACATGACATTGTTTTCGTTTGTAGTGAAAAGAAATTCGTTTGTAGTTGGACAGTTTTTTGAGAACGACCACAAATAGCAAAAAAATGTATGAAATAAGAACCGTACTCTGTTGTATGAGCTCAAAATTGATTGGATTTCGGTGAAAACTATTTCAAATGGAAGACATGACATTGTTTTCGTTTGTAGTGAAAAGAAATTCGTTTGTAGTTGGACACTTTTTTTAGAACGACCACAAATAGCAAAAAAATGAATCAAATACGAACCGTACTCTATTGTATGAGCTCAAAACTGATTGGACTTCGGTGAAAACTATGTCAAATGGAAGACATGACATTGTTTTCGTTTGTAGTGAAAAGAAATTCGTTTGTAGTTGGACAGTTTTTTGAGAACGACCACAAATAGCAAAAAAATGTATGAAATAAGAACCGTACTCTGTTGTATGAGCTCAAAATTGATTGGATTTCGGTGAAAACTATTTCAAATGGAAGACATGACATTGTTTTCGTTTGTAGTGAAAAGAAATTCGTTTGTAGTTAGACAGTTTTTTTAGAACGACAACAAATAGCAAAAAAATGAATCAAATACGAACCGTACTCTATTGTATGAGCTCAAAACTGATTGGACTTCGGTGAAAACTATGTCAAATGGAAGACATGACATTGTTTTCGTTTGTAGTGAAAAGAAATTCGTTTGTAGTTGGACAGTTTTTTGAGAACGACCACAAATAGCGAAAAATGTGTCAAATAAGAACCGTACTCTGTTGTGTAAGCTCAAAATTGATTGGATTTTGGTGAAAACTATTTCAAATGGAAGACATGACATTGTTTTCGTTTGTAGTGAAAAGAAATTCGTTTGTAGTTGGACAGTTTTTTTAGAACGACCACAAATAGCAAAAAAATGAATCAAATACGAACCGTACTCTATTGTATGAGCTCAAAACTGATTGGACTTCGGTACAAACTATGTCAAATGGAAGACATGACATTGTTTTCGTTTGTAGTGAAAAGAAATTCGTTTGTAGTTGGACAGTTTTTTTAAAAACGACCACAAATAGCAAAAAAATGTATGAAATAAGAACCGTACTCTGTTGTATGAGCTCAAAATTGATTGGATTTCGGTGAAAACTATTTCAAATGGAAGACATGACATTGTTTTCGTTTGTAGTGAAAAGAAATTCGTTTGTAGTTAGACAGTTTTTTTAGAACGACAACAAATAGCAAAAAAATGAATCAAATACGAACCGTACTCTATTGTATGAGCTCAAAACTGATTGGACTTCGGTGAAAACTATGTCAAATGGAAGACATGACATTGTTTTCGTTTGTAGTGAAAAGAAATTCGTTTGTAGTTGGACAGTTTTTTTAAAACGACCACAAATAGCAAAAAAAATTATAAAATAAGACCGTACTCTGTTGTATAAACTCAAAATTGATTGGATTTCGGTGAAAACTATTTCAAATGGAAGACATGACATTGTTTTCGTTTGTAGTGAAAAGAAATTCGTTTGTAGTTGGACAGTTTTTAAATTGCTCCTACATAAACTCAAAAATGTGTAGAGTCAGATCCGTACTTTCTTGGAAAAGCTCAAAATTGATTGGATTTCGGTGAAAACTATTTCAAATGGAAGACATGACATTGTTTTCGTTTGTAGTGAAAAGAAATTCGTTTGTAATTGGATAGTTTTTTGAGAACGACCACAAATAGCAAAAAAATGTATGAAATAAGAACCGTACTCTGTTGTATGAGCTCAAAATTGATTGGATTTCGGTGAAAACTATTTCAAATGGAAGACATGACATTGTTTTCGTTTGTAGTGAAAAGAAATTCGTTTGTAGTTAGACAGTTTTTTTAGAACGACCACAAATAGCAAAAAAATGAATCAAATACGAACCGTACTCTATTGTATGAGCTCAAAACTGATTGGACTTCGGTGAAAACTATGTCAAATGGAAGACATGACATTGTTTTCGTTTGTAGTGAAAAGAAATTCGTTTGTAGTTGGACAGTTTTTTGAGAACGACCACAAATAGCAAAAAAATGTATGAAAAAAGAACCGTACTCTGTTGTATGAGCTCAAAATTGATTGGATTTCGGTGAAAACTATTTCAAATGGAAGACATGACATTGTTTTCGTTTGTAGTGAAAAGAAATTCGTTTGTAGTTAGACAGTTTCTTTAGAACGACCACAAATAGCAAAAAAATGAATCAAATACGAACCGTACTCTATTGTATGAGCTCAAAACTGATTGGACTTCGGTGAAAACTATGTCAAATGGAAGACATGACATTGTTTTCGTTTGTAGTGAAAAGAAATTCGTTTGTAGTTGGACAGTTTTTTTAAAACGACCACAAATAGCAAAAAAATGTATAAAATAAGAACCGTGCTCTGTTGTATGAGCTCAAAATTGATTGGATTTTGGCAAAAAATAATTTCAAATGGAAGACATGACATTGTTTTCGTTTGTAGTGAAAAGAAATTCGTTTGTAGTTGGACAGTTTTTTTAGAACGACCACAAATAGCAAAAAAATGAATCAAATACGAACCGTACTCTATTGTATGAGCTCAAAACTGATTGGACTTCGGTGAAAACTATGTCAAATGGAAGACATGACATTGTTTTCGTCTGTAGTGAAAAGAAATTCGTTTGTAAATGGACAGTTTTTTGAGAACGACCACAAATAGCAAAAAAATGTATAAAATAAGAAACTTACTCTGTTGTATAAGCTCAAAATTAATTGGATTTCGGTGAAAACTATTTCAAATGGAAGACATGACATTGTTTTCGTTTGTAGTGAAAAGAAATTCGTTTGTAGTTGGACAGTTTTTTGAGAACGACCACAAATGGCAAAAAAATGTATAAAATAAGAACCGTACTCTGTTGTATGGGCTTAAAATTGATTGGATTTCGGTGAAAACTATTTCAAATGGAAGACATTACATTGTTTTCGTTTGTAGTGAAAAGAAATTCGTTTGTAGTTGCACAGTTTTTTTAGAACGACCACAAATAGCAAAAAAATGAATCAAATACGAACCGTACTCTGTTGTATGAGCTCAAAATTGATTGGATTTCGGTGAAAACTATTTCAAATGGAAGACATGACATTGTTTTCGTTTGAAGTGAAAAGAAATTCGTTTGTAGTTAGACAGTTTTTTTAGAACGACCACAAATAGCAAAAAAATGAATCAAATACGAACCGTACTCTATTGTATGAGCTCAAAACTGATTGGACTTCGGTGAAAACTATGTCAAATGGAAGACATGACATTGTTTTCGTTTGTAGTGAAAAGAAATTCGTTTGTAGTTGGACAGTTTTTTGAGAACGACCACAAATAGCAAAAAAATGTATGAAATAAGAACCGTACTCTGTTGTATGAGCTCAAAATTGATTGGATTTCGGTGAAAACTATTTCAAATGGAAGACATGACATTGTTTTCGTTTGTAGTGAAAAGAAATTCGTTTGTAGTTGGACAGTTTTTTTAGAACGACCACAAATAGCAAAAAAATGAATCAAATACGAACCGTACTCTATTGTATGAGCTCAAAACTGATTGGACTTCGGTGAAAACTATGTCAAATGGAAGACATGACATTGTTTTCGTTTGTAGTGAAAAGAAATTCGTTTGTAGTTGGACAGTTTTTTGAGAACGACCACAAATAGCAAAAAAATGTATGAAATAAGAACCGTACTCTGTTGTATGAGCTCAAAATTGATTGGATTTCGGTGAAAACTATTTCAAATGGAAGACATGACATTGTTTTCGTTTGTAGTGAAAAGAAATTCGTTTGTAGTTGGACAGTTTTTTTAGAACGACCACAAATAGCAAAAAAATGAATCAAATACGAACCGTACTCTATTGTATGAGCTCAAAACTGATTGGACTTCGGTGAAAACTATGTCAAATGGAAGACATGACATTGTTTTCGTTTGTAGTGAAAAGAAATTCGTTTGTAGTTGGACAGTTTTTTGAGAACGACCACAAATAGCAAAAAAATGTATGAAATAAGAACCGTACTCTGTTGTATGAGCTCAAAATTGATTGGATTTCGGTGAAAACTATTTCAAATGGAAGACATGACATTGTTTTCGTTTGTAGTGAAAAGAAATTCGTTTGTAGTTGGACAGTTTTTTGAGAACGACCACAAATAGCAAAAAAATGTATAAAATAAGAACCGTACTCTGTTGTATAAGCTCAAAATTAATTGGATTTCGGTGAAAACTATTTCAAATGGAAGACATGACATTGTTTTCGTTTGTAGTGAAAAGAAATTCGTTTGTAGTTGGACAGTTTTTTGTGAACGACCACAAATAGCAAAAAAATGTATCAAATAAGAACCGTACTCTGTTGTATGAGCTCAAAATTGATTGGATTTCGGTGAAAACTATTTCAAATGGAAGACGTGACATTGTTTTCGTTTGTAGTGAAAAGAAATTCGTTTGTAGTTGGACAGTTTTTAAATTGCTCCTACATAAACTCAAAAATGTGTAGAGTCAGATCCGTACTTTCTTGGAAAAGCTCAAAATTGATTGGATTTCTGTGAAAACTATGTCAAATGGAAGACATGACATTGTTTTCGTTTGTAGTGAAAAGAAATTCGTTTGTAGTTGGATAGTTTTTTGAGAACGACCACAAATAACAAAAAAATGTATGAAATAAGAACCGTACTCTGTTGTATGAGCTCAAAATTGATTGGATTTCGGTGAAAACTATTTCAAATGGAAGACATGACATTGTTTTCGTTTGTAGTGAAAAGAAATTCGTTTGTAGTTAGACAGTTTTTTTAGAACGACCACAAATAGTTAAAAAAATGAATCAAATACGAACCGTACTCTATTGTATGAGCTCAAAACTGATTGGACTTCGGTGAAAACTATGTCAAATGGAAGACATGACATTGTTTTCGTTTGTAGTGAAAAGAAATTCGTTTGTAGTTGGACAGTTTTTTTAAAACGACCACAAATAGCAAAAAAATGTATAAAATAAGAACCGTACTCTGTTGTATGAGCTCAAAATTGATTGGATTTCGGCAAAATCTATTTCAAATGGAAGACATGACATTGTTTTCGTTTGTAGTGAAAAGAAATTCGTTTGTAGTTGGACAGTTTTTTTAGAACGACCACAAATAGCAAAAAAATGAATCAAATACGAACCGTACTCTATTGTATGAGCTCAAAACTGATTGGACTTCGGTGAAAACTATGTCAAATGGAAGACATGACATTGTTTTCGTTTGTAGTGAAAAGAAATTCGTTTGTAGTTGGACAGTATGTATGAAATAAGAACCGTACTCTGTTGTATGAGCTCAAAATTGATTGGATTTCGGTGAAAACTATTTCAAATGGAAGACATGACATTGTTTTCGTTTGTAGTGAAAAGAAATTCGTTTGTAGTTAGACAGTTTTTTTAGAACGACCACAAATAGCAAAAAAATGAATCAAATACGAACCGTACTCTATTGTATGAGCTCAAAACTGATTGGACTTCGGTGAAAACTATGTCAAATGGAAGACATGACATTGTTTTCGTTTGTAGTGAAAAGAAATTCGTTTGTAGTTGGACAGTTTTTTTAAAACGACCACAAATAGCAAAAAAATGTATAAAATAAGAACCGTACTCTGTTGTATGAGCTCAAAATTGATTGGATTTCGGCAAAAACTATTTCAAATGGAAGACATGACATTGTTTTCGTTTGTAGTGAAAAGAAATTCGTTTGTAGTTGGACAGTTTTTTTAGAACGACCACAAATAGCAAAAAAATGAATCAAATACGAACCGTACTCTATTGTATGAGCTCAAAACTGATTGGACTTTGGTGAAAACTATGTCAAATGGAAGACATGACATTGTTTTCGTTTGTAGTGAAAAGAAATTCGTTTGTAGTTGGACAGTTTTTTGAGAACGACCACAAATAGCAAAAAAATGTATAAAATAAGAACCGTACTCTGTTGTATAAGCTCAAAATTAATTGGATTTCGGTGAAAACTATTTCAAATGGAAGACATGACATTGTTTTCGTTTGTAGTGAAAAGAAATTCGTTTGTAGTTGGACAGTTTTTTGAGAACGACCACAAATAGCAAAAAAATGTATAAAATAAGAACCGTACTCTGTTGAATAAGCTCAAAATTGATTGGATTTCGGTGAAAACTATTTCAAATGGAAGACATTACATTGTTTTCGTTTGTAGTGAAAAGAAATTCGTTTGTAGTTGGACAGTTTTTTTAAAACGACCACAAATAGCAAAAAAATGAATCAAATACGAACCGTACTCTATTGTATGAGCTCAAAACTGATTGGACTTCGGTGAAAACTATGTCAAATGGAAGACATGACATTGTTTTCGTTTGTAGTAAAAAAGAAATTCGTTTGTAGTTGGACAGTTTTTTGAGAACGACCACAAATAGCAAAAAAATGTATAAAAAAAGAACCGTACTCTGTTGAATAAGCTCAAAATTTATTGGATTTCGGTGAAAACTATTTCAAATGGAAGACATGACATTGTTTTCGTTTGTAGTGAAAAGAAATTCGTTTCTAGTTGGACAATTTTTAAATTGCTCCTACATAAACTCATAACTGTGTAGAGTCAGATCCGTACTTTCTCGTAAAAGCTCAAAATTTATTGGAATTAGGTAAAAACTATTTCAAATCGAAGAAATGACAGTGTTGTCGTTTGTAGTGAAAATAAATTCGTTTGTTGTTGGACAATTTTTTGAGAACGACAACAAATAGCAAAAAAACTTATCAAATAAGAACCGTACTCTATTGTAGGAGCTCAAAATTGATTGGACCTCGGTGAAAACTATTTCAAATGGAAGACATGACATCTCCCTAATGCGTATACAGACCCACAATTTTTCCGAACATGCCAGGACTTCGGCGGCAAGCAGCAGGAGCGTCCGGTTGAGTAAAGTCCGAGAGCGAAGTCGTTCGAGTGAGCGAGACACGCGTATGGCCGATGCGCGTCGTTGCCGCTTGCCGCCTAAGTTGTGGCATGTTCTATAGTGAGCTTCTGCGGCGCACTATAAACTTTGTAATGCTAACACTTGGTTGTAGTCCAACGAACATGGATTATAATATATAGTTTTATTTAGTACTTGGTGCCCGCAACTTCATACGTGTATTTTTTATACCCTTGTTGGGTAAAAAGTATCCTAGGTGTAACTAGAGATTTATTAATTCAATGCTTTACTTCGAATTCATCTAATGGTATAATTTCATCAGAATGGCGCGAAATCTTCACAGATGTGTTTCTCTTCGGTACTTCGCCGTCGCCTGAACTGAGTGTGTGAGGTAGAGTCTGTCAAACGAGTAGAGTCCCTTGAAAGACGCGGTAAATTCAAAAACCTAACGAATATCAAATTAACATTCAACACTCAACACTAATATTAATGGTTCACTATTATCTTGTAGAAACTTTTTTGACATATATTTGTTTTGCATAACGATACTTGGCAGAAGTAACGTTTGGCAGAAACATCTTACGCAGAGTATGCTTTGGCATAAATCATTTCGCAGATGTTTATATAACCGAATCTTATATTGGCATAATGTTGATGAGCATAACAGTCTTCTAAACGAATAGTACTTTCGCAGATAATTTTTTTGCATAATATTTTAGGCGGCATAAAGTTGTCAAGCCGAATACCATTTGATTCCAAGATAGACTTCATTGTCTTATCTTGTTGTATAGGACATATGCGGAATACCTAACCTAATCCAAGTCGGACCTGCCCTAAGGTGCAATCAGTGCCTAATTTATGCATTACAAATTGTTGTGATTACAGATTTTGTCCATGGAGTGGTATGGTAGCTGGCCGATGCCGCGCGGCTCGCTCGCTTCGCTCGCTCGTTAGGGTCTCAGTTCAACCTAACACTCCTCCTCGCTTCGCTCGTCGTCGTACCTAACCTAATCCAAGTCAGACCTGCCCTAAGGTGCAATCAGTACCTAATTTATGCATTACAAATTGTTGTGATTACACATTTTGTCCATGGAGTGGTATGGTAGCTGGCCGATGCCGCGCGGCTCGCTCGCTCGTTAGGGTCTCAGTTCAACCTAACACTCCTCCTCGCTTCGCTCGTCGTCGTAACTAACGGTACTTACAGTCTACTACGTAAAGTTTACGTAACGCACTTTTCTGCTAGTAGAAAATAATTATGCTATCGTAATCGTATGCTATAGGATTATTATGGTACATAAAATTATGCTAAACCAAAGTCGGCCAAAGAGATATTCTACAAAACAATGTGCTGCAAAATGTGTCGTATGCGAGGTAGTAGTAATGCCAACTATACCTTTATGCCATCTTACCATTCGACTGAAAGCGTTTCTGCGAAACGTGTTATGCGAAGTGTATTTCTGACCAATATTATTCTGCCAGATGAGGGTAACCCAATATTAATAGATACGAGTTTTATAAAAAAGATTTTTTGAGTTTGTGTTGATATTAGTGTTGAGTGTTGACTGTTGATACTGAGAGGGAGTGAGAACCGAAAACTAGCGAATGATGATAACAGCAGTGGCATGACGTTCATAGAACGCGATTCCCACCGGCTTGCAAATTGAGAGAAGTGATTTCGTCAAGGGCAGTAGCAAGGGGTTCACTATTATCTTGTAGAAACTTTTTTTACATATATTTGTTTTGCATAACGATACTTGGCAGAAGTAACGTTTGGCAGAAACATCTTACGCAGAGTATGCTTTGGCATAAATCATTTCGCAGATTTTTATAATACCGAATCTTATATTGGCATAATGTTGATGAGCATAACAGTCTTCTAAACGAATGGTACTTTCGCAGATATTTTTTTTGCATAATATTTTAGGCGACATAAAGTTGTCAAGCCGAATACTATTTGATTCCAAGATAGACTTCATTGTCTTATCTTGTTGTACAGGACATATGCGGAATACCTAACCTTATCCAAGTCGGACCTGCCCTAAGGTGCAATCAGTACCTAATTTATGCATTACAAATTGTTGTGATTACACATTTTGTCCATGGATGAGTGGTTTGGTAGCCGGCCGATGCCGCGCGGCTCGCTCGCTCGTTAGGGTCTCAGTTCAACCTAACACTCCTCCTCGCTTCGCTCGTCGTCGTACCTAACCTAATCCAAGTCGGACCTGCCCTAAGGTGCAATCAGTACCTAATTTATGCATTACAAATTGTTGTGATTACACATTTTGTCCATGGAGTCGTATGGTAGCCGGCCGATGCCGCGCGGCTCGCTCGCTCGTTAGGGTCTCAGTTCAACCTAACACTCCTCCTCGCTTCGCTCGTCGTCGTACCTAACCTAATCCAAGTCGGACCTGCCCTAAGGTGAAATCAGGACCTAATTTATGCATTACAATTGTTGTGATTAAAAATTTAGTGGCAGTTGCCCCGCGGCGGCAAGATACCTAACACTGCTCCTCGAACCGCTCGTCGTCGTACCTAACGGTACTTACAGTCTACTACGTAAAGTTTACGTAACGCACTTTTCTGCTAATAGAAAATAATTATGCTATTGTAATCGTATGCTATAGGATTATTATGGTACATAAAATTATGCTAAACCAAAGTCGGACAAAGAGATATTCTACAAAACAATGTGCTGCAAAATGTGTCGTATGCGAGGTAGTACTAATGCCAACTATACCTTTATGCCATCTTACCATTCGACCGAAAGTGTTTCTGCGAAACGTGTTATGCGAAGTGTATTTCTGACCAATATTATTCTGCCAGATGAGGGTAACCCGTAGCAAGGATTGTGAACTTTGATGACAGAGTGGTGTTACTTGTTTGGAAAAGGCCTTCGACTATATCACTACAGGAAAGTACAAGCACTGATAACTAGTGATGAGCTAGCCGGGGTATAATAAACCAGAAGCACCTAGAAGATACGTATTTTATCATGAAAGTATATATTTTATTAAGTAAGAAAAGGACGGATGTAGTAATTTCTCATTATTATGTCGTCAAAGTATAGATACCGATTAACTCTATGTAACTAAACGTCAATTCGCCCCCTGCCTGCTATTATGCCACATCTGAAAAAAAAAAAATCGGATTATTGCAGATTCGTAGTCAGAATAGGTTAATTTACGACATTATTTCGAGAGCCATAAGAAAAAGTGTCCTTAAGAGCCTTTTTTCCACAAGTGGCCTTATGGATCTGACCAAAAATTAACAGTTGACTCCCTGCAAGACAGCCACTTTTCAGTTGTGGCTGTATAGCATAAATTTATAATGTTTTTTTTGAGTTGCGTCCCATAGAAATAACGTATATATTCTTGTATTATTACGATGAATCCCTTTAAATATAAGCGAAATAAACGCCATTGTGCGCTGTTGAGCCAAACTGGCGCTCAATAGTCTGCCTTGGAGAAAACTAGGCTAAGGCTGGTAGTGCGTAGCACATCAGTTGTGAAATGAAATGAAATGAAATGAAATAATTTATTCAGTTAGTAGGCCACAGGGGCACTTTTACAAGTCAAATTGTGAATCTACCGGCATTTCGCAAGAGGAGACCGCTGTTGAGAAGAAAGCCGAAAGAAACTCAACAGTAAGTCATTTTTTCGTAAATAATACTTAAAACAATTACATGATACATTTGTAGTGTTATAACTAATTACACTGGTAGGTCTTGTAGCTCCCCAAGTAGTTCCCCTTAGTCTGTGGAGTATGTTATTCGGTGTCTGTAGCTTCTTCGTATAGGTAAGACTGCGGTCTAGCTAGAGTGACGCAAGTACTTTGGTGTAGGATTTAATTTAAGTGCAGTCTCTCTGAAGCATATATTTGGATCAAATTTTTGCTTCTTTGTTGCAAGGATGGAATGTCGCAACTTCTGTTTTACTAGCATTGGGGTAGCCCAATCAGAAATGTCATTCCAGATTGCGAGTAAGAGCTTCCTTCGAAGATTTCAATTTGGCATGCTGGTTTGTGATGGCGATTTCGGATCTCTGTTTTCGGAATCGGTCCTGACCCACTCCTGTTAACCTATACACACACGATATGGGTTAAACAGGAGCAGGGCCAGGACCGATCCTTGAGGTAGTCCATTGTTCAGCTTTCTGACTTTGCTCGGAGTGCTTCCGAGGTAGACGATAAATTATTCCCTATTGCTGAGCATAGAGTTGATTAGTCCACTGACACGGTTTTCTCTCTCTTTTGAAACTCAGCCTCTGTGTGTTGTGATTGATTTTTTAATACAAAATACGAATAATTTCGAGTTTATCAAGTTACAGGTATGATCTGCTGAGAGATTTCCAGGAGTTCTAGGCCAGTGTGTGACCTGAAACGATAGCTATGACTCTAAATTAAAAAAAAAAAACTTAAGAGTTCTACCTACTGCTGGAACTTGGAAGTCATGATCATGAATGATTTTTTAATACAAAATACTAATAATTTCGAGTTTACCAAGCTACAGGTATGATCTGCTGAGAGATTTCCAAGAGTTCTAGGACTGTGTGAGGCCTTATAGAATAGCTATGACTCATATCTATAGAAAATTGAAGAGTTCTCCCAACGCCTGGAATTCGAAACTCATGAATGATTTTTTTACTACAAAATACTTGAAAATTTGAGCTTATCAAGGTACAGGTATGATCTGCTGACAGATTTCCAGGAGTTCTAGGCCAATGTTTGGCATCAAACGATAGCTACAACCCTAAACCAATAAAAGCTGAAGAGTTCTTCTTACTGCTGGAACTTGGAACTCATGAATGATTTTTTACTTAAAACTACGTAAAAAATCAATTTAACAAAGAGACAGGTGTGATCTGCTGAGAGTTGTCCAGGAGTTCTAGGCCGATGTGTGGCCTAAACCGATAGCTATGACTCCGATCTACTGAAAATTGAAGAGTTCTCCCTACTGCTGAAATTCGACACTCATGATTGATTTTTTTTTACTACAAATAACTTGAAAATTTGAGCTTATCAAGGTACAGGTATGATCTGCTGAAAGATTTCCAAGAGGTCTAGGCCAATGTGTGACCTCAAACGATAGCTACAACTCTACACTAATAAAAGCTGAAGAGTTTTCCCTACTGCTTGAACTTGGAACTCATGAATGATTTTTTACTTCAAACTACGTAAAAAATCTATTTAACAAAGAGACAGGTGTGATCTGCTGAGAGATTTCCAGGAGTTCTAGGCCGATGTGTGGCCTAAACCGATAGCTATGACTCTAAGTTAATAAAAACTTAAGAGTTCTGCCTACTGCTGGAGCTTGGAACTCTTGAATGATTGTTTATAAGCTGTTTTCAAGGGTCATCACGAACCGTCTCGAACATAGACTTGATGACTTCCAGCCTCCCGAACAAGCCGGTTTCCGAAGAAGCTATAGTACCATAGACCACATACATACGCTGCGGCAAGTTATACAGAAGACTGAAGAGTATAACTTGCCACTATGCTTAGCGTTTGTGGACTATGAGAAAGCCTTCGATTCGGTGGAAACATGGGCGGTGCTCGAGTCACTTCAGCGATGCCATATTGACTATCGGTACATTGAAGTGTTGAAGTGTTTGTATAGTAACGCCACCATGTCGGTCCGAGTTCAGGAGCAGAGCACAAAGGCCATTCCATTGAGAAGAGGCGTAAGACAGGGGGATGTTATATCCCCGAAACTGTTTACGGCCGTTATGGAAGACGCCTTCAAGCTCCTGGAATGGCAAGGACTTGGCATCAACATCAATGGCGAATACATCACTCACCTTCGGTTTGCCGACGACATCGTAGTCATGGCAAAGTCGATGGAGGAACTCAGCGTGATGCTCGATGACCTCAATCGAGTTTCTCAACGGGTGGGCTTAAAAATGAACATGGACAAGACGAAACTCATGTCAAATGCCAAGGTTGTGCCCATCCCAGTCTCTGTTGAAAACTCGGTACTCGAAGTTGTTGACTCATACATCTACCTAGGACAAGTGGTCCAATTAGGTAGGTCCAACTTCGAGAAAGAGGTCAACCGCCGAATCCAACTCGGCTGGGCAGCGTTCGGGAAACTACGCAATGTCTTTTCGTCCGACATACCTCAGTGCCTCAAGACGAAAGTCTTCAACCAATGTGTGTTACTACCAGTGATGACTTACGGCACCGAAACGTGGTCTTTCACTATCGGCCTCATCTCAAAGCTCAAAGTCGCTCAACGTGCAATGGAGAGGGCTATGCTCGGGGTGTCTCTACGTGATCGAATCAGAAATGAGGAAATCCGTAGACGAACTAAAGTGACCGATATAGCTCACCGGATTAGCAAGTTGAAGTGGCAATGGGCAGGCCACATAGCACGCAGAGCAGATGGCCGATGGGGCCGAAAAGTGCTCGAGTGGAGACCTCGGACCAGCAAGCGCAGCGTAGGACGTCCACCTACAAGATGGACAGATGACCTTATAAAGGTCGCCGGAAGGCGCTGGATGCAGGTCGCTTCCAACCGGTATATATGGAAGTCCAAAGGGGAGGCCTATGTTCAGCAGTGGACGTCCTATGGCTGAGATGATGATGATGATGATGAATATCACTGGTTGAGTGATAGATTCAATTTTTCACAATTATTTTTAACTCGTGGTTAAAATGTTAAATTTTTACTCATACTTTTCGATGCACCAGTAGAAGTTAAGTCTGAGTTAACTAACCCGAGGTTGATGTAACATTCATTTAATCTATTCATATCCAATCAAATGTGATAGAATAAAATGATGAATGATTTAAGTGTGGTGCTCTCTGTCGCTCTACAGTACTTTGCATAAGTATATTCCATTATGTCAGATTTGGAATGACATTTCGTTTTTTAACGTAATATACCTATCTGTATTAACTGTCAGTGAAGCGTGATTATTGTTTTTGCACGAGTTGTGTCCGCTTTATATATTTTGTTTTTTGTTTTGATATTTATGATAATTATTGACGTTATGATTTTAAATGTTTCGGAGTTATGATCGGTAGTAATAGTGACTAAGTACTAATAGTGACTACTACAAAATCGATACTCTTACTGAAAAGCATCACCCTGGTGTACCTATGTATGTAAAAGTAACAATTAAAGAGAGTGTGTCCAAATTCAATAGGATTCAGTATTTATTTCGTAAGAAGAACGAAGGATTGAGCACCATTGTGGTAAACAATGTTTTGAATTTGGTTAGTGACAAATATTTGACAAATCACTATTAACGATTAATAATTGAATAACGTATAATGCGAATATGACGTACATGCACATTATTGCCATATTAAAGCTCATTGTAGCGCCACTATCCCTGGGCCGGACCGACACTTGTCAGGCTAAAGGCAGGTTTCAAATGATGGGGTATGCTTAATTTTCTATTTTCATTTCCAGGTACTAACTTTTCACTTCCAGTCTTAGATTAGAAGATAAGATGAAGAGAGAGGAGGTAGCGTTCTTTAAAGGGTGGACGTTTACATGACCACGAAGAGCAAAGATTGTATAGAGTCGGCATCGTTTTGTTATGCACAGATCCGAAATTAAGTAAAATGTTAGGCAAGTTAAACACTCTTATTTAAAATTATATATCTTGTTCTTGATTTTGAAAACAAATGAATGTCTATTCATATACTGGACTGATTGGAGCCCCAGCATTCAGTTTCGTCTCAAGTGACACATCGTGGTACGAAAAGCACTGTTACTGAACTGCATCTGTACTGACTCGTGAACAGTGGCGTGCACGTCATATAGGTAGGCAAAAAAAAAAATTTAAAATCGATTCACGGTTCTCGGAGATATCGAGTAACATACACACAAAAAAAAAAAAACATTAGTTCGAATTGAGAACCTCCTCCTTTTTTGAAGTCGGTTAAAAAGCAGTGCTTACCCTACGATTAAACTCGATTATCCTGTATTTATTTATGTATCCAATATTTATGTCATATTATATTATATTATATTACAAACGTACCCACAATTCCCATTACATAAGAAGTATATTCATTAATCAATAATTTCACAATTCAGCGATCTGCGCCATCTATCGGATTAGCGTTACCAACACAGCTCAACAACTCAAAACTGAATCGGTTGCGCTGCACTAGCGCAACGGTGGGAAAGGCACAAACTAAACTGCCTAATATATAATGGCACACAAATAAGGGTGTAGCATTGTGCAGACACAGACACGAAATAGTGTGCGTTGCTGTAAATACGTGGCACACAATGAGAAATTTCACGCATGTTTGCATTCAGTTAGGCACTGCTTATTGAAAAGCGACTGTTTCATTCCGCTCTGGGCTTGTGATGCGTAAATTTGCAGCTTCGCCAAGCGTTTTGTTGGTCTAAAAAAAAAAAAAAATTTCAGCTGTTTATTTCACTAAAAGTAATTTTTGTTTTACAAAGCTTAGAGAAAATCTTTAATTTATTAAGATTATATTACTAAGCCTAAGCATACCACTAGGTATAGGCTCATACCTATTCCTATTGATATGTACTCAGAATACTAAATACACCTATGTATATTTATGATTCTATATGATCATTAGTTAACATGTTTTTGACAATATGTTTAATCTGCCCTGGTTTATTTAAGTTATTTATGATACTATCCATGACATGCGTGGGGAATCCATTCAGTGTATGAGGTAACAGGTTTGTCCATACTCTTTTACCATATATGTTAGTGCTCCTAGGAACTATAAAGTGTTTACTATCCTCCTGTCTTCTCAGTCTGGTAGGTCTCTCATACCTGGTTAAATCTTCCACCCTGTCTTTACATTCTAGTATTACAGCTAATTTCACTTTATCATATATATTTAAAACTCTACAGTGTCTGAACAGGTTGTCATAGTTGTTTCTGTACTTATGTTTAATTTTCAGTGGCACATTGGCTTTCAGGAGCTTGATTTGCAGGTTATATATACGTTGCAGGTACGTTTTGAACGTTCTGCCATAGCTAGATAAACCATAGCTAATAACAGAATCTGCCATGGCCATGTAAAAGAGTCGAAGAGTATTATAAGGCTTCTTATTTTTAATTATGCTAATATTGCAGAGAATTGCTCGTAGTTTATTACATACATTATCAATATGGTTGCCCCAGTTGAACCTATTATCAATTTCTAAACCCAGGTATGTATGATGTGTTACTACTTCTAGGGATTCACAGTTACAGGTGAGGTGAGTAGCGTGTAGGCATGTATGTTCATGGGCCACGACTCTAGGCACCAAATTAGTTTTTATGTATGGCGAGTGCACATGCATTACCTTGGTTTTTTCATAATTTAGGGATAACCCACCATCATGAGCCCATTTACATAGCACATCAAATTCTTTTTGCATCATTGTTTCTGCTAAACACTCATCCTTATCTGCTATCAGTAAACATGTATCATCAGCAAATTGGTACACCGAGGCCTCCCCGAATATGTTGCACATGTCGTTAACATAAATAAGGTACTCCGTAGGTCCGATTATAGAACCTTGAGCAGTGCCCTGATAGCGAGTGCCGCAGTTCACTTTTTTCTCCTGCAATGCTGTGTTCATTCTGTTTGTATGGTAGTCCTCAAGCCATTCCAAGGTGGGCCCCTGTATACCATTCTGCTGGAGCTTTTCATAAAGCTTTTTATGATTTAAGGTGTCGAATGCCTTGCTGAAGTCAATCAGTACCAGAAAGACATGTTTCTTATCATTTAAATGCATGTTTAGTTCATCAGAGAATTGTGCTAGCAACTGAGGTGCACTTTTGCCTTTTTGGAACCCATACTGCCTTCTATGTATGATGCCATTGCTGGACACGAAGTTATTTAAGTTGTTTCCTATATATTTTTCTACAATTTTATCAATAACTGGTAAGATAGTGATAGGTCTGTAATTATTTGTGTCTGTGCAATTTCCTTTCTTGTGAATTGGCCGTATTAATCCAATTTTTAGTTTATCTGGGTATGTTTTGTGTTTTATGCACTGGTTGACTAGGTGTGTAAGTATTGGTATCATTTCGTTTTGTATAAGTTTTATGTCCCTTGCTCTAATGTTGTCATATCCGGCACTTTTTTTTTCATTGATGTTACTAACAATTTTGCCCATTGTGTGCTCCTTTATTTTGCTTAATTTTAATGTTACGTCTGGGGTACTTTTAAAGATGTTCTCGTCAAGCAATGGCTCATGACAGGTACTCAGTATTTTTGTCACATTATTTTCAAAGTCACTTGCAAACTTATTACACAGATCCTTAGCTTTAGTTCTGAATGACCTCAGCAGGAATTCATCGACAGCTTTTATTATTCTTCCTGTTAGTCTATTTAATATTTTCCGCACTTTTTTAGGGTTTTTGTAATTATCACATATTTCCTTTTTAATGTAATTATTTTTGGCTTTAGTCATAAGTTTATTTGTTTTGTTTCTATACTGTTTATAAAGCAATTCGTTATTCTTATCGCTAGGGTCATTGAGATGGATTTTTAATAATTGATACTTTTTAGTTGACATTTCTTGTAATTTACTTGTGACCCAGTGGCAATTCTCTTTCTTATTTTTAGGGGCTTGTTTTGTCACTGTACATTTAGTATATATGTTGTTAAATTTACTATCTATAAAATTATAAATATCATTAGGATTACTCATTTCGAGAGCTGGTTTCCAGTCAATCATGACAAGCTCCTGTCCAACAAGCTTATTATTAATTTTACGATTCAATGCAGTAGTCTTTCTGGATTGACCTGTTATAGCCACCCCGGTCATGAAGTGGTCTGCAATTGCATTTTGCACTACCGCCGCAGTTATGCTGTGGGCATGCTCATTGCTGTCCCGTCCACAGATGTCCCGGATGAATATATGGTCAATACAGGTTTTTGAGGTACCAATAATAGTTGTTTCTACTCTAGTGAAATGTGTGATACAACATGATAAACCTAGCTCGGCAAGATTATTTAGATAGGAGCTTGTCAGTTGACCGGGTACATTAATGTCTAGAATAATATCTCCACACATCAGCATATTTGATTTTAATGGATATGATGATAAAAAACGATACAGCTCACCAATAAAGTCTCCAACAGCCGTACTGGGCGGTCGATAAATCGCACACAAATATGTTTTGTAACACTTTGCTCGCGGTGTAACGTTTTGCTTCGGAAGAGCGAGGTATCAAGTTCAAATCTGTGGAAGTGAACACGTAAATTTGCTTTTTTTTTTCGTTTTATTAACTACTTTTTATTTTTTATTTTAAAATAAGATTCTTTTGAATCTACTTGTTTTATGATGTTCGTGTTTTTTCACATGATTTACGATTGACATGTCATGTTTTGTGTAATGAATTTCGTTTATTATTTTCATCTTGCCGTTTTCTTCCTTCTATACCGGAGATACAAGCCAAAAGCGTTTCATGCTCTTTAATAAAACAAAGCTACCTTATCTAGTTTATAATTTTTTTGTATGGTAGAAAAAATAAAAAAAATCTGCCTACCCTGTCAAAGTCGTGAATACAATGTCGTGGTATGAAATAGCGATGGTACAGTTCAGTTTAGGGCCTAAAGTGAGTCGCGTTAAGAGATCGTGGTAAGGCTCTCGCCTGCGCCGCCACAGCGTGATGGTCGGTTGAGCGCAGTGTTACTACGGGTCCGAGCGATACCTTCGTCGCGAAACTCACTTCCAACTCGAATGAAAATCCAAAAAGCGTTCGTTATACCTGTACGGTTTCTAGCATTATTAACGCTTAATACTGGGCCACCCATACGTTATTATCTTATTATGCATGCGGTCAATCCGGTGTTGTGAGATCGAAATATGGGAATTGTCTTGGCAAAAGACGTAACGGTGAATACCTACAGCTGATTTTGATATCGTAACGTATCGAAGTTGTAAAGTCGCAACACGATCTTGTGATTATGATTAGACAATTCGCCCCCTGCCTGCTATAATGTCCGTGAAGTTGGCAGGTCTAGTTCCAGCATATCACAAAATTATTGGAGTTCTATTCGCTTGCAACATAGTTCTATAGTTCCTGATACTTTTTAGAAATAGTTCTGTTGTAGTAACGAAAATAGAGCCCATAACAGTTTTCAACCAAATGATCTGCTAACTTCACGTAGCAGATCAATTTCCTCCAAAACAAGCCAAACAATGCTATAATGTCAAATTGGAGGTACTATCTTAGAGTTCCTTATACTTAAAAAAATTGTTCACGTTGTTTAATAAAAATAAAACGTATCTTTCTTAAAATAAAATAAAACTACTTTATTTAAGTATAGGTGCGATCTGCTGAGAGATTTCTAGAAGTTCTAGGCCAGTGTGTGGCCTCAAACGATAGCTATGACTCTAAACTAATAAAAGCTGAAGAGTTTACCCTACTGCTGGAACATGGAACTCATGAATGATTTTTTACTACGAAGGCCGAGGAGATCGTAGAGTATGTACGTGTGAAGACCGGAATTATCCTGAGGGTCGTGAAGTTGGAGTCTCACCACAAAGTGAATTTTAATTCTTACGTGTTGGGGGTTCCGACTGACCGGCTAGCGACTTTCATGAAGGAAGAATTTTGGCCGAAAGGTGTTTTATTCCGGCGTTTCCGCGGTCGGCTACCCAACACCACGGACTTACGAAAGACATCGTGACCTAGTTGTTTAGTATTTTAATATTTAATATGTATGTTAGATTGTAAGGTATTTATCTATGGGCCTTTGATGCCTGAAATAAACGAATTATTATTATTATTTACTTCAAACTACGTAAAAAAACAATTTAACAAAGAGACAGGTATGATCTGCTGAGAGATTTCCAAGAGTTCTAGGAAAGTGTGTGCCCTTAAACGATAGCTATGACTTTGATCTATAAAAAATTTAAGAGTTCACTCTACTGCTGGAATTAGAAACTTATGTAAAAAAACCGGCCAAGAGCATGTCGGGCCACGCTCAGTGTAGGGTTCCGTAGTTGCTCATCCTTTACAATAGACGAGCGAGGTTTAAGTTACGACTAAGATTTCAAGCTCTATAAAAAGGTCGTAAACGCCAATGTAACTTTAATTACTTATTACCTTCTGGAAGTCAACTTACGTCCTTTTAAAGAAAATTATGAAATTTTGCGATAACTCAAAAACGGCTCAACCGATTTTGTTCAATATAGTTTTCATGGAAAGTACTTATAAGGCCTCATTTTCATGAATTTTTCCGTAATTTTTTGACCCGGTGTTGAAAAGTTAGAGGGGAGGGGACACTATTTTATTTATTTTCGGAGCGTATATTTACAAAACTGCTGACTGTATCAAGAAATAATGTTTGAAGACCCCTATTATTTTTAAAAGATCTATTCAACGACACCCCACACACTAATGTTGGAACGGAAAAAAAATTAACCCCCACTTTAGGTGTTCGAGAGGTACCCGAAAAAAACATTTTTTTTGTAGATTTTATTTTACCGTTTTGCCGGCGTAATACAAACACATACTCGTACCAAATTTCAGCTTTCTAGTACTAATGATCACGGAGCTAAGCCGCGGACGGACAGACGGACAGACGGACATGGCGAAACTATAAGGGTTCCTAGTTGACTACGGAACCCTAAAAATCATTCATGAGTTTCGAATTCCAGCAGTTGGGAGAACTCTTCAATTTTCTATAGATATGAGTCATAGCTATTCTATAAGGCCTCACACAGTCCTAGAACTCTTGGAAATCTCTCAGCAGATCATACCTGTAGCTTGGTAAACTCGAAATTATTAGTATATTGTATTAAAAAATCATTCATGATCATGACTTCCAAGTTCCAGCAGTAGGTAGAACTCTTAAGTTTTTTTTTTTAATTTAGAGTCATAGCTATCGTTTCAGGTCACACACTGGCCTAGAACTCCTGGAAATCTCTCAGCAGATCATACCTGTAACTTGATAAACTCGAAATTATTCGTATTTTGTATTAAAAAATCAATCACAACACACACAGAGGCTGAGTTTCAAAAGAGAGAGAAAACCGTGTCAGTGGACTAATCAACTCTATGCTCAGCAATAGGGAATAATTTATCGTCTACCTCGGAAGCACTCCGAGCAAAGTCAGAAAGCTGAACAATGGACTACCTCAAGGATCGGTCCTGGCCCTGCTCCTGTTTAACCCATATCGTGTGTGTATAGGTTAACAGGAGTGGGTCAGGACCGATTCCGAAAACAGAGATCCGAAATCGCCATCACAAACCAGCATGCCAAATTGAAATCTTCGAAGGAAGCTCTTACTCGCAATCTGGAATGACATTTCTGATTGGGCTACCCCAATGCTAGTAAAACAGAAGTTGCGACATTCCATCCTTGCAACAAAGAAGCAAAAATTTGATCCAAATATATGCTTCAGAGAGACTGCACTTAAATTAAATCCTACACCAAAGTACTTGCGTCACTCTAGCTAGACCGCAGTCTTACCTATACGAAGAAGCTACAGACACCGAATAACATACTCCACAGACTAAGGGGAACTACTTGGGGAGCTACAAGACCTACCAGTGTAATTAGTTATAACACTACAAATGTATCATGTAATTGTTTTAAGTATTATTTACGAAAAAATTACTTACTGTTGAGTTTCTTTCGGCTTTCTTCTCAACAGCGGTCTCCTCTTGCGAAATGCCGGTAGATTCACAATTTGACTTGTAAAAGTGCCCCTGTGGCCTACTAACTGAATAAATTATTTCATTTCATTTCATTTCATTTCACAACTGATGTGCTACGCACTACCAGCCTTAGCCTAGTTTTCTCCAAGGCAGACTATTGAGCGCCAGTTTGGCTCAACAGCGCACAATGGCGTTTATTTCGCTTATATTTAAAGGGATTCATCGTAATAATACAAGAATATATACGTTATTTCTATGGGACGCAACTCAAAAAAAATATTATAAATTTATGCTATACAGCCACAACTGAAAAGTGGCTGTCTTGCAGGGAGTCAACTGTTAATTTTTGGTCAGATCCATAAGGCCACTTGTGGAAAAAAGGCTCTTAAGGACACTTTTTCTTATGGCTCTCGAAATAATGTCGTAAATTAACCTATTCTGACTACGAATCTGCAATAATCCGTTTTTTTTTTTTTCAGATGTGGCATAAAAGCAGGCAGGGGGCGAATTGACGTTTAGTTACATAGAGTTAATCGGTATCTATACTTTGACGACATAATAATGAGAAATTACTACATCCGTCCTTTTCTTACTTAATAAAATATATACTTTCATGATAAAATACGTATCTTCTAGGTGCTTCTGGTTTATTATACCCCGGCTAGCTCATCACTAGTTATCAGTGCTTGTACTTTCCTGTAGTGATATAGTCGAAGGCCTTTTCCAAACAAGTAACACCACTCTGTCATCAAAGTTCACAATCCTTGCTACTGCCCTTGACGAAATCACTTCTGTCAATTTGCAAGCCGGTGGGAATCGCGTTCTATGAACGTCATGCCACTGCTGTTATCATCATTCGCTAGTTTTCGGTTCTCACTCCCTCTCAGTATCAACAGTCAACACTCAACACTAATATCAACACAAACTCAAAAAATCTTTTTTATAAAACTCGTATCTATTAATATTAGTGTTGAGTGTTGAATGTTAATTTGATATTCGTTAGGTTTTTGAATTTACCGCGTCTTTCAAGGGACTCTACTCGTTTGACAGACTCTACCTCACACACTCAGTTCAGGCGACGGCGAAGTACCGAAGAGAAACACATCTGTGAAGATTTCGCGCCATTCTGATGAAATTATACCATTAGATGAATTCGAAGTAAAGCATTGAATTAATAAATCTCTAGTTACACCTAGGATACTTTTTACCCAACAAGGGTATAAAAAATACACGTATGAAGTTGCGGGCACCAAGTACTAAATAAAACTATATATTATAATCCATGTTCGTTGGACTACAACCAAGTGTTAGCATTACAAAGTTTATAGTGCGCCGCAGAAGCTCACTATAGAACATGCCACAACTTAGGCGGCAAGCGGCAACGACGCGCATCGGCCATACGCGTGTCTCGCTCACTCGAACGACTTCGCTCTCGGACTTTACTCAACCGGACGCTCCTGCTGCTTGCCGCCGAAGTCCTGGCATGTTCGGAAAAATTGTGGGTCTGTATACGCATTAGGGAGATGTCATGTCTTCCATTTGAAATAGTTTTCACCGAGGTCCAATCAATTTTGAGCTCCTACAATAGAGTACGGTTCTTATTTGATAAGTTTTTTTGCTATTTGTTGTCGTTCTCAAAAAATTGTCCAACAACAAACGAATTTATTTTCACTACAAACGACAACACTGTCATTTCTTCGATTTGAAATAGTTTTTACCTAATTCCAATAAATTTTGAGCTTTTACGAGAAAGTACGGATCTGACTCTACACAGTTATGAGTTTATGTAGGAGCAATTTAAAAATTGTCCAACTAGAAACGAATTTCTTTTCACTACAAACGAAAACAATGTCATGTCTTCCATTTGAAATAGTTTTCACCGAAATCCAATCAATTTTGAGCTCATACAACAGAGTACGGTTCTAATTTTATACATTTTTTTGCTATTTGTGGTCGTTCTCAAAAAACTGTCCAACTACAAACGAATTTCTTTTCACTACAAACGAAAACAATGTCATGTCTTCCATTTGACATAGTTTTCACCGAAGTCCAATCAGTTTTGAGCTCATACAATAGAGTACGGTTCGTATTTGATTCATTTTTTTGCTATTTGTGGTCGTTCTAAAAAACTGTCCAACTACAAACGAATTTCTTTTCACTACAAACGAAAACAATGTCATGTCTTCCATTTGAAATAGTTTTCACCGAAATCCAATCAATTTTGAGCTCATACAACAGAGTACGGTTCTTATTTGACACATTTTTTTGCTATTTGTAGTCGTTCTCAAAAAACTGTCCAACTACAAACGAATTTCTTTTCACTACAAACGAAAACAATGTCATGTCTTCCATTTGAAATAGTTTTCACCGAAATCCAATCAATTTTGAGCTCATACAACAGAGTACGGTTCTTATTTTATACATTTTTTTGCTATTTGTGGTCGTTCTCAAAAAACTGTCCAACTACAAACAAATTTCTTTTCACTACAAACGAAAACAATGTCATGTCTTCCATTTGAAATAGTTTTCACAAAAATCCAATCAATTTTGAGCTCATACAACAGAGTACGGTTCTTATTTTATACATTTTTTTGCTATTTGTGGTCGTTTTAAAAAAACTGTCCAACTACAAACGAATTTCTTTTCACTACAAACGAAAACAATGTCATGTCTTCCATTTGACATGGTTTTCACCGAAGTCCAATCAGTTTTGAGCTCATACAATAGAGTACGGTTCGTATTTGATTCATTTTTTTGCTATTTGTGGTCGTTCTAAAAAAACTGTACAACTACAAACGAATTTCTTTTCACTACAAACGAAAACAATGTCATGTCTTCCATTTGAAATAGTTTTCACCGAAATCCAATCAATTTTGAGCTTTTCCAAGAAAGTACGGATCTGACTCTACACATTTTTGAGTTTATGTAGGAGCAATTTAAAAACTGTCCAACTACAAACGAATTTCTTTTCACTACAAACGAAAACAATGTCATGTCTTCGATTTGAAACAGTTTTCACCGAAATCCAATCAATTTTGAGTTTATACAACAGAGTACGGTCTTATTTTATACATTTTTTTGCTATTTGTGGTCGTTCTCAAAAAACTGTCCAAATACAAACGAATTTATTTTCACTACAAACGAAAACAATGTCATGTCTTCCATTTGAAATAGTTTTCACCGAAATCCAATCAATTTTGAGCTTTTCCAAGAAAGTACGGATCTGACTCTACACATTTTTGAGTTTATGTAGGAGCAATTTAAAAACTGTCCAACTACAAACGAATTTCTTTTCACTACAAACGAAAACAATGTCATGTCTTCCATTTGAAATAGTTTTCACCGAAATCCAATCAATTTTTAGTTTATACAACAGAGTACGGTCTTATTTTATATTTTTTTTTGCTATTTGTGGTCGTTCTCAAACAACTGTCCAACTACAAACGAATTTCTTTTCACTACAAACGAAAACAATGTCATGTCTTCCATTTGAAATAGTTTTCACCGAAATCCAATCAATTTTGAGCTTTTCCAAGAAAGTACGGATCTGACTCTACACATTTTTGAGTTTTTGTAGGAGCAATTTAAAAACTGTCCAACTACAAACGAATTTCTTTTCACTACAAACGAAAACAAAGTCATGTCTTCGATTTGAAACAGTTTTCACCGAAATCCAATCAATTTTGAGCTTTTCCAAGAAAGTACGGATCTGACTCTACACATTTTTAAGTTTATGTAGGAGCAATTTAAAAACTGTCCAACTACAAACGAATTTCTTTTCACTACAAACGAAAACAATGTCATGTCTTCGATTTGAAACAGTTTTTACCGAAATCCAATCAATTTTGAGTTTATACAACAGAGTACGGTCTTATTTTATACATTTTTTTGCTATTTGTGGTCGTTCTCAAAAAACTGTCCAACTACAAACGAATTTCTTTTCACTACAAACGAAAACAATGTCATGTCTTCCATTTGAAATAGTTTTCACCGAAATCCAATCAATTTTGAGCTTTTCCAAGAAAGTACGGATCTGACTCTACACATTTTTGAGTTTATGTAGGAGCAATTTAAAAACTGTCCAACTACAAACAAATTTCTTTTCACTACAAACGAAAACAAAGTCATGTCTTCGATTTGAAACAGTTTTCACCGAAATCCAATCAATTTTGAGCTTTTCCAAGAAAGTACGGATCTGACTCTACACATTTTTAAGTTTATGTAGGAGCAATTTAAAAACTGTCCAACTACAAACGAATTTCTTTTCACTACAAACGAAAACAATGTCATGTCTTCGATTTGAAACAGTTTTCACCGAAATCCAATCAATTTTGAGTTTATACAACAGAGTACGGTCTTATTTTATACATTTTTTTGCTATTTGTGTTCGTTCTAAAAAAACTGTCCAACTACAAACGAATTTCTTTTCACTACAAACGAAAACAATGTCATGTCTTCCATTTGAAATAGTTTTCACCGAAATCCAATCAATTTTGAGCTCATACACCAGAGTACGGTTCTTATTTGACACATTTTTTTGCTATTTGTAGTCGTTCTCAAAAAACTGTCCAACTACAAACGAATTTCTTTTCACTACAAACGAAAACAATGTCATGTCTTCCATTTGAAATAGTTTATACCGAAATCCAATCAATTTTGAGCTCATACAACAGAGTACGGTTCTTATTTTATACATTTTTTTGCTATTTGTGGTCGTTCTCAAAAAACTGTCCAACTACAAACAAATTTCTTTTCACTACAAACGAAAACAATGTCATGTCTTCCATTTGAAATAGTTTTCACAAAAATCCAATCAATTTTGAGCTCATACAACAGAGTACGGTTCTTATTTTATACATTTTTTTGCTATTTGTGGTCGTTTTAAAAAACTGTCCAACTACAAACGAATTTCTTTTCACTACAAACGAAAACAATGTCATGTCTTCCATTTGACATGGTTTTCACCGAAGTCCAATCAGTTTTGAGCTCATACAATAGAGTACGGTTCGTATTTGATTCATTTTTTTGCTATTTGTGGTCGTTCTAAAAAAACTGTACAACTACAAACGAATTTCTTTTCACTACAAACGAAAACAATGTCATGTCTTCCATTTGAAATAGTTTTCACCGAAATCCAATCAATTTTGAGCTTTTCCAAGAAAGTACGGATCTGACTCTACACATTTTTGAGTTTATGTAGGAGCAATTTAAAAACTGTCCAACTACAAACGAATTTCTTTTCACTACAAACGAAAACAATGTCATGTCTTCGATTTGAAACAGTTTTCACCGAAATCCAATCAATTTTGAGTTTATACAACAGAGTACGGTCTTATTTTATACATTTTTTTGCTATTTGTGGTCGTTCTCAAAAAACTGTCCAAATACAAACGAATTTCTTTTCACTACAAACGAAAACAATGTCATGTCTTCCATTTGAAATAGTTTTCACCGAAATCCAATCAATTTTGAGCTTTTCCAAGAAAGTACGGATCTGACTCTACACATTTTTGAGTTTATGTAGGAGCAATTTAAAAACTGTCCAACTACAAACGAATTTCTTTTCACTACAAACGAAAACAATGTCATGTCTTCCATTTGAAATAGTTTTCACCGAAATCCAATCAATTTTTAGTTTATACAACAGAGTACGGTCTTATTTTATATTTTTTTTTGCTATTTGTGGTCGTTCTCAAACAACTGTCCAACTACAAACGAATTTCTTTTCACTACAAACGAAAACAATGTCATGTCTTCCATTTGAAATAGTTTTCACCGAAATCCAATCAATTTTGAGCTTTTCCAAGAAAGTACGGATCTGACTCTACACATTTTTGAGTTTATGTAGGAGCAATTTAAAAACTGTCCAACTACAAACGAATTTCTTTTCACTACAAACGAAAACAAAGTCATGTCTTCGATTTGAAACAGTTTTCACCGAAATCCAATCAATTTTGAGCTTTTCCAAGAAAGTACGGATCTGACTCTACACATTTTTAAGTTTATGTAGGAGCAATTTAAAAACTGTCCAACTACAAACGAATTTCTTTTCACTACAAACGAAAACAATGTCATGTCTTCGATTTGAAACAGTTTTCACCGAAATCCAATCAATTTTGAGTTTATACAACAGAGTACGGTCTTATTTTATACATTTTTTTGCTATTTGTGGTCGTTCTCAAAAAACTGTCCAACTACAAACGAATTTCTTTTCACTACAAACGAAAACAATGTCATGTCTTCCATTTGAAATAGTTTTCACCGAAATCCAATCAATTTTGAGCTTTTCCAAGAAAGTACGGATCTGACTCTACACATTTTTGAGTTTATGTAGGAGCAATTTAAAAACTGTCCAACTACAAACGAATTTCTTTTCACTACAAACGAAAACAATGTCATGTCTTCCATTTGAAATAGTTTTCACCGAAATCCAATCAATTTTGAGCTTTTCCAAGAAAGTACGGATCTGACTCTACACATTTTTGAGTTTATGTAGGAGCAATTTAAAAACTGTCCAACTACAAACGAATTTCTTTTCACTACAAACGAAAACAATGTCATGTCTTCGATTTGAAACAGTTTTCACCGAAATCCAATCAATTTTGAGTTTATACAACAGAGTACGGTCTTATTTTATACATTTTTTTGCTATTTGTGGTCGTTCTCAAAAAACTGTCCAACTACAAACGAATTTCTTTTCACTACAAACGAAAACAATGTCATGTCTTCCATTTCAAATAGTTTTCACCGAAATCCAATCAATTTTGAGCTTTTCCAAGAAAGTACGGATCTGACTCTACACATTTTTGAGTTTATGTAGGAGCAATTTAAAAACTGTCCAACTACAAACGAATTTCTTTTCACTACAAACGAAAACAATGTCATGTCTTCCATTTGAAATAGTTTTCACCGAAATCCAATCAATTTTGAGTTTATACAACAGAGTACGGTCTTATTTTATAACTACGACTAAACAAGAAAAATACTTAGGATTAATTTTAGATAGCGGTTTAACATGGCAGGCCCACATCCAAAAAATTAAAACTAAAATGTCTTCTCTCGCTGGATCTCTCAGACGAATGGTTGGCTGTGTCCCGCGTCCTATTCGTTTTCTGGTATATAATGCCCTAGTTAAACCACACTTAGACTATCTTATCGAGATTTGGGGAAATGCCGCAAAAACTAACATAAATAAACTACAAAGAACACAAAATAAAATAATTAAAATATTATTTAACTATGATTACCTAACACCTACATCCAAAATATACAAAGAAACGAATTTACTGACATTAAAACAAAATTATGTCTATAATACATGTATTTTGATCAGAAAAATAATTAATAATCAAGTACACTCACAGTTATCCTTTAAAACTAAAAACGAGAAAAATCTACGGAACACTCGCAGAGGTAACGATCTATCTTTGCCACAGGTTCGGACGAACCGGTTCGGCAAGAAAAGTATCACTTACGAGGGATCTAAACTTTATAATAGTTTAACTAAAGACATTCGCGACGCGGAATCATTAAATATATTTAAGAAAAAACTTAAGCCTTACGTCATGAATCAATTTTAATTTTAGTATTTTACTAAAATAATAATAATAAACTAATATTGGTTTAAAAATTAATTGATACATTTTGAAACTGTTTCATGACTATAAACAGTATAAACATCACACGAAGAATGGATCGATCTTCTATTTACTATTTTCATGTTAATCGATTTACCATTTACTTGTTGTTACCGAGTTCAAATTAGTATTTGTGTGTATCTTTGTTTAAACTTTCAAATTCGTGTGTACTGTACTAGGTACCTACATATAAAAGTTACATAATATTGTATGTCAAGAAAATTGACACAAAAATGTACTAGGCTAACACGTAACATAAGTAATATACTTAATTAAATCATAATCGCTCACTACCGGGTGCTTGCCGGCTGCCGCGTTGTAGAATTAAGCGGAATCTACCCTACGCCACGCGCCACCGCGCACTAAAAAATTGTGCTGTGATCTCTAATACTGATTACTTATAGTTAACTTAACGATAACATTTTGCTATCGTATATACATAGTTCCGAAATTAGCGTTGCATTACCGCGGCAGAGTGGCGAGCATTTAGTGGTTTACTAGTTTATATATATTTAGTAATAATTTCTCATTTAAGTGAAGTTGTTAATATCTTCTTTTGAGAAATAAAGATTCTTAAACCCGATTTTATAATTTTTTTTGCTATTTGTGGTCGTTCTCAAACAACTGTCCAACTACAAACGAATTTCTTTTCACTACAAACGAAAACAATGTCATGTCTTCCATTTGAAATAGTTTTCACCGAAATCCAATCAATTTTGAGCTTTTCCAAGAAAGTACGGATCTGACTCTACACATTTTTGAGTTTATGTAGGAGCAATTTAAAAACTGTCCAACTACAAACGAATTTCTTTTCACTACAAACGAAAACAATGTCACGTCTTCCATTTGAAATAGTTTTCACCGAAATCCAATCAATTTTGAGCTCATACAACAGAGTACGGTTCTTATTTGATACATTTTTTTGCTATTTGTGGTCGTTCTCAAAAAACTGTCCAACTACAAACGAATTTCTTTTCACTACAAACGAAAACAATGTCATGTCTTCCATTTGAAATAGTTTTCACCGAAATCCAATCAATTTTGAGCTCATACAACAGAGTACGGTTCTTATTTGATACATTTTTCGCTATTTGTGGTCGTTCTCAAAAAACTATCCAACTACAAACGAATTTCTTTTCACTACAAAACGAAAACTATGTCATGTCTTCCATTTGACATAGTTTTCACCGAAGTCCAATCAGTTTTGAGCTCATACAATAGAGTACGGTTCGTATTTGATTAATTTTTTTGCTATATGTGGTCGTTCTAAAAAAAACTGTCTAATTACAAACGAATTTCTTTTCACTACAAACGAAAACAATGTCATGTCTTCCATTTGAAATAGTTTTCACCGAAATCCAATCAGTTTTGAGCTCATACAATAGAGTACGGATCGTATTTGATTAATTTTTTTGCTATTTGTGGTCGTTCTCAAAAAACTGTGCAACTACAAACGAATTTCTTTTCACTACAAACGAAAACAATGTAATGTCTTCCATTTGAAATAGTTTTCACCGAAATCCAATAAATTTTAAGCCCATACAACAGAGTACGGTTCTTATTTTATACATTTTTTTGCTATTTGTGGTCGTTCTCAAAAAACTGTCCAACTACAAACGAATTTCTTTTCACTACAAACGAAAACAATGTCATGTCTTCCATTTGAAATAGTTTTCACCGAAATCCAATCAATTTTGAGCTTATACAACAGAGTACGGTTCTTATTTTATACATTTTTTTGCTATTTGTGGTCGTTCTCGAAAACTGTCCAACTACAAACGAATTTCTTTTCACTACAAACAAAAACAATGTCATGTCTTCCATTTGACATAGTTTTCACCGAAGTCCAATCAGTTTTGAGCTCATACAATAGAGTACGGTTCGTATTTGATTCATTTTTTTGCTATTTGTGGTCGTTCTAAAAAAACTGTCCAACTACAAACGAATTTCTTTTCACTACAAACGAAAACAATGTCATGTCTTCCATTTGAAATAGTTTTTGCCGAAATCCAATCAATTTTGAGCTCATACAACAGAGTACGGTTCTTATTTTAAACATTTTTTTGCTATTTGTGGTCGTTTTAAAAAAACTGTCCAACTACAAACGAATTTCTTTTCACTACAAACGAAAACAATGTAATGTCTTCCATTTGACATAGTTTTCACCGAAGTCCAATCAGTTTTGAGCTCATACAATAGAGTACGGTTCGTATTTGATTCATTTTTTTGCTATTTGTGGTCGTTCACAAAAAGTTGTCCAACTACAAACGAATTTCTTTTCACTACAAACGAAAACACTGTCATGTCTTCGATTTGAAACAGTTTTCACCTAATTCCAATCAATTTTGAGCTTTTACAAGAAAGTACGGATCTGACTCTACACATTTTTGAGTTTATGTAGGAGCAATTTAAAAACTGTCCAACTACAAACGAATTTCTTTTCACTACAAACGAAAACAATGTCATGTCTTCCATTTGAAATAGTTTTCACCGAAATCCAATCAATTTTGAGCTTTTCCAAGAAAGTACGGATCTGACTCTACACATTTTTGAGTTTATGTAGGAGCAATTTTAAAATGGTCCAACTACAAACGAAAATTGTTTCACGACAAATGTTATTACGCTTTTGTCTTTGCTATTTAATATGGTTTCTGTTGTGTGCTCTGTTGGCTTCGATTTTAAAGAGAGAACAAACAACGTAGTTACTTGTAGAGTTTTTATTCGTCAGTTATTTTAGAAATTTAATATATTTTTGACAGAAAACCTTTTTATTTATGTCTATCACTTAATTGTGTTCCTATTTTGTAAGAAATTTAAAATTTTGTAAGAGCGATCATGCTCATTGGGTTATAAAACTGGTAAACCACCTTTTTAGTAGTAGGTTAAAAAGACTTAAACGGGCTAGTGAGCAATTTAATTGATAGCTATTTTCATTTTTATTTTTTTATTTTTTTTCCACGTAACTACAAACGAAAAAAATTGAACTACAATCAACTACAAACAATTCTGCACCGTATACTATGCTTGAAAGTTTGATTTTTGTAAACCGGGGGCTGGCTTTTTTTTGGGCCCCATATTTTTTTTTTCGCGCAACTACAAACAAAAATCGTTTTACTACAATCAACTACAAACAAAACACTATCAGAAAAAAAAATAAAACAAAAAAAAATTCAAGGTCGGTGGCCAAGTTCACATAGGTCAGCCCGGGACTTTACAATTCTGATATTCTTAACAGAATGTCTCTAGAGGTCGCCGCCTCCATTTTTTTTTGCTTTGATTCTCATGTAGCTAGAAAAAAGTAATACAATATAAATTAAGGAATGAATTTTTAAAATTAATTTCATTTTATTTATAAATTCAAGAAAAAGGTACCACATAATTACGCTTACAAAGATGCTATATAGTGCGGTCAGTAGCTTTATGACATTACATTACCCATTTATGACATAATAGAGCATGTAAGCCATATAATATGTAAAGTCGTTTCGCTCAAGTCGTGGAGAGCCAGAGGACTCATTTCCGCAACCGCCGAGATCCAACAAGCGCGGAACTAGAGGTGAGACACGAGGGACAATCGTCAGCGGAGTAGCTTTAAGATAACTCAAAGTGGCCATCAGCAGTCCCTGCCGCACTGGTACGCCATAGCGACGTTATCAGCTACTGTATCCAATACTTTTGGGAGTTAACTCACCTGAAGACGCTGAGTTGCCACATTTTTTATGGAATACGTAGCCGGCAGTGCTGTCATAGCGTCGCAGTGGATATGAAATACCATACTATAAATAAATAAATAGTGGAAGAGATCTCTAATTAAGTGACGCTCAGCATGACTGTGGCTATAAGAATGGTAATAAACTTTAGTATTTTACTGACGCTGTCATATGGGGTGCCCTCTGCATTGAACCTTTTCGCAGTGCATCATTCAGTGGGTCAGATTCTACGCAGATATGATTAATTGTGAGATAAAACGTAATTTTATAATTGTAACGGTATAAAAAAAAATACGATTTGCATAGCCAATTAATTTGATCTTTTTAACACATATTCGAATAAAAATCATAACTAAGTAATCTTAATACATATTTTACGATAAATGTTTTATTCATGTCGCTAACTAATAAATGAGATAATAAAACCCATGATTCCGGTCTATATTGACTCGTAAAGACATTTTCGTCGAAAGTTTCATTTTTCCCTAAAATCATTACGTAGAAAGCATTTTTCTTTGCAATCGTAACTATTTGACACAGGGAACGTTCTTTATTTTCACAGGCATTTTATTCGAAAATTAGGCCCTGGAATCCTTAATTTCGCAAATGTCCACCGGAAAGACTAGAACCTAAATCTGACAATGACCCACATAATAATAATTAGGTTTTATTCATAATATTTGTCGAAAAATTCATTTAATGTATAAAAAGGTCTTATGAGCATAAAAGTTTTAAGCTTATTCGAAAATTCACATAAATTATCACATTATTTTATGTCATTATTTAGAATTTTATATGTTTTTATTGCACTATACTCCAGGCTTCTTTTAAAATGAACATAGTTATTACACTTCGGCAATTCTATATCGGTGTTGTTTCTTAATGCATGTGTCCTACTATTACCTTTAAACTTCTATTTAGACCTATTCTTGTGAATGTACGTGCTTGTTAAGTAGATGTAAAGTGAAACTACTGTCATTATTTTGTGCTTTATAAACAATGGGCGACAATGATCTCTATATTTGGCTTTTGCGACATGTCTAACAGCTTTTTTTGCAAGATAAGGACTGTGTTAGTGTATACGCTGTTACCCCAAACCTAAACCCCAAAACTATAAATTTACCACTTCAAAGTTTACTATACCATATACCGAGTGCGGCCTATAACAGGAGCAATAAATTAAAACAGATTTCCCTATTCACATCGAACCACATTATTTGTTTTACTAACTTTAGAAAAGAGATAATTTTCAGCTATTAAATATTTCTCATAAATTAAATAGGTTTTTCGCTGACTTACACTGGTTGTCCCGCTACTAATTATCAAGTATCTTACAATACATTGCTTCCTATAAACAATAAAAATATTTTACATGTTATTAAATATAATACAATAAGCTATTTTTAAAAGGACCAAAATAAATGAGTAGAATCTACGTGATTTGTTGCTCCTGTCACAGTATTTATCAGCATTAAATATATATACATAATCGCTTGCGGCATCTCCACTCTTCACTAGTCCCTGCTCAAACTTGCGACTAGCACGCGTGCTTCATAAGTGTGAAGCCGTGTGGAACTAGAAGGAAACCTTGGCTTTGTAGTTCTTCCAACTTTCTCCACAGAGAAATTACTTGGAATTCATCAGAATGTCGACACTGCTTTCAAAACTGCACAATTATTCGTGAAGCTTTACATTAAAACGTGGTTATGCTTATGCCACGTGTATCAATATTGAATTAAAATAGAACACGTGAAATTAAGTGTACTTCAACTCAAATGTGAATTTTGTGTTGCTGTATGGGAGCGAAACTCGTTGTTCACTCGTGTTCGCCAGTGTTCGTGAACAAAGACCTACGTCAGATACTGAACATCTTTTGACCTCAGACGATAACTAACATGAAGTTATGGAGAAGCACCAAGCAAGCACCAATAGAGACGGAGATCCTAACATGGAAGTGGCATTGGATTGGGCATACTCTAAGGAAGCCCGATACCCATCTATCTAAGAGAGTACTGACCTAGAAAGTGTCTGGAAAATGGAAATGAGGCCGTCCCAGAGCAACTTGGCGTCGCTCAGCAGACCAGGAGTTTTGGAACGTAATCGTGAAATAAATAAATGAACATGTCACATACATGCTTGAAAAAACAGTATTCCTTGTAGTCACGAGAATTTTTCGATGCTGAACTTCGTGAACCCCCTGGATATGATATGGAGCCGCTATACGTAATGTAATAAATTGTAGCATTTATTAACGGCTTCAACGCTGAGTTAACGAAGGCTCTTGTGCAGAAAACGGCCATTATTCACGCATCAGGCGCATCGACGCCCCTCGTCCATCCATCACCGGATTTTTAAAAAGCGATTAACCCATCAGCCCAAGCAAAGGTCTAACCCTTTGTCTTTTATTGAGTCCATTAGGACGCTTCAGAGAAATGTGCTTAGCGTATTAAGTATCTTAATGAGATCAGTTCGTAAAAACATGCTGTTTTCTGCTGTAGGTATTTGCTGTAAGAAAATGTGTTCTAAAGAGCGATGTCAACCACCAGGGCAGGGCTGGCATGTCTTGCCACGACTTCGGTTGTTGCGCGACTCAACATCACCTGTCCTGCGCGCATGGTATTGTAAGAAAAGTGACAGGTTGTGTTTGTCGCGCGTCAAAAAGTCGCGTATCACAGCTATGCTAGACGTACAGGCAGACTTTATAATTCAGTGAATAAAGGATTTTGACCTTACAAACGGTCCGGTAGTTTTGAATTTTTGATATGTTGTCTAGGATGGTTAGTCAGTGTTTAAAATGCAAAATGCACAATTCCCCCCCCTCCGCGCCCGCCGCCATATTGAAAAAACCGGCACTCTCTTCATATTTTTGCTCATATCTTCCTTTAGAAGCATTTTAGCTAGATGAAAGCTTCGACAATGTTATAGAGAGTTAAATGTACTACATTTACCATTTTATATTTTGTTTCTAGGACACATAGTTACGGAGATATGCACATTTAAAAAAACTTAAGAAATTGCAATTTCCTACTCAAAAACAAACTTCTGGATTATATCTTCGTTTAGGAGCATTTTAGCTAGAACAGTGCTTGGGCAATTTTGTAGAGAATTAAATTTACTATAATTTACATTTCAAATTTTGTTTCTAGGACAGATAATTACAGAGATATGTAAAAAATAAAGTCACATTTTCCGAAAATGTATGTAAAAATGGACATGAGTTTTATAAGCAATTATATTTCCTACATGTTTTAATTTGTCCTAGACTAGTCCGTAACTGAATGACAGCGTTCTAAACCAAGAATTTTGAGAAATTTTCGGAAAATTCGGCATTTCCTGTTTTTTAAATGTACATATCTCCGTAATTAACCGTCCTTGAAACAAAATTTGAAGTGTAAATTATAGTAAATTTAATTCCCTACAACATTGCCCAAGCTTTGTTGTAGCTAAAATGCTCCTAAACGAAGATATAATCCAGAAGTTTGTTTTTCAGTAGGAAATTGCGATTTTTTACGCTTTTTTAAATGTGGATATATCCGCAACTATCTGTCCTAGAAAAAAAATATAAAATGGAGAATGTAGTAAATTTAACTCTCTATAACATTGTCGAAGCTTTCTTCTAGCTAAAATGCTCCTAAAGGAAGATATAAGCAAAAATATGAAGAGAGTGCCGGTTTTTTCAATATGGCGGCGGGCGCGGAGGGGGGGGAATTGTGCATTTTGCATTTTAAACACTGACTAACCATCCTAGACAACATATCAAAAATTCAAAACTACCGGACCGTTTGTAAGGTCACACATAGTACTTTAGTCTCTATTGTAGAGAATTAAATTTACTATAATTTACATTTCAAATTTTGTTTCAAGGACGGTTAGTTACGGAGATATGCACATTTAAAAAACAGGAAAAGTCGAATTTTCCGAAAATATCTCAAAATTCTTGGTTTAGAACGCTGTCATTCAGTTAGGGACTAGTCTAGGACAAATTAAAACATGTAGGAAATATAATTGCTTATAAAACTCATTTCCATTTTTACATACATTTTCGGAAAATGTGACTTTATTTTTTACATATCTCCGTAATTATCTGTCCTAGAAACAAAATTTTAAATGTTAATTATAGTAAATTTAATTCTCTACAAAATTGCCCAAGCACTGTTCTAGCTAAAATGCTCCTAAACGAAGATATAATCCAGAAGTTTGTTTTTGAGCTGGAAATTGCAATTTCTAAAGTTTTTTTAAATGTGCATATCTCCGTAACTATCTGTCCTAGATACAAAATATAAAATGGAAAATGTAGTAAATTTAACTCTCTATAACATTGTCGAAGCTTTCTTCTAGCTAAAATGCTCCTAAAGGAAGATATGAGCAAAAATATGAAGAGAGTGCCGGTTTTTTCAATATGGCGGCGGGCGCGGAGGGGGGGGAATTGTGCATTTTGCATTTTAAAACTGACTAACCATCCTATACAACATATCAAAAATTCAAAACTACCGGACCGTTTGTAAGGTCAAAATCCTTTATTCACTGAATTATAAAGCCAAAACTATCCACAGTGATTAAAGTAAAGCATTTTTTTATACGATTTAGTATTCATTTCAGAATAAGAACAAAGGGTTGAACAGCATGCTGGTAAACAATGATTTGAATCTGGCTAGTGACATATCGCTACTGACATTTAAGAATGCGTATATAAGGCGTATGCACATTATTGCCATATAAAAGCTGTTTGTGGCGCCACTACGGAAAACCGCATCTTGTTAGACTAAGTATACTATTTATTTCACTACATAGTATAAAACAAAGTTGCTTCCTGTCTGTCTGTCCGTATATATGCTTAGATCTTTAAAACTACGCAACGGATTTTGATGATTTTTTTTTAATAGATAGAGTGGTTCAAGAGGAAGGTTTTTATGTATAATGTACCTATGCATAATATAGTAGAGAAACACTGATAATTTTAGAGGTTCCGTGCTAAGCCGGGACGGGTCGCTAGTGCAGTCAGCCGTCTGTACAACCGGGTCGGCCTCCTTTACTTAATCTAGAAAACCCTAGCGAACATGAAATACGGTCTTAATGGTGTTTTAAAGAAAGATAAAGCTCCTAGCTTAAGTTGAGACTTGGACGAATGAGAAATGTTGGTGGAAATATTAAAGACGAGTTAGCGCTAAATGTAAGTAAGTAAAGTTTAAACTTAGATTTTTAAATGTCAGGCTAACATTTTAGATCAGAATGATTTAGTATTGCGAGTAAATGTTTGACCAGTTTCTGTAAAAAAAGGCGTTGAAAACTTTGTTCTCGTTTATTAGGGTTCCGTAGTCAACTAGGAACCTTTATAGTTTCGCCATATCCGTCTGTCCGTCGGTCCGTCCGCGGCTTAGCTCCATGATCATTAGTACTAGAAAGCTGAAATTTTGTATGAGTATGTGTATGTATCACGCCGACAAAACGGTAAAATAAAAACAAAATAAAAACTTTTTTTCGGGTACCTCCCGTACACCTAAAGTGGGGGTGTTTTTTTTTTTCGTTCCAACACTAGTATGTCGAGTATCGTTGAATAGGTCTTTTAAAAATAATAGGGGTCTCCGAACATTATTTTTTAATGAAGTCAGCAGTTTTGTAAATATTCGCTCCGAAAATAAAAAAAATAGTGCCCCCCCCCCCTCCAACTTTTCAACCACGGATCAAAAAATTATGGGAATATTCATGAAAACTATATTCAATAAAATCGGTCGAGCCGTTTGTGAGTTATCGCAAAAATTCATAATTTTCTTTAAAATGACGTAAGTGCCGCGCGGTGTCCTTATACTTCGAACGTTACACATATTAGTTAAGTGCCATACTGTATTAAAACATTTCGCTAACTTAATAATCGATAACTTCCAGGAGGTAATAAGTAATTACTGTTACTTTGGTTTGGCGTTTACGACCTTTTTATTGAGCTTGAAATCTTTCTCGTAACTTTCATCTATTGTGAAGGATGGGCAACTAAGGAACCCTACACTGAGCGTGGCCCGACATGCTCTTGGCCGGTTTTTGTTTTAGTTATCAATTATCGATAATCATGTAGTTCATCCCAAACTTTCAGGGCACCTCGCAGGCAAATTCCAAATCAGAACAAGCAACGCGGGAAATTAAAACGTCATGACCATTAGCTCACTTCACGACTCGTAAATTGTTTTAACTTTTCCCATTAAACGGGAACTTTGCCCAGGCAGTTATATCCCTTATTGCCTGAAAGATTGTGACTAAATTTGCGCAATCTGTACCAAATTGAGTAGGCATTTGAGAGAGTTCGACGTTGCCGATTCGCCCTATATTCAGTGAGCTTGCGTTTTGCGGAATGCCTGCCAACTTTGAAATAAACCTTTGAAAAATTAGAGTGGTAAGTTGTATGAAATATTTCAAGGACATTGGGGGATCGGCATTTGACTAGACAAAAATTACAGTTAAGTTTGAATCAGAATGTGTAATACTTAATTTATTATGAAAAGTTTTCGTCATCGTCGATCAGTCTCAAGTGTAAGTTTTCAACGAAATAGCTTTGTCACAAACACGTTCGAGACGGTTTTTGCGTTAGAGTTAACTTATACTAGGGCTTCAACCAATTGCATGACGGCCTGTGATGTGAAGCAGCGGTCCCGAACTCAAATAGTATTATATTTTTATATATGAACGCCAAGCATGTAGAGACAACGTACAAGACGATTACGACACTAGTATTATCATGCTACTAAAGTGCAGTAGTGGTACTTAGACCCCGGAAGCAACAAGAGCAGACACCATTCAAGATGTGGACGAGTTAGCCAACCGCGTTTGCACCACACTCGCTGAGGTGTTTTATTTAATTATCAACATTTCCCACGTGATGTTACGTCCATGGTTTCGACGGGATCCAAGGAAGGGGTTTTCGAAAGCCCCGTTTTGTTAATAATGTGTGAAAATCAATATAAAATAAATATTTTAATTATGATAATCAAGATCAATAGGTATAGGTAACTACTAACACGTCAAAATTCCCCCAAAAAGCCAGCGCAGGCACGCATATTTACTTAGTTAGGAATGCGTCACAAACAGTATGCCGCAGGTCGAATGTCCTTTGACTCCGGTATTCCTCCTTTTGACTTAGATTCCGCCACAGATTCCGGCTTCAGATTAAAGGTCATTTTAATTCATCCTATGCCTGTTTGACGTCAATGAAATTATGGTTTTTTTATAACACTTGCTCGTAAGTAGGATCTTTATACGTAGGCGATATGGGTGGTAGTAAATAGTAAACCAGCCTTTAGTTGCATCTCTAGTTGCACGACAACTAGAGATGCAACTAAAGGCTGCTCACAAGGATTTGCAGGCATCTAAGGCCTTTAGTGATCAACTGCTGCAGGAAAGTTCTGATAATGAAGTAGAATTACAGAAAATCATCAACATCAACACATCACTGAAATCCCAGCTGGTGGATAATGATATTAAATTAGATGAAGCCGAGGGTGAGGTGTCACGACTGCGTCTATTACTGGACTCATTCAACCAGTGCGCCTCTACACATGAAGTGGCATTGCAACGCATCAAACACCTTGAAGAGGAACTTGGTGCCAAAATAGACGAATTAAATTACTTAAGGAAAGAATATGTAAAGCATAATCCACCGTCCACTCAAAATATTTACCAAGAGATTATTGGCGTTGAAAATTCCAAGGATTGTAAAAAATATGTATTTTTTAATAGTAGTACTAAGTTGAAAAGATATGTTAAGATAAATAGATATATAAAGAGGACTCAAAAACTCATTCAAAGCCAGGCAGTAAAGAAAAATTACTTCAAACAGAAATTAGAATTGTCGGTCATGAAAGACAGAGTGAAGCAATGTAACATTCAACTAGAAAATTATGATTTAGACATACAAAAATTGCATGCTGAAATTAGTAAATTACAGAGTAAATTGGAAATGACATCATTCATGTATAGATCTTCAGAAAGAGAGATCAAGGAGCATGTCCTGGCTTTTGACCAGCTATTGAAGGAGAGTAAAAGTAACGAGGAGCGTTTTAATTCATTAATGAACAGTAATTATTGTAACTGTGGCCATATCCCACCAGCATCCTCAATAAACAGTCATCAAGCGGAGGAGGTGCCCCTTGGTATTTTTGAGTCCGCCCGTCCTGTGCTTAATGTGCAATCACCTAGTCATGTAAGTAGAACAGTTGTGTACTCAGACCAGATTGGCTCAGGAATGGGTTCAATGTTAGGTAACAAACTCAGTCAAAAAGTGTCAAATTTCTGTTATCCTAACATAAGTATGAGTAAATTTTGTCAATATCTTTCAAAGGGAAGCTTTGATGACAGGACTACATTAGTCATTATGGTAGGAAGTAGTCATAATGTAGATAAGTCTAGTATAGATAAATTAATATCAACAATAAATGATATTGAAATATCTGGCATAGGTAAAATCATACTGTGTGCACTACCATACTCACAGAATATGCCATATTACTATAACAATAGAATAGCACACCTTAACTCCATATTATACAATGCTATATGTTTCAATAAAAAGGTGCATTTCTTTGACATAAATAAATTTATCAAGCGCTTCAAATTGACCTCTGAAAAGATAACTATGCCTAAGAAATGTATTCTTACACTAGTGGATCTTTTAGCTTTTAACATAGAGCCAAATAGATTTTATACCTCAGTTAGTGGGCTCAAGCATGTCTGCAGTGGCAATACACCTTTGTCACATTTAAACTAGATTGTAAGACAGCGGAAACATCTCTGAATATTAACATTGTTCACCAGAATATTCAGGGTTTTTCCAGCAAGGAATTAGAAATAGGCTTATTTTTAGATAATAAGAATATTCAAGTTATGTGTATTACTGAGCATTGGCTGAGACAAGAACAGTTGATTTTTGATTTTGTTAATTTTAAATTAGTGAGCTGTTTTACTAGAAAATTTTCCATTCATGGTGGTTCTCTTATTATTGTTAAAAATTCCTTAAAATCCAAAGAACGAGAAGATATTGTTAATTTTTCAATAGAACGAGTCATAGAAATTGCTTGTGTAGAATTAGAGAATTATGTAATTATATGTGTTTACCGACCACCGGCAACTGATTTTCATTCATTTGAATCATCTATGGAAAATGTTTTAAAAATAGCATGTAAAGGTAAAAAACATGTTATAGTTTGTGGAGACTTTAATGTTAATTTACTTGAAATGACCAGTGATACTGTTAAGCTGTTAAGTTTGTTCAAATCTTTTCATTTGGTCAATATGTTCCTGGAGCCTACCCGGGTAGGTGTAACTAGTAAAACCTGTTTAGATAATATTTTTTGTGATTGTGATTACTTAGAAAAGGAAATATTTAAGTGTTTTAATTCAGATCATAGAGGGCAGAAAGCTTCTTTTCCTAACACTTTACAGGAAACACTACAACCACAAACTATAACATGCAGACCCATAACTAGTTATCGTTTGGAATCATTCAAAAATGAAATTCATAATGATCTTTGTATGTTACCTCTTTCATGTAATGACTTAAATAGTACTTACAAAGATTTATTTGGCATAATAATGGATCAATTTAATACACATTTCAAAAAGAAAACTATTTCTGGGTCGACTACAAAAACAAAGTTTAGTGAATGGGCTACTGTAGGTATTCATAGAAGCAGAACCAGGCTTTATGAACTGTATGCAGAGAAGGAAGTGAACAAGGACGCAGATTTTTTAAACTATGTTAAGAACTATTCAAAATTGTTTAAGCAAGTGTGCATAGCCGCAAAAGCAAATTATATTAGTTCTAAAGTCAAAATGTCGGACAACAAAGTAAAAACTATTTGGAATGTTATTAACAGAGAAACTGGTAAATCTAAAACTCGCAATTGCCAAGTCAACATTGTCAGAGAAAACGGGCAGACTATGTCAAATCATGATGTTGCCTCGGCATTCGAGGATTATTTTTCCAACATTGCAGTTAATACCACAAAATGTTTAAAATCATCTGCATCCGAAGCCCATACCTTACTTTGTGCTAATTGTAAGAAATGTGATGTTGAGTTTCAATTTAGTCCAGTAAATACAGTAGATGTTATTAAAACATTTAAATCACTCAATTTAAAGAAAACAGAGGATTTATGGGGAGCATCAGTAAAAATAATTAATCATATCATAGATTCAATTGCGCCTTACCTAGCTTTGATTTACAATAGTTGCATAGCAGAGGGAGTTTTCCCAAATCTTATGAAAATTAGTAAAGTCATACCTCTTTTTAAATCGGGTGATTTGAGTGATCTGACTAATTTCCGTCCGATATCTATACTACCTGTTTTAAGTAAAGTTTTCGAAAAATTAATGTTGAAAGATCTACTAGGACACTTCAATAGAAATAAATTACTCTCTAGTAAACAGTTCGGTTTCACAAGGGGACGTTCCACGACTGATGCAGCATCTGTACTTATTAAACACATTTATGACAGCTGGGAGGAATCTTGTGATGCAATTGGGATCTTCTGCGACCTTTCTAAGGCATTCGACTGCGTTCATCCTGGAACACTCATTTTGAAATTAGAACATTATGGTCTGTCTTCAAATGCTTTAAGCCTTATGTCTTCATATCTCAGTGATAGAATGCAAACAGTGGATGTAAATGGAACCCAGTCCAATGGAGCTATAGTTAAGCTAGGAGTGCCACAGGGCTCTATTTTAGGTCCATTTCTATTTTTGGTTTATATAAATGACTTACCATCTATAGTAGATAATCTTTGTAATATAGTACTATTTGCTGACGATACATCATTAATTTTCAAGGTTCACCGGAAATCAACCGACTATGCGGAAATTAATGGCACACTAGAGAAAGTACTTAACTGGTTTACTACTAATAATCTTCTATTAAATGCCAAGAAGACTAAATGTGTTAGATTTGCTTTACCGAATGTTACGGCGGTAGATTCTACTATATTACTAAATGGTGAATGTTTAGAAATAGTGAATAAGGCATTATTCTTAGGTATAACATTGGACAGTAATTTGCAATGGAGTCCACATATAGCAGTGCTTGCAGGTAAATTAAGTTCAGCGGCGTACGCCGTTAGGAAAATCAGACAATTGAGTAATGTTGATACAGCTCGCTTAGTTTATCATAGTTATTTTCATAGTGTCATGTCATATGGTATTCTGGTTTGGGGCAAAGCAGCTGACATTCAGACTATATTTGTGCTACAAAAAAGAGCCATTCGTTCGATATATAACCTAAATTCTCGTGACTCCTTAAGAGACATTTTCAAAGATATAAACATCTTAACTGTAGCGTCCCAATATATTTATGAGAGTATTATGTATGTTATTAGAAACCTAGATTCATTTACAAAAAATTCCGATGTCCACAGTTTTAACACTAGAAATAAAAATAAAATTGCTATTAGAAAGTTTCGTGTTCGTAAAGTAAGTAAATCATTTTTAGGCCAATGTATTCATTTTTATAACAAGTTACCTGATCATGTTTTAAAATTAGCCTTTCCATCTCTCAAAAATTATTTAAAAAAATCTCTAATGTCAAAAGCATATTATACAGTAGAGGACTATCTGACAGACAAAAATGCATGGCCTGAACCAGAAACCGCGTAGCTGACTCCTTCTTAGATTGTACCTAACTAGTTTAAGGGACACAGTTCTAATAAGAAAGCATATCAAACGTACATAAATTGTGATAAACCGTCTGGCTTTCTTGTAGTTTCTATTTTATTCTTACACTTTTCCTTACTTATGTCTTAAAATACACTTTTAATATGTTTTCTTGTAGAACTACGTATAGTTAAGTTCATATCATTGTAATAGTTAAGTACTTATGCTTTTTGAAAAAATGACTGACTGTTGAGTTTCTTTCGGCGTTTCTTCTCAACAGTGGTCTCCTCTTGTGAAATGCCGGTAGACTCAGACATGTAAAAGTGCCCTTGTGGCCTACTTGCAGAATACAGTTCATTATTTCATTATTATTATAAACAATGTTTAGTAAACATGTGCATTGAATGTTTCGTTCAGTTAATTTAAAATACTCGTACAATCAATATACCTATGTAATACTAGGACTGCCGACTGTTTTAAATATTACGATACAACTTCGTTCTTATAGAAACACGGGTTGCTTACACATAGCCTATAAGACACTCTTTACCCGGCAACGATAACAAAAAAAGAGAGTTTAATTGTTACTCGCCCACGCAAACAAAGTTGAGTACATATGTTGTTAAAATTAATATTATGAAACGCAATACTTGTTTATGTATTAGATTTAACTTTCAATTGTGTCAAATATCCTTTTTATTGTCAGTGTATTGTTACTGCCATTCACAATATACATACTTGTACCAGTTTAATAGTAAATCTCAACTCATACAAAACACCTACACACGAAACTTAATACATAAATATACCTTAAATACCTACACTCATAAGTACACATTGTCAATTAAGCTCTGGCCATATACTACTTTAACTAACCTATATTCTATTTTACATAATACCTTATTATTGATGACGCGCTTTCTCCTGGACTATAAAAATGAGTGACACTTTACAAACTATTACAAACATAGACGAGATTGAAATTGCCCGCACTGTAGAGTGTGACAGTATTAGTGATCTAATGAACCAAATGCAATTACGTAAAAACGACTTCACAATAATATCACAAAATATTAGGAGCATATATTGCAATTTTGTCGATTTTGTTATCACCCTCTCTAGCTTCACAATGAAACCAGATGTAATTATACTTACGGAATGTAGATTAAATGATAAAAAGCCCCTACCTCAGATCGTGGACTATGACTCCTACTCTACCACATGCCAGCTTAACCAAAACGATGGAGTAGTCATATATGTAAAGAGTACTTTAAAACATAAAGTGACAGAATTAAAACTTGTTCAGGCTTCTTGTCTCCAGCTAGATGTCCTAAACAACACAGTTCTAGGTATATATCGGTCTCCCTCATCTCCAAATGCAGAAAGTTTCATAGAGTCACTTAAACATCATTTAGAATCACTAAAATCGGTTAATAATCTTATAATTGCAGGGGACATCAATATTAATATAAGGCCTAAACTGCTGGAACCATCACACGAGTATAAAAATAGAATTAGTTATTTGAACACGTTGTCGATATTTGGTCTCCTAGCGGGACACACTTTACCTACTAGGGGCAAGAATTGTTTAGACCACTTTATCCTAAAAATAAACAAAAGTAAATACTCTCCGACCATAGCTATCATAAAAACGACTACAACAGATCACTATACCACATTTCTTTCCTTGTCTAAAGTCAAATCCTTACCTATTGAGGATAAGACCAGAACTGTTATAAATTTCGACGATGCTTTAAAATACCTAAAAGAAAAAAACTTATCTGACCTTATGTTTTGTAAAGATCCGGACGTCTTAACTGATCGTTTAATTTCCATTTTAAGTAAAGCGTTGACTGAAAACACAAAAATTACTAGGATACCTAGTGCGAGGCGCATAATTAAACCGTGGATCTCTCCCGGGATATTACGCTGCATACGTAACCGAAACAAGCTACAGCAAAAAGTGAAGGACGACCCTTGTAATGAACTAATAAAAATAACATACACCCGTTACAGAAATTACTGCAATAATCTTATAAAAAAACTGAAAACACAATACGAAAGAGAGCTTTTAAATAATTCATTACATAATAACAAATTACTTTGGAAGAATATCAAAAACCTAACCTATACTAATAAAGTAAATAAACTACCAATAGAGCTACTGAATCTCAAAAATACTTCTACTGAGTCAGCCCAATTCGTAAACAATTATTTCGCTAGCATCGGGAAAGAGCTTGCAGAGAATATTACTCCATATTCGCAGAACGAGGTGATCGCATTTCTTAGCAAACTTCCCGCACAATCTGGATCCTTAGTTTTATTGCCAGTAAGCCAAGATGAAGTATTTGCCATATTATCAAACTTGAAATCTAATAGCGCACCTGGATGGGATAACATTCCAACAAATTTTTTAAAATTGATAGCCCAAGAAACACCGGTTGTCCCTATCATTACACACCTGGCAAATCTTAGTTTCGACCTAGGAATTTTCCCAAACGCACTAAAGCAATCTATCATCACCCCTGTGTACAAGAATGGGGAAAGAGACGATGTCAGCAACTACAGGCCTATTTCCGTATTACCTGCTATATCGAAGATCCTGGAGAAATTACTGAATGCTAGACTACTAAGTTACTTCACAAAATTCAATATTTTATCTGAAGCTCAATTCGGTTTTAGACACGGAAAATCGACTGAAGATGCTATAACTGCGCTTACCTCGGTAGTTGTGGAAACCATTGACAGTAGTAATAAGTGTTTAGCGGTTTTCCTGGACCTAAAAAAGGCCTTCGACACCGTCTCTATCCCTATCCTTGTGCATAAACTAGAGAAGAAAGGGGTCAGGGGAACTCCACTTTCATTAATAAAAAATTATCTTTCGAATAGGAAACAATGTGTTAAGCTAGGTGAACATGTTAGTGACGATACAAACGTTTCATATGGTGTACCACAGGGGAGTGTCCTAGGACCAACCCTGTTCCTGGTCTACATCAACGACTTATGTAACATGGTCATACCTAATGGAAACATTTTTTCATATGCTGACGATACAGCGGTCGTTTTCACCGGTAAAACATGGAAAGATGTTAAAACTAACGCTGAACAGGGAATGGCAATGATAAGTAAATGGCTAAGAATGAACCTGTTAACTCTAAATACAAACAAAACAAATTATATATGCTTCAGTATCACAAATTCTACACAACCCAATTTCAATATGGATCTAAAGATCCACTCATGTAGTGAGATAAACTCCAATTGTCACTGTCCAACTATCAATAAGGTACCCCAAACTAAATATCTGGGAGTTATCTTAGACGAGCATCTAAATTGGTACTCCCACCTGGACCAGGTTAGCAATAGAGTAAGGAAGATGATGTGGATATTCAGGTCGCTGAGGCATATTGTACCAAATAGTGAAAAAGTCGCATCAAAATCACGTAATGTTCTCAATGAGATATACATATCTCTGGTACAGTCGGTTTTAGTATACTGCATATCTATCTGGGGGGGAGCTGCAAAGAGCCGTTTCATTGGCCTTGAGCGTGCTCAGCGTGCGTTAGTGAAGATCATGTACTTTAAAAGAGCTAGATTTTCCACTGAATCACTTTACCAAATAAGCAACCTCCTGTCCGTGCGGAAACTGTATATCTTGCAAGTTACGCTTAATAAACATAAAACTCTTATATATCACCCTAAATATAACACTAAAAGATCAATCAGTAATGTAGCTTTTCCGTCACACACTAGAACCACTTTTGCAAGATCGCAACTGAAAACAACTTCAGGTCATATATATAATAAAATCAATAAAGTACTTAATATTTACCCAAAACCATATTATGAATGTAAACTAATTATAACGAAATGGCTAAAAACTAAAAGTTATGAGGAAATAGAGATTTTACTACGTTGAAAGGACACACACACACACACTCACACACACACACATACACAGATTTAAGTTTTTTAAGTTTAAGCTTAACCAATTATAATTTGTTTAAATGTCATTTGTATTACCTTTGTATAATACAATACATATTAACTTCAATTGTTTTTTGTAATTCATGTTTTAATTATTTTATGTATAATAAATAGTGTAACGTACGGACCATAATTAAAGAAGAGCGGTGTCTTCCAACACAGGCAATATTTTGCTTACCGGATGGCACCATCCCTTTGTATACACACCATGTACGTTTTATCGAATAAAGAATTTTGTATTTGTATTTGTATTTGTATTTCGGCGTTTCTTCTCAACAGTGGTCTCCTCTTGTGAAATGCCGGTAGACTCAGACATGTAAAAGTGCCCTTGTGGCCTACTTGCAGAATAAAGTTCATTATTTCATTATTTCATTAAATATAGGTCCAAAAAATTTACAAATGCCGTCTATTTTGGATTTCAAGATGTTTGATATCACTTTTTTTTTAAAGACGTCATAGGTGTACTTTCTAGGTTTTTGGTGGTGCCTATTTTAAAAATGCATCCATTTTGGATTTTAAGATGGCGAACATCACTTTTTTATTTTTAAGTCGGGTGTCGTTTTCAGGCTTTTAAGGCATCCAGATTTCAAAAAAGGCATCCATTTTATATTTCAAGATGGCAGATATCGCTTTTTTTAAAGCACAGGAAAGTCGAATCATCTATGGTTATATGACTTTCAAATGTATAAATCTATTTAAAACTTTCTTTTCCTCGCAAGTGCTATGAAAATTATTGTGTGCATCTTGGATATATAGGAATTACAAACTCGTATCATAAAAGCCCTCAGCTCCGCTTCGGGTTACATATAGATTCTCGCGTCCAGTAATTATATGTAATCAATGTATGGGAAAGACAAACAAATTAATAAAGTTTTGAAACTTGTGTGGCATGACACCTTTGGTTGTGGTGTTCAAAACTCATAACTCTCCCCCCCCTCCACCTGACGCTACACCCCCCCTCGTAGTGAAATGTGTCCCTTTTATCGGTTTTTTCACCTTTCCTCGAAAACGGTTACACATACGGACAAAGCGTTAAAGACAAAAATAATCTTCATCAAATGGGCAACAAAAAAGGTTAAAGCCATATTTATATAGGCTTTATGGTATTCGAGGTATAGGTCTTCGCACATTATAACAACTCAACGGCGACTCGATTCTATGCCAAATATTGAAATTTAAGCCCTATGTCATATTCACTAGGTTTAATTTCAAAAAATTATATTAGTAGTGGACGACGAGTGGACGACGCGTCGGTGCATCGTCGAAATTAAACCTAGTTAATATGACATAGGGCTTAAATTTCAATATTTGGCATAGAGTCGAGTCGCCGTTGAGTTGTTATAGTGTGCGAAGACCTTAAAGCTAGTTCAATTTTGGTAAAATAGACTAAAGCCAAAAAAAAATACGTTGCCTGCTCAATTCCTTCTTAAATCAATCTATAAAATAAATAAAAGAAAGCGCAGGACTTAAATCAATAGCTGGTCGGCAAAATAAGCTGTCATTAATCTCATTACCTTATAATATTTCTCGAGTCATTAAAAACTTCTGAGTATGTACCTAAACCTACAGTGATGAATTTTATTATGGCGGGAATATGCCTGTATAGAATGGCTTGTAGGAAGACGCACGCGACGTTGCCAGGGCATCAATAAATATGCGTCCCATTCGCAAGATAGAGTGAGAGCGATATATGATTATTACTCTGACTACTACGTGTTGTATACAGAGCGGCCACGCTTGGTGTTGTTCCCCCCGCCCGCCGCTCGGCCTGTTCGCCGCTAGCCATCGTTGCGATTAGACGTGCGTGTTGTGGTATTCTGTCGACACCCGACCCGAGAACGCGCTCACGGGTGACTCACGCGCGCTGGGAACGCCGGCAAAATCAAAGTCTGTTGAGTAATAAACAAAGACTAATTGCTCAACTGGCCAACAGATTTAAGAACGAAGGAATATCTACAGTATTGGCTAATGATGATGCAGATGTTCTCATCATTCAAACGGCAATTGAAGAGTCTGTAAGGAATAAAAATGTCGTGGTTGTTGGGCAAGATGTCGATCTTTTGGTTCTTGCACTAGCTTTGACTCCCGCTGAACAAAATATTTACCTATTGAAAGAGAGCCAAGGTACAGTTAAAAGCAGACTGTACAGTTCAAGTCTTTCGATCTGATGCAGGATTGGTTCAAAGATGCAAAGACTCTATTCTCTTCCTTCACGCAATGACTGGATGTGATACAACATCTTCATTTTTTGGAAAAGGCAAGATACAAGCTGTTCAGTTATTCAACAAAAGAAAAGATCTGCAGGACCTTATAGGCATCTTCAACAACAAAAACGCCACTCATGAGCAAATCGATACTGCTGGCGAAAAGTTCATTCTAGCGTTATACGGCGCGAAGCCATCAGAAAATAGCCTTGATGAACACAGATTTATATTTTTCAATAAACTTGTTGGGCAAGCAAAAAGCGCAGTGCTACTATCAAAACTGCCGCCTACCTCATCTGCGGCACATCAGCATTCAAGGCGGGTCTATTTACAAGTTCAAGCATGGCTGGGTAATATATTAAATCCAGAAGAATGGGGCTGGACAAAAACCGACGCTTTCTTGAATCCTATACCCACAAAACAATCACCAGCTCCGGCTTCAATACTTAAATTGATATCGTGTGCTTGTAAGCAAGGCTGCGGAAAAAGATGCGGTTGCGTTAAAATTGGCCTGCGCTGCACAACAATGTGTAATAGTTGCCGGGGTCTAAGCTGTTTTAATAAAAATCAAGATTGCAAAGAGCTTGAGCAAGATGAAGGGACTATTGATTAATGTTTTTATTTTCCTATTTAGACTTTTGTAATATTAAAATGGTTGTAACGATTCCACCTACAGCTTTTTATTTACTTCATTCCAATAAATAATGACTATATTGTCGTTAATCTGATGAAAAATTTCATTTTAGTTTTTTAACTAGCTACAGCTTGAAAACCGTCAAGCCTATCAAAATAAGATATAAGACATTTTTGTTTACAATTTAATGAGGATTATTTTTACTATTGACATTTTTTTTGTATCTATTATAGTTTTCGAGAAAATGTGATAAAACCGATAAAAGGGACACATTTCACTGCGAGGGGGGGTGTAGCGTCAGGTGGAGGGGAGGGGAGAGTTGTGAGTTTTGAACACCACACCCAAAGGTATCATGCCACACAAGTTTGAAAACTTTATTAATTTGTTGGTCTGAAAAACACATAATTACCAGATATATTAGTTATGCCTGAATGTACTTAAATAAGCGGCCTACTCGACATACGCAGATGATTATGTTTACACAGTGAGATGCCATTTTAATTTATTTATTTTTACCACTCGCTATCCACACCGCTGGTCAAAATACGAATTGTATGAAAAAGGCGTGACGCAGGCGTCACGTGTTCATTGTTTTTGACACATTTGACTACGTTTACGGTGCGTCAGCGTATTTTCAGTAGTGGTGTGGAGATCATGCTGTAAATTCGTGACGCATATGACACGTCTCTGCATAACGGCAACACTTTCGTCTGGAGCATTTTTATGAATCCAGTGTATAATTCCATTCGTTAGGTTCCTGTTCCAGGATTACACTGCTCCTCCACCATACTTCCATACCTCAGCACATATCCCATCAATCTGCCTCATGACTACTTTCCTCACTTCGTCGAAGCTTGGTTCTTCTAAGTACAACATTCACATTCTCTTCAGTCATCCGTCTTTATTATTATTTATTTCAGTCATCCATCTTTATTCTGCCGTCCTTTAGTAAAAAGGCCGCTAAATTCTGAAGTGTTATTTTGAGTATAAGCACAGAATAGATAATAGTACAAGTACAGAAGGCACACTACTTTGATCTGTATAAAAGCCGCTTTTTTTAGCCAAAAAAATATGATTTATGGCCCTTCTAAAGTCGTCGTCCCCAGCGCAAGCCAAACGGAACGTTAAAGCTGCGTGCCAACGGTGAAAATGAATTGGCTCGCTTGCCGCGTCGCCGAGAGCGAGGGCTGTCAACGACTAAAAATAAAAATGTATTTCCTATTTATTTCTTGCATTCAATATAGAGAGCAATATATTTATATTCTTCATACATTATATTAATTATTTCATTATTCAACTATAAAGTAATCAATCTCAGAATTTGGACGAATTGAATCCACCACCAGGCTGCAAAACATTTTAGCTTTATTTTAAACATTTTAATACGTATAATACTCGTATAATAAAATAATGCAACGAATGCGTTACCTTAACATGCAATTAAATTCTTGAGCTTCATTTTGTTTTTGCTTAGTTGTCCGATAATTAATTATTTATTCATATATATATTCATCACTACACACCTAGTATAAAACAAAGTCGTTTCCTCGTCTGTCTGTCTGCCCCTATGTATGCTTCGATCTTTAAAAATACGCACGGACGCACCGTGCCGTGCCGTGCGAAGCCGGGCGGGTCGCTAGTAACAAATAAAACATGTACAAAGGCGAACTTATCCCTATTAGGGATCACTTCCAATACATTTCTTTTAACTCATTATTTATATATTTTATATACTTACTTATCAAACTATCACTCAATCGTTTATTCATTACTAGTAATTTTACAAACTTCATATCAAATATTATTATAAAAACCTCTATGATTGTTGATTTAGTAGTAGACATACTTATTTTACTAGAATTTAAATTGACAAATATCAGTAAATAATCAATTCAAAATTACATAAGTACTTAACAATTAAAATTGATCTGAGTAACCAGTGTTAAATATGGAAGTAGATACACCTGCAATATGTTTTTTTATTATTATTCAGTAACTACTTATTATATATTTGTATAGAATCTTTTTATCGATTCATATTTTTTTATGTGGTAATACCACATTTTTTATTTTTATAAATAATGACACAAAGGTAAATTAAGAAAGAAAAATTGAATGCGATCTACTACAATCGAAGCGGGATCATTGTTCCTACAACCCGCTGCGATACAATATCTTTTCGCTGTCTTTTTACTCATTCAAACACTTTATATTATAATATAACACTGGTATCAACAGATGAATGAGGAACGTTCACTTGCGACGTACATAAATCGGAAGAGCGTGCGCGCGAATTTCGTGTACGTGCGTTCCGAGACACAGCGTGGCAGCCACTGAATAGTCCCCATGCATGAGGCCACCGGCATGTACTTGTAGCGGGAAAAGTTTATCGCGGAGTGCGCCCCGCCTGGTATAAGCGAAAAACGTGGGAAACTATTTCTCTAGACACTAGTAGGAGATAACCGTAATATTTTTATTTATTATTGTAGTATTGAATTAGTACTATTTTTGAAGTAAATTTCATGGATATTTAGTGGATATTAACAGGTTTAATTTACAAATTTCCCTTTTTGCTTTGTATTTGTTGAACATAAAAACGGAAATCAAATAACTAAAAGGTGGTTAGAGTATGTTTAGCGACCTTCTAACTTAGTAATTAAGAGTAACTTGAAATGGATTGTACAAATAATAAAAAGTTAAAAATAAAAACATAGTTAAATGGTGGTTACTTAATGTAGCCGCTTTTTATGTTTGTATAATAAGTCAACATTATCAATACATAAAAGCCTAAAAAGTAGTTACATAAGCTTAGACGCCTTTTAGTTTATAAACATTGGTTGCAATTGTACGTTATGTAAACGTTTTATAACTTTTGCCAGACAAAAAAGCTGTTACTTACAAAACATCATAAATTAACTGCTTTTTAGTTTAGCAATAACGTTTTAATATTATAATCAAATTCAATAATATGCAGAAGTTTCTTACCCACGTGTAAGAAAAAAAACATTAAAAACATGCAATTTTATAGTTTAAACTTTTATTAACTAAAACCAGTGCTCCTTGACATAAAAAAAAACTACTCAAAAAGTTATAAACTTGTACAAAAAACATTTATGTTCATTTATAACAAGAGAAACATCGGCATTATGGTCGATTGCAAAAAAATTATACCTACATAGTTAAAAAAGCTTAGTTAACAAAAAAATACGATCGATTCCTTTGTGTGACGAAAGTTAGCCATACAAAATGTATGGGTAACTTTCGTCACACAAAGGAATCAATTAAGCTTTGTTTTAATTAAAGCCCTTAACTATGTAAAAAAAATTAAAACGACCCATTAAACATGTTTAATGTCTTAAACTCTTAGGAATTAGATCACAGTTTAATCAACTACTGTAGGTACCTAATTAGTTCTTATATTAATCCTTATATGACACTTTAATACTCTCGCGGTTTGTACACATAATGAACACAAATCATAACGGGTTTAACGCGATATTTCTTATTTACCTTCATAATCTAACGTTTCGGCGGGGTTGCACACGCCGTGGTCTCAGATGTACTGGTGAAACAGCAAGTTGTTACTGGAGCTGTCGGCCAAATGTAGTACTTACTACCCGACGAAATTATCTAATAAAATGGATGGGTAGGGAGATAAATGTTCGACTACCACCCGTTTCTTTATTAATTATTGTCACCGGTCCGACACACAACACTCGCGCACAGATTCGAAGTTAGATTATGAAGGTAAATAAGAAATATCGCGTTAGACCCGTTATAATTTGTGTTAATTAATCCTTATAATCATGTAAGAGATCAATTAAATGATTTTTAAGAGACGCATCAGTCGAATATAAATAAAGTTACAATTATATTATTAAAACTATCGTGAGACATCTTTAATAGTTATAAAAATGGTTTAAACTCACGTAAAAATTGTCCGAAACGGCCCGACGAAATGAGTTCGAAACAGGGTGCGTCCCATTTCATAGAAAAACGATTAACATATTTTCATTTGACCGAATATACGTTTGGTAGAATTTTCAGATTGTATAACAACGTTTTATAGAATTTTTATTTTATATATCGTTATTTCGTAGAAGCACAATTGATAGAAAATCATTTCTTATAACAGTCATTTGATAGAATGTACGTTTAATATAATGCAATTTTCTTATAACATACATTTGATAGAATGTAAGTTTATTAGAATGTACTTTTCGTATAATATATTTTTCATATAAATTTAAGCATAATAGAACAGAATTTAGGCTGCGAAGGTATGAATGAGGACGCGGGGTGCCTGTCGAATAGCATAAAGATTTTTACCCTATACATTTTTGGCCGAAAATGGTTGACATACTGTTGAATGGTATATACCTACTACTTGTTTTCCTATTCACTTTTTTATTAATTTTTGCGCATACCCATTTAAAGTCCTAAAGCATGTTTGTCCTAATATTGATAACTCGAAAATTTAATTACCTAAGACGTAATATTCATAACATTAATTTTATTGTCCTAACAATGAAATATTTTGTGTATCTAATATTATGATGGTTACAATTACATCATCTAAACTAAACTATAGTACCTATAGGAGTATAGGTAGGTGCGAAGTCAGAACCGTTACTTATTCTACCTTAAGGCAGGTCAGACTTAGGTTAGGTTAAGCACGACGACGAGCGAAGCGAGGAGGAGTTTTAGGTTCAACTGCAACCCTAACGAGCGAGCGAAGCGAGCGAGCGAAACGCCAAAATCGAGTATTTTATTCCCCTCGCTTTAAGTAGAACTACGAACCTACAGAGGGTAGGTTAGGTACGGTGGCGGTACCTGTGGAGGTTAGGACGACGAGCGAGGAGGAGTGTTAGATTGAACTGCGAACCCAAGGAGCTCGCGAAACGCCAGAACTGAGTCTCTATCCCCCTCGCTTTAGCAAATTATATACTAGGAACATCACAATAATGCGCATGAATCATTCGACAATGTATGTTGAATCTAAGGTTGGAGCTAAGGCGGAGTCGGCGGAGCGAGCGTACCGTAGTTGCGATTGCTCATTATTTATATTTACGTAACATTCTATTAAGCGTGTATTATGCGTATTTGTGTTATTTGTTTATTCTATTAAAATGTTTATTGTATTATATGTTCATTATATTAAATGTACGATATACGACACAAGCAATATATCAAGTGTTGTTATAAGAAATCAAAATATATGAACTGATTTTCTTCGAAATGATAATTCTAACAATTGATCGATTCTATGTGTTGAAATTACCTATATTATATTATGTTGTTCGATATGATGAAAGTTAATTCCATTTGTTGTTCTATGAATTATTACACACCCTTCAAGTTTATCTACCATTTGAAATAATTGTTATAATCTTTACTTGTATACTTAAGTATGAATGATTTATAGTTTTAAGAATGTAACTTTAATAATTATAAAAACGGTTTAAGACTCACGTAAAATTGTCAGGAACGGCCCCATATTATGTTTCCAAGGGTTAGCTACCTATGACGGCTCGGACGAGTCGTCCGAGCGGGAATCAAGTTACCGCCTTATTGGCATGTAATGTCAAGTTGCGACGATTTACTTATGGATCTATTTATTTTCGGTACAATCGTTGCCGAACTATAAGGACGTGACTGCCTTTAAAGTATGTTTTTTTTAATCAATTATCACCATTAGTACAACATAAAAGGCGGCTTATGGTCTTTAACGGCTTTTTAATTCAGTATATTAAGACTAACTGCCTTATAGTCTATGATTATACTACGTTAATGAATATGATGTTCGTAAACTAGAAGACAGTTAAACTACAGTAGCAGCTTTTTAGTTCTGGAAATCAAAATAACTGCTTTTATGACTAGTACAGTATATCACCAATCAACTACAATGAAGCAGCTATACGACTTTAACAGCTTTTTAATTACTTATCAATCTAATAGCGGCCTTTTTGCTAGTAATTGTCCCAAAATTGTGTAGTTAGCCGCTAGTTGGATGGCTGTATCTCAGTTGTTTTTAAAGATATAGCTATGAAACCTAGACAGGTTTGTAGAGAATTTTTCGCTGTATTGCGCTGTACTATTAACTCAAAAACGTCGTAAGAGCCTTTAACGGCCTTTTAGTTAGAGGACGGCAGTATTACTGTTTTTTTTTTTATAATTGGAACATGTGATATTTAGATAAGCATAGATTTTCTTTATTATAAATTGAGATTAAAATATTGTACGCCTCTCGGCAGGGCATGATGTACTGGTAGTAAACAATAACTAACGCTTGTGATGTAAACTCATGACCATGCAATAAATAAATTGATTGATTGATTGATTATTTGAATACTCACTGGTTGACAGTTGAGCACCTCGTGAAAGTCCTGCCGCTATTCCATTTTCAGGGTCAGAACTTCATCTTCGTTTTTAAGGTTTTTGACACTGGGTGGCTGGTATCCTTTCATAAGAGATCCCTCTTCCTAACAGTTCCTTCTCTCATTGGTTGTGATTAATGTTTTCATTTTCTTAAGTCAAAAGAATATATATTTAGAACCAGCAACTTACAAAATGTTTAAATAAAGACACTTTTTAATAGCTTATTTCACTTACTTTTTATAATGTTTGCAATAAACGGACACTTCATTTCTACATGTGTTTACATACATAAAGTTGAGCTACCATTAACATAACAGTACAACTCATGACCAAAGTTCATCTTGTTTATAAAGTTTGCACGATCTGTAGTTGTCTTAAATCACTGGATTTCTTAATTGATTTGAACATGCGATTGCCAACGCTTACTGAGAACTAAGAAATTAACAACTTAGTAAACTTAGCGTTAGATTTACAGCAGAGTTGAAAGAAAACTTAGTTGAGTTAAGCTTGCGGTGTTGTTTCGAGATTGAATTGACACGCTATGTGTGTGGTAAGGGGATATTAACACATTTAAGGGTAGTCGACTCAACTACATGGTAGAGCGCAAGTTATTGTATAGGTCCTTGATGCAATAAATTGATTGTTTTTATTAAAGCAGTAACGTCCTCTAGCGCAAATCAAATGTTTAGAAGAAGTAAAAAAATTAAAAATATATGGTTCAGGTAGGGTACGAATCTGCGTCGCCAACGGCTTTCCCGGCCAACACGGGCGTCCTACCTATTGGACCACCGAACCTGATGCGAACGCCATTGAATTTTTCATGCAGTTACTTCTTGCATGCCTTGGCCATATTATTTTTTTTGCTTCATTGTAAATTGATTGAATGGTGACGGCTGACTGAAAGTACTTCTGGACGATTTTTTGTTTCTTAAGCTATTTTCAACTGTCATCATTATAGAAAAATTGTATTATCGGGGGCAAGTACAATTTTTGATGACATCATAGAAACGCAATCGCGCCAAATTACTCCTATTCCCTGTCTATCACTACTATAATAGTATTAAATAAGAAAGGCTTTATAGTTGTATGATATCTAGTAGATTGATTGATACGAGCTTTGTTTTAAGTAGGTATTTGTGACTTGAGTTTTGGTTGTTAACAGACGATATTATCAAAAGATACACTTACAATATATTTAGGAATTTATTTCAAAAAAGGAAAAACAAAGAAACAGTAAAGAAAAAGCTTAAATACTACTAACAACTATGTACAAAAAACCTAAAATTAAAATAAACTAAAACAAATTCAAAAAGTTAATCCCCTGCGGCATGGTACCGAAAATGCTGGCAGCATTTCCTCGCTGAACAGCTATGCTGATACGTTGAGCGAGGAAGCTGCCAGCTCTTCGGTCCCCAGTGGTCTCTGCAAGCCTTTTGGATAAATCTTTGTAAATCTTGCGGGCACTGGGACCCCATGGACCTAGGGTCTCGACCCCAAACGGTACAAAATTGTATTCGGGGCCGAGACCCCTATATTTGGTGCTTACAATTACATTCATACAAGCAATTTATCTTGACTAGGTTTTTAAGTTGTTTTACCACTTAATTCGAATGTTATTTTTAATAAATAAACTTACTTTCCTGACTTATCTACGCAATCATTTAAAAATAAAAGTTGTATAAAAATCCATTTCTTCAGCGGAGATCTCATCTCAATCAACGGATTCAGGGAATGAACATATGAATTCCCTGAATCTATCAATCTGAATATTTTATTGCGCTCATCACGCCAAACTGGATGGAAATATGTTGAAACCGATTTTGGAACAGATGTAGTGAGAAAATTTCGATCGTTCTATTCGAATACGGTACCTAAATAAATATAATAAGTTAGGTCATGAAGTTGCGGGCAGCTTCAAACTTGAGAGGAAATAACACTGCCCATCGTTCCTTACCGTTCGTTTACGTGAAGATTGCACCTGGTAACTATGGCATCGCATACAAATGAGGTTCAAATTTTACGTAACCGGGTTAAAGAAATCGAGGTTCCATTCTCGACTGTTTCCTCTCCTAAAACTTAAGCAATTGCAACCAAATTCATTTTTTTTTTTTTTTTCAATTTCCGTGTTTCGATTTTAACGCTTTTTATTAATTTTGTGCTCGGCGTCTGTTTAAAGCGAAAATTTGCCAAAACCACCAGGAATTTTCCTTCCCATTCAGTTGCCAAAATTTCGTTACGATTAGGTAAATTTTTAAGGACGGAACAGTCTAAACGAAACCTAAAATAAATAAACTTACCTATTAAAAACCGAAAGTGATAAATAAACTTATTAACTTTGCCTTATCCCGACCAAATCTTGTTGAATCGACGACCAAAGCCAAGTGAACTCCGTTTATAATTTAAATAATGAGAGGAAACTGGTTGATTGTTCCAAAACACACAAATTGAAGCCGCTGTGTCTCCCAAAGTCAATATTAAGTCAGAGTTGATTGATTGTGATTGTACTCTAGACATGATACTGTTCTAAATATTGGTTTAAATGATTGAAATTAATTATGATCTACGAGGAGTTTTGGCTTAATTTGCGGAAATAATGGTCATTATTATTTTGCGTCTATTTTTGTCGATGAATGACGAGGTTTTTTTAAACTTTTAAGTAAATTTTGAACTTGGATTCTCCGAAGAGCAAAAATCGCAGTAAATTGAATAAAACAGTTACTCAACTTTGATTTTAGCGCTTACTTCATTGCTCTTTTTAATACAATGTAATCAGCATATTGATGCTTCTTTTAAAAACTTAAGGACGACTTTAGGGTAAAGTTGTTTACACTTTGATACCTTTCATTTCTAATTAAGTAGGTATTTGAGTGCATTCTCCACATTACAATCATGGCGATTGTTTATCAGGAACGAACGAACGAACGAAGATAAATACTTCGAAGTATTCATCAAACCGAAGACGCCTATAACAGTTTTTATCCCCTAATCGCTACCATTTGCCATTTGCTAATTAAGGTTATTTAAGAGAACTCAATATTTTACGTTATGTCAATAAAACACATGGTTACTGTAAGCAACATTCAAAGAGGCCGGTACAGAGAGGAAGTACATAAAATCTGGTAAAAGGGATTTGCATCATACGGCCATATCCAGCGTGGAATATTCTTGAAGATTCGTTAAGAATTCATGAGCGCTCTTTGACACTTCCAATCTCCTTTGTTTTTTACCAATCACGGGTAATTCGCAGGGGAATATTCGCCTTCCTCAAACTGATTGTAAGGTAAGCTTCGGGGTATACATTTGTGATTGATCTGAATATCACATACGGCGCGGCCTTTATTCAGTTCATTTGTGCTTTCCACGGCATATTATGATCTATCATGAAACCTCAACTGAATATAGACAAATTATTAATACATTGTTTGTTAACCCCCGATGAATATGTTTAACATGTGTGTCTGTGTGCCTGCATTATAGCACTCATATAAAGCATGCATTGTCTATCAACTATGGCCCATAAAAAATACCTTAACGTTAACTTTTATTATACAGATTAGAAAATGGACAGACAATATATTTAATATGTTCGTAAGTGACACTAGATGGCAGTAGGAGCACATTTATTATTTATTTTGATGTAATTTTCTAACATCTTCAGACAGACGGACAGTGGAGCCTTAATAATAGGGTCCCGCTTTTACCCTTTGGGCACGGAAGCCAAAAGAAGTATTCAGGCAGCCGCTTGAAAGTTGGCACGCCTGTTTTTCATCTCTGTATCTGATGAAGAACAATGTCAATTGCCATCCACCGGGCTTGTTGGTTATCGATCCGTCAGAGTAAAGTTCTTATCGACACAAACACCTTCGAATCGACAACCAACCGGCCCGGGCAGATGGTAATTTGTTTCCAGCCTCTGTATCACTACATAGTATAAAACAAGGCCGCTTCCTGCTGTCTGTCTGTCTGTCCCTAATGTCCCTATGTATCTATGCTTAGATCTTTAAAACTACGCAACGGATTTTGATGTGGTTTTTTTAATAGATAAGAGATTCAAGAGGAAGGTTTATATGTATAATACATGCATTATTTATCAGCATTGCACCCGTGCGAAGCCGGGGCGGGTCGCTAGTACACTAACACGTTCGACGACGTCACGTGACTTTTGGGTGTCGGGTAACCGTCCGCGAAATTGACGAAACACAACACCATTTGGGCCAGAATTGACTCCCATAGTGTTCTTACTGTAGGTATTGGCATCTCCCGAATATTGTTCCATGATCTAAAAGTAATATGTTGCACAAAACACTGTAACCTATCATCTCGTTTCTGCCAAGCAGCTCCGTTCCACCCATTAGAAAGAACCAATTTCAATCCAAACCACACTCCATTGTGCTAACGTATTACTTAAGTAATACCAGCTTCTGGAAACATCATTTTCTTGGCGAATTGGAAAATTGCCTGCGAGCTATTTCCAATGAATGGAGCTCGGTTTCGAATGCAACGATTGATGTAGTGGGCCAGTTGTTCGGTGAATTGCAAGGCTATTCGCAAAGCTTTAAATGTGGTTTTGTAATGTTCTACTTGTATGTAGAAGTAATTGATTTGCACCTTTTAATAGTAAATTACTATAGAGTCCTGGAAAATAGGGATTGCCGGCTAAGTAGGAATAGGATACGGCTGGCAATTCCCTTTCACGCCGAAGTATGTATTGTAACTATACATAGGTACTAAGGCGTGGAAAGCACTAGCTCTTCTCAAATTTTAAAATTAAATTTCAATCAATAAAATACGCCATGTTCTGTTATAAATTGATATTGAAACAAAAGACAGTTATCTTTTTAAAGTGACGAAGAAACATGCTTGCCTACAGTCAAGATCATAATTAGGCGAAGTAGTTTAACAATCAGTCCAACATACTCAAAGTTTGCCAAAGTTAAGCTAGTGCTGTCATTCTCGATATAATAGTACAATAATATTAATCCCACATAGTTGATGGTTTCAGAGAAGAATGCGTTCTATGAAATTACACTAACTACTGCGAAATGAAACACTGCGAAAAATAATTCTGCTAGTATGTATATAAACTGCTGCTGAAATGTATAAATTCAAAGAAGCTATAAAGCCCAACCCCATTTCCACGTACAAAGATTCATAACTATAGGTATATCGTATAGGTCACTACATCCTGTCTATATGACACATGTGCCAATTTCTCAGCCAGAAGACGCAATATTCAGACCATGCCGACAGAGACAAATGTCGCGCAGTGAAGTATTACTCTTTATTTTGTCTCGTATTGGTATTTCGTACATGATTTTGCTTTCTCACTGATTCTACTAAGGGTTGTTGGAGGTATGGATAGAAAATGAGTAGATTAAATGATACATACAGTCCGACAAAAAGGGACGACACTTTGCCACTTTTTATGTCCTACTGGGAAGCACTTATTTGATACAAACCCGAGTACCAAAAATATCTACTTGACATCAGTCTAACTTTGACGAAATGCTGCCGCAACTTAAAAATCTTTTGCGATTCAGTAGCGTCAAAGAAGATCCCAGTACAAAGGCAGTACTCATTTCGCAATAGACACATGATAAATATTTCACAAAGATAAGTGACATGAAATGAATCGAATTACTTTATTCTGAAAGTAGGCCACAAAGACACTTACATCATCGTCATAGCCTCGCCGGCTGTGTTAGTAAAAAAAACACGAAGAAAGTTCTCGAAAATGACGCAGCACTTTTTCGATTTCCTTTCAGAATAGTCAAACGAAGTGCTCAGGCAACTTCAACTAGGTAATAGGCTTAAAATAGTTTTCCATGCACCGGCATTTAAACTAGTTTGTAGTCTGCTAACAAAGGTACGCCGGTTCAAAACGTTCGTATTTAAGTATTTTGTTTGTCTATCATAAGTAGATAACGTTGAGTATTAAAACTACAAGACTAAAAACTTCCTTCGCCGTATCTATCCAAACAAAGAAGATAGCCAGATACTAGATTTCCTCCACTTGAACGATTCTGGGCATCCTCTTTTGTTAGCCCGATTTCATCATGCATGCATATCGGCCTACACGACGTCCAGCCATAGCTTCTTTGGTCTGCCACGGGGTCGGGTCTAGGACTAGGTTTCCTACGTGGTCGGATAGCCTACGAGAGACGTGACTAAACCATCATATGTAATATCAAGATCCCTTGAATAGGCTAGTTGACTCATGAATGTCAAATTATAATAAACTAATGATTATTCCGTATAGTATTTAGCAAAGGAAACCTAAATATATATTTTTCAATTCATAAAAGTGAAAGATGGCTGAAAAAATTGAGTTTGAAAA